>JAJQKT010000028.1:1800000-2360000 GCA_030512225.1 Rauvolfia tetraphylla
TTTTCATCATGCCTATAAAATCCTCTCTTTGTCTTCAATAAAGAATGAATTTATGGAAAATTTTTAAAAATTTTCTTGGGATAAAAATTTTTATCTTCAGTTACTTAAAAAATTATATATTTGTGAAAAAAAAAAGTAAATTTTACAAAAAAAATTTATTATTTTATTTTTAGACGAAACATAATCCATCACATTTTATTATATGTATTATTAAGTGATAAAAATTGAGAAATAATGGCCATAGTATCAAAGTCAAAATGATATCTTTAGTTAGTCAATAAAATAATTTTTTATTCCTTGAAAAAGTTAAAATGAGGACAAATTACGCTATTATGTGGCAAAATTTATCCTCAAATTCTGCCACATAATAGCAAATTTCGCCACAATGAACAAATTTTGCCAACTTGTAGCAGAATTCGCTGAGAAATTCTGCCAAACAGTGGTAGCATTTCTCCGCAAATTTCGTCACTCAATTGGCAAAATTTGTAGAATTAATTATTTGACTTCAAAATCAGTCATTTTGAAGCCGATTTTGAAGTTTTTTCTGTGTAAATTAATATAAAATTATGAGTACTTTAATAAATTATTATTTTTTACGAAAATTCTTCGTCATTTTTTCATATATCTAAATTTTTTTGTTCGAATGTTTTAGAAAATTTTAATAACTCTTCAAATTAAAAATGAAATAATAAAAAATTTTTGCACGTATAGTCCAAAAAAAATGTATATAATAATACTTAACAAGAAAGCCTACAATGTTTCACATAATTCATTTCCACTGCAGCGCACCCAAGTTTAACAGCACAAAGCGTCCTCCTAATTACCCTATATTAATTTGATTCAAATAAGCTTACGGCCAACATAAAGTTTAACCTTACCGAAAACACATCACACAACAATCTCTACCTTCTCATTCTCACGATTCAAGGCTATTCCTTTCTCATCGCTGGCGCAGCCACCCTCCACTCCTATTAACGCAAAAATCAAACTCTTCAACTTATCCCCAACTTCTGTTGTTATAAACTTCAAGCACTCCCTTCGTCTGCGAATATTTATGTTTTCTTTTTAAATTATTTAAAATTAAATATTTTTTCTTTTTTAATTAATTATATATTTTATTTAAATTTTTATTACTAACTTTTTAAATTAAAAAAATAAAAATTTTACAAATACAATAATCTAACTAATAACCTCTTTAACTCATTTAATTTAAAAGATTTAAACTCTACTAAAATACTAGTCTTATCATTAATCTATTTCATTAATAAACAACATCATCATAATTTTCTTATAATCAAATTCCTCTCTTACGTTTTATGTTAAATTATAATCATACATTCAATTATTGTTGGAGTGTAATGAGACAAAGCTCAGAATGACGTGGACAATATTTTCTCTTATATGTACCCTAGAAATCTCTCGAAGCAATGCAGCAACTTTGTTGGAGTGAAATAGAAAAACAGAAAATGTTAAAGTAAAACTTTGAAGCGGAATGACTTGATTTGAGGGATTTGCCCTTAAGCTGCACGTGATTTTCTATATTGACACCCCCGTAGGTATAATAGTAGACTCTTTTCTTTGTGAAATAAAAAGATACAAATTCGAAATAGTAAAAATTAAAAACATATATATTTTTTTTTAAAACAAGCAAAATAGTTATGAAACTACTTTATAATACCAAAGTTTTCATCAATTCCCATACTGCCCTTCGTAAAATAAGTTAAAGTGGTGAATAGTTGGTCAATTAAGTCTAATTTCTCTTCTCACAATAAATTTACTTTTTTAAAATATAATATAAAATTTTTTCAATCAAATATAATTAAAATATATTATAAATTTATAAAGGATAATAATATTTTAATAAATAAATATACATCATACGGAATAATTTGATGTGAAATAAAAAAAGACCACCAAGGTGGTAGTCCAAGTGAAACGGACTTCGTCTTCTATATGGGAGGTCAAGGGATCGAATCCGATTAAACGAAAGCTCTTGCGTGAGTAGGCCCTAGATTTCTCTCATATGTGAGCTGTTCTGGTCCACATGTGTACCTTAGTGGGGTTATGGTGATGAGACTGTCTATACTAAGATATTAAGCATTACCCTTCGGCCTCACTCGGACATTCTATGGCGGCTGTGGAGCTCCTCTGGTCTCCCCAAAGGGGGTTGCTACGCTGGTCTCCCACTCCCAGCCTTTTATTTACAAAAAAAGAAATAAAGAAAGCATCCTCCAACCTAACCAAGGCTTGGTAGTATTCACTATCTTCTTCATATAACCTGGAAATCGTCTGAAGCAATGCACAAGACGAGGAATTTGAGTTCTGAGAGAAAGAGGAAGAGGAATCAAGAAGAAATGGCCGAAGAGAGTGTGAAGCTGCTCGGGTGCTGGTCTACTCACGAGACCTTTAAGATAACTCTGGCCCTCCGTGCAAAGGGCGTGGCTCACGAATATATAGATGAAGATCTTCTAGGTAAGAAGAGTGAGTTGCTGCTGAAAGTGAACCCGATTCACCAGACGGTTCCGGTTCTGATTCACAACGGAACACCCATTCTTGATTCTCTGGTCATCCTCGAATATGTTGATGATACCTGGACTCAAGCTCCGAAATTCCTCCCTAATGACCCACTCAAGAAGGCCAAACTTCGCTTCTGGGCCCGTTTTGTAGGAACTGAGGTGAAAATTTGATAGAAACAACGTTAATTCTTGTATAGTTTTCGTCTAACGTCGTTGATTTTCTGATTCGACATAACTAAGAACTGATTTATTTGTTGGCTTCTTTTTCTTTGGCTTAGCTACTGGAAAGCATGCATCCACTAGCTCTAACAACAGGGGAGGCACAGAAGAAGGTCCTCGACAACTTTTTTGCGAAACTACGAACTGTTGAAGACGGAGTGGAAGATCTTTTGGAAGCAGAGAAGCCAGTGATCGATGACAAGAACTTGAACTTACTGGACATCCAAATCTGGTCAGTTCTTGGCCCTTATAAATCATTTGAAGAAGCTCTGGATTTGAAGCTCTTGGACCCCGTGAAATTTCCCCTGATACATTCATGGATTGCTGCCATTAACGAGATCGACGCAGCAAAGAAGGCGATGCCGGATCATTCTGCCATGGTTTCCTTTCTCAAGTATTATATCGAACTTATGAGTGCCAAGCTTGCTAGCTCCTAATATGGTTTTGTTTGCATAATAAGCCTTCGATGGCGGAGCAGTCTCTTGTGTTTTCTTTGTTTCAGTGTCCTGAGTCTTTTATGCTTTCGGATGGTTTTTCACTTTGGTTATCTATATGCTAGGATGGCTTCTCACTTTGGTCCATAATCTGAATTATTTGCCTTACTTTTTGTTTCCTCTTATATTATATTTTCATTAATTTACCATAATAGTTATATCGAGAACGTTTTATAAATAAGCTAGCGTTTTATAAATGAAGGAAATAAAACATAAAACAAAGAATCTCAAAACGACTATATACTTTGTATATCTTATCCAATCTCTATGCGTGATTATTCCCCCTTTTTTTTGTTTTTATAACCAAAAAAAGCCATTTTGCACGTTGAAGTTTTTTGTTTTGCCAATTTTGGTTTCTTAGGATTAATATTTTTAGTTTTTCTAGTCCCTAAACGTTTTATCTTTGACTCGTTCTGTCCTTCACCAATATTTGTAAATTTTTTGGTACTTGAAATGTTTTTCTTTGACCATTTTGGTACAAGGAAATAATATATAGAAGTGTAACACGGTACTAAAACAGTCATATAGCCACTTTGTAAAGGATTAAATATTTAAGTTAGAAAGGTTCAGGGACCAAAATGATCAAAAAACTTCAAAGACAAAAAGTTAAAAATAAGGAATTACTCAATACATGAAAGATAATTTTTTACAATTTTAACTTGTTATAATTTTTTTAAAAAATAATGTGATGAGGGACGCCAAAGCAATTTTTCTTTTTAATGTTTAATTTTTTAAAAAAATTATATTAAGATTTAAAATTGTAATTTCAATTATAATAATTCAAAATTAATTTAAAATTAGATTACAATTAATTATAATTTTTAAAATTTAAATTTTCTCTCTTAAATTTTTAAAATTTAAATAGGTTATAGAACTCAATATAGACACAATTTAAATAAAATGATAAAATTTAATTGTCTATTAGATCTTACTATATAGTGATTATTAAAAATTAATAAAATAAATTTCACTTAGTAAATTTAGAGATCTTATAGAGTGTTTGAAGAATGAAAATATTAAAATTATTTTTAAATCATTATGTATTAGTAAAATTGTCTTATATCCAGTACTTTTGAAAATAATGATCAGAGACCAAATCATTCAAAAATAAAAATTTTAGGGATCAAAAAATATTAATGAGGAAATTAAGCGGTCATAGGAAAAATATTAGTCTCACTTTAATGGGGTTTCGATCAGTTGGTTCACAATGAATTTTTTTTAAAAAATAATATCAGAACCAAACAATTGATACCTTCCTCAAAAGAGTCGATCAAGATCCTTTTAGAAAAAACAAATCATTTTCTTCCCTAATATAGAGTCTACTCGGTTGGTCGCGCTCCTGTGCCAAAGTCCTGAGTCCTGACGCTGTCCTTGCGCTGAACGCGTCCAAGTCGAGGTTGGACTTTAGCTAGCCACTTTCAGGTCGGACTGAGATCGGTTTCAGTAAGCTTTACTCAATTACAGAACCCTTCACACAATATGCTCATTTCTCTCGTTTAATTTCTAACCATCTTCTTGATATATCGTAATATTTAAATATATTTTTAAACACATTTTATTAAAAAATATTAATTTATTATTAATAAATCTTATCTGTAAAGTATATTATTTTTATACATCTTTCTATAATTTACCTCTAAATTTAAATATTTTTATTATATTATACTCTCTCTATTTTATTTTATTTTATCTTTTAATTATATTATGACATCTCAAAATAATTAATATTTTTTATTAAAGATATTTTAATATATTTTATAATATTAATTAATTACTAATTTTACTACATATTATAACATAAAATATCCGCTAACTTATATATTTCTTACTTTTTATTATATTATATTATTTTTATAAATTATTTAAATTTTTACATAAAACTTTATATCTGATTAAATACTATCAAATAAAATAGGACGGGAAAAAATATATTTTGATAATATTATTTAAACTATTTTATAAAATTTTGTATTCAAATCAAACACTACTAATAAAAATAGGAAAGAAGGGTAAATATTTCTGCAATCGCAGAGGCAATTGGGTCATTCTATTTTCTCTGGTCACCATCTTCCGCTATAATCTATATGGCCATAAGATATATTATCAACTGAACTCTATTCACGTATTGGCTGGGAGAATATTATTATAAAATGATTGACACATGTTACCGTCCTTGGGTTTGTAAAATGCTAACGTTTTAACTGTGAAAAACAGACAGATTAATGAACTATTCATGCATCAAAGTAATGACGAATACAACAAATTTGCTTTTGTCTTTTCGTTTTTTGATACGCGACAAATTACCTTTCAGATCTTATCATATTCCACAGTTAAAAATTTGTCATTAGGTCCAAGGAAGCCAGCCAAGTGTCGCTAAATAGTAATATGTAATCTACCGTATGTCTGCCACTTTGATATGCTTCTCTTACAAAGGGCTAGCTTTTAGAAATTCAAGGTTAATTAATATTATTTCTTTTTTTTAATTTAAAATTTATTTTATATTTTATTAATTTTAAAATATAAGATTTTTATTTTTTTTATTTTTTTAAATATTTAATATTTTATAAATTTTAAGAATTATTTTTTAAAAATACACAACATAAATATAAATCTTTTATTTTTTATTATATTAAACGAAATTAGTTAAGAATATAATAAAAAATATTTTTTATTTTCTTCTTTTTTAATCAATACAAAAAGGATCAATATGTCATATTTTAAAAAGAATGGAGCAAAAATATTAAGTAATATTACGGATAATTTCTATAATTAGTAGTATTATACAAAGTATTCGTGAGGATCCAAACCCTAAACATTGGGATATACCATAGAAATGGTACCAATTTATAGAAAATGTGGCTCACGGAAACATGTTAATAAGCACCAATTTAGGAAGAAAAGGGCAAATAGTAGGAGAAACAAAAGTCGATATGGTTATACTTTCTACATCTTCTCCAATCGCTATGTGTCATTATTATATGAAACAAATACTAGGAGAAACAAAAGTCGATATGGTTATAATTTCAGGTGTCAGTATTATATGAAACAAATGAAACAAAGAGTCGGACAGAGTATCACAAAGCGATTCTATATACTTTCTACATCTTCTCCAATCTCTATGTGTGATTGTTCCTTTTTTTTTCATAACAAAAAGGAAAAAAAGCCATTTTTGCTCCGTGAAGTCTTTTGCTTTGGCCGTTTTGGTTCCTTAGGAATATTTTTGGCTTTCTTAGTCCCCAAGGTTTTTATCTTTGATTAGTTTTTTGGGTCCTTGAAATGTTTTTCTTTAAAATAAATAGAGCAGTTATTATGTTTGATTTTGTTGTCAATGTGTAGTTCCTCTATGCTTAAAGTAGTTCTTTTATCTTTATCTTTCGTTGATTTAAACTTAAGCAAAAGGATCTGAAGAAGACTTCGATTTTATTTTTCCTCTCCTTCCCCTGCATTTTCTTCTTTGGCATGAATGATTTTATTAACATTGTGTACTTATTAATGTGTAATTATAGTAATTCTATTGTGAAATTTGTTGAAATACGTGAGTAAAATAATAATTAACAATATAAATGGAGAAAAGAGAAATGAAAAAAATAATATAAATGAAATTCTCTGATTCTACTTCGTATATCTTCTTCATCCTACAGTCTATCCTATGTATAGGCTATAGAAGAAACTCTTCATTAAATAAAAATATGGAATTAAAATTTTATACATTAACTGGGAAGGGGATAAGATAGAGGTTTCCTTAATTTTGAAACCGTAAAGGACATCCATCTTTTATTATACATATAACACTCTCTGTTAGGTATTCTTAAACATAAAGAATAGATTCCATTAAAATCTTATAGATAAAATAATTCAGTGAAAAAACATATATATTGAAGGGAAAAAAAAGTATACTATTCTTTATATTTACTCCCAATATTAATATGATCCTTAAAAATTCTAAAATCTATATATGCCAATCTTACAGACCATCTTCTTAAAAGCTACAATCAGCAGTCTTAGTAAACAAATCTACCAGATCATCACATAAGTGAATCTGTTGCACATTTACTTCACCCTTTTTTAGAGCTTATGTGTAAAGAAGAATTTGGATGAAATATGCTAACTTCTATCTCTTTTTGATATATCCTCCTATATACAAGCTGCATTATCATAAGCTGCATTATCATCATATAATATAGTAAAAGTTTCTTTCTAAGATGATAAATGACAACTCTTTCGGAAATAATGAATAATTGATCTCAACCACACATACACGACTTGCTTCATGAATGGGTATTAATTCAACATAATTCGAATATGTGACTACTATAGACCTTTTTGTAAATTGCCATGATATAGCAGTATTACCACATATATATATAAATAATTGTCTGAGAACATGTCTTATGGGGATCAGATAAATAACTAGCATTCTACATATCTAACAAATATAGATTTTGATTCTTTTGAATAAAATTATCCAAGATCAATTGTCCCCTGGAGATATCGAAGGACCTGTCTGATAACATTCTAATGTCGTCGATTAGGAGAAGAACTATATCTTACCAATAAATTTACTACAACAGATATATTAGAATGTGTGTTGTTTATAAGATACATTAGTGCTCCAATTGTACTAAGATACAGTACTTCACGACCAAAGAATTCTTCATCCTCTTCTCATGGTCGAAATGGATTTTTGAAAACATTCATTGACCAATGAGTTCTGCCTCATCCTTGTAAAACCATTTTATGATATATTCAATATATGTTGATTGATAAATAAGAATTCTATTTTTTAGATGTTTAATTCGTAAACTAAGGCAAAACTTAGTTCTTCCAAAATTCTTAATTTCAAATAATCTTTTATTTTCAAGTGTTCTTCAAAAGTCTTGTTGAGATTAACATCATCAAAATATATCACAATTATCAAGAAACCTAATTTATATTTATTGATAAAAACAAAGATAAATCGAATCATTTTTATATCTGGCTTGCATCAAACTCTCACTAAGACAATTATGCTATATTCTTTCATATTGCTTCATTCCATATAGGAATTTTTGCAATTTAATGGAATAATTTTCTTGAGTGGTTAATGTATATGATGTAGGCATATGAAATCCTTCAAGGATTTTTATGTAAATTTCACTATCAAGATTCTCATATATATGCAGTAACTACGTCCAGAAAGACACATATCAAATTTTTATGTACTATCAAACTTACAAGTTATTGGAATGTTATTGTATCAATAACAGGAGAACATGTCTTCTCATAATCAACCCATGATATTTGCGAGAACCCTTCTACTACAAGTTGTGCTTTATATTTCACCATTTCATTTTGTTCATTTAGTTTTTGCAAAAAAAACCCATTTATAACCAACTAATTTTACACCTTCTAGTGATCAGACTATATGTTTAAAAACTTCATGTTTAGTAAGTGAGTTTAGTTCCGATTGAATCATATCTTTTTATTTTAACCAATCAAGTCTACACTGACATTCCTTAATCAACCTTCGTTCATGATCTTCTTTATCACTTAAGACATCAAGTACTACATAGTATACACTTCCTCCATCCCATTTTATTTGATAGTATTTGATCGGGTACGAAATTTTATTCAAAAGTTTAAATTGTATTATAAAAGTAATATAGTAAGAAATAAGTGGGCTAACGAGTACTTTATGTCAAATTTAAATATATAAAAGTATTATAGTGAAATTAGTAGTTGATTAATAGTGTAAAATATATTAAAATATTTTTTTATAAAAAACATCAATTATTTTGTGACATTCTAATATAATAAAAAGGTCAAATAAAATGTGACAGAGGGAGTAACTATTACCAATAATCTTATTCATATAATTCCAGCATTTGCCTGTAACAATAAAATTTATGAATTTTCCATATTTCCATTATTCCTAGAATACTGAATATTAAGATCAGTAATCTCTTGTTCCTTTTGTTCTATTTCTTCAGGAAGAATACTTTGGTCATTTAATCCTCTTCTCTTTGGAGGATTTTTATTTTTAGAACCAAGAGATTAGCTATGCTTTAGGCGTATTTTAAAATCAATGGCTATAGAACTTGCATTTTGTCATTATAAGATATCTATCCCAATAGAAGCATCTATAGTTGGAAGAAGCAATTTGCTACCTCTTCTAGAGTCTACAAAAGTATTAAGCAACTGATTTGCAGTTCTTTGCAAATATATGATCTTTTGAACTTCAAACTCATTAGTGCTTGTACGTGGATCAAGATGACCCAATGATGATGTTCCCATACAATGTTTTTTTCCAACTACTAATTTTCTCCCTGTAATGTGAGGAACAGTGTTTTCATTAAAATTACAATCAACAAATCTTTAATAAAGACATCACATGTTAATGGCTCAATAAACCTGATGATGGAATGAAAGTCATATCCATATATATCTCCAATCTTCTTTGAGGACCAATCTTGGTATGCTGATTTGGAGCAATTAGAATATATACTGCATATCCAAAATTCTCAAATGTGATATATTTGGTTCAGAACTAAAATTCAATTGTAGGGGAGAGTACTTATGATAACTCATTAGACTTATACATACGAGTGCTTTTTAGGAGTCAAAGGAGCGGGAGTAGGAGTGGGAGCTAATTTAGATAGAATCTAATGATTACAATATATACAATGAGGGCATCTACACAATTTACTTTGTTCATGTAAAATAGCATGTCCCTAAATAGAAGCAGGGAGTATTGTTCTCATTAATAAGGGTCTAGTAATCAACTATAGCCGTTTAATCAACTATTCAACTAAATTGTTCTGTGTATGAACATGAGTTTCATGATATTCAACAATTATACCAATTGAAATGCAATTAGTGTTAAAGATATGGAGAGTATTCATCAGCATTATCTAAATGAAATTTTTAATAGGATTATTTGGAAACTATGCGCACAATATAATGATTTGAGCAAGTAGTTTTGCAAATGCTAGGTTGTGAGTTGATAATTGACACACATACGACCATCGGATCAATGCATCAATTAGGACCATAAAGCATCCAAATGATCCACATGATAGATGAATAGGTACGTTAAAAAAAAAAGGGAGATTTAGCTCTTACTTTTGTTGGTGTTGGTTTAATTAATTTGAATTCAATATCTTTTTGTCTTGCAATGGATGGCCATGTGTATTTTTGATATTTCTTCGCAACATTATGGATTCAAGATGACCTAACTGGTCATGCCAAATCATAAATTTATTTGGATCAGTAAACTTCTAGTTTATCCAATGATATATTTAAGTTGTTATATTTTTTACATAATATAGGCAAGACGAGAGGGATGATAGTTTCTCAAGTGTATATTTTCAACTTGAAACAATAGTAGTAATACATAGATATTCTGCATTCATGCTATTCATTTTCTCAATGTGATATCCCTTTCAACAAATATCTTTAAAATTCAATAGATTTCTTTGAAACATTGCAAAGAATAATGCATTATGAATTATTAGCATAATTCCTTCAAGTAAAAATATGCAAGCTTTAGTTTACCTAGCCAAAAAAAAAAGGAAAAAAAAAAGCACTAGCTTGTACAGGGAACTGATTAGGATTTTATTTATTTATCCAATATGATAGTGAACCGAGTGCATTTTAGTATCGGAAAAGTTGAACGTCGGATGACATAGAATAGCAAAATAAGCAACCAAAATCCTAAAGTTTTCTTGTCTTTGTTGCTTTCTCTAATAAAAAGTGCTTTATTATATGCTTATACTTCTTCTTGTTTTTCGGAAGTTGAATATTTATTTTGAACAGAAAAAAATTATTCAAATAACAAGAATTTGTGGTATGAAACTGGAGGGCAATGGGGAATGTGCAAAACAGTTAATGACTATTGCCATTCATTTGTGGCCAACGTGACTGTGTGATTCTTCAATATCTTCTTCTTCGTTTTTTTTTTTTTTTTGGGTAAATATTCTTCAATATCATGCAGCCTACGGAATATAGGAAAGGCAAGAAGAGAATTCAAGTGATATTTGATCACTTTTTGTTACATGAGGATCTATATTTGGCAAAATCTTGTGGCTTGATTTCGTTTCATTTCGGATGGGGTGATGAAATTTGTGGCGTGAAATTGTTTTTTTTCTTCAAGAATCATATAGAAGTCTTTGATTTTTTATTATTATTCTCTAACCAATATTCTTGTCTCTTTTAAAATTTATGACTAATTTAGTTTACTTTATAATCAGACTTTTGTAAAGGAAGAATTTACAATAATTTTTTTTTTCATACATAAAGTTTGAACCTAAAACTTTTCTCAATGAATATTATCAAATTAAATTCTTTTCACTTGCTCCAACTCTCGTCGGTGAGAATGCTTTGATAATATAAGAAAGCGCGCCCCTTACTATTTGGTATTTTAGGCCTAAAAATTAATGTCCAAATGCATTCCCTTTACAAGCTAGTGCCTTTTTTTTTTTTTTTGGCTAGGTAAAGCTAATGCTTTTTCAATTGGCTTATTTATTTTTACTTTCAGTGCATTTAATTAATTTCGCACTACTATTTATAATATAAATATTTGTTTCTTCCATATTTAAAGAAAAAATTATTTTTATACTTTAAATATGATGTGCATTGTTTCTTTATCAATGAGACAAATATTTCTATTTTTATTCTTTAATCCAAAGGAGGAAGTAAAAGCCATACAACCATCAATATAAAAAAAGATTTAAATAATTTACTTTTAAAGTAAAACAAAAGGAAGTAAGATAGTAATATTTATTTTAATATGAAAATCACATAGTATTTATTATAAAATTAGTTATAATTAATATAGATTTATAGAAAATTAAATAACGAAAAGAAAGGATTAAGACATTGAGACTTGTTCATTGCCAATCAAGTGATCTAACCTTTCTCTCTGGATGTTTAAAGAAATTAGCCACATGTAAATGAGTCACATCAACAGAAATATTATCATCCTTACAATTTTCAATATGTTGGGAAGTAAAGTTTGCCACAACACTTATTTTTCTTCTTAAGGAATGCTTCATAAAGGTCAACAAGATATTTGGCATATGACAAGTACGTGACCAATGTCATCACATTCCATATTGATAACATACATCCTCATGATTAGGAGTATTCAATCGATTCGAACGGTTCGGTTTGATTTTACTTTTGATTTTTTTAAAGTTGAACCGAACTATTTTTATACTAAAACTAAATCAATTCAGTTTAATTTGCAATCGAATTTTATAAAGAAAGTATTATATACAAGCATTCTTATATTATTTTTAAAAAATTTTTAATTTTTCATTTAAATCGGTCTGATTACAGAAATAAAAAATTGAACCTAAATATTTATAAATTTTATAAACCGAACAGAACCGAACCAACATATCAAAAAATCAAACCAAAACAAATATTTCGATTCTGTTCGGTTTGATTATTGCACACCCCTACTCATGATTTGCTAGATCGATTTCCTTCCATTTTCTCTTCTCATTCTTTTTCGATTTCGAGGAACCTTACTCATTACCAAGAGAATAGGGCATTTTTCTACCACAACCTAGACCTCTTTGAGGACTAAAGTCCTAGTCGCATTCACTTCAAGGAATGGAGTGAAGTCAATTATCAGGCTTCATAATTTTTTATTAACAATTTATTATTTTGTTCAGTCATAAGGAGGCTTGAAAATAGATCAGAATACTTCTAAAAATCTTTTTCTTGACCTTACTACTACAAAGCATATTTGAGGCATGATATTTGGAAAATATTTTTTCCATTTTATTAGCATTAACAATATTCTCTCTGCATTATATCAATTAAGAAGTAATTTTAAACATGAATGAATTATACTCACTAATAAATTTCAAATCTTGGAGTTACAAATGCAACTAATCATATTGTGCCTTTGAAAGGATAATCATCTTCTAGTAGTCAAATCTTTTCTTTAAATTATTCTACAAAATAAGTGAATTTTTCAAAATAAGATATTTTGCATTCAAATCTTTGTAAAGATAATGATGGAGAAAAATTATAACTTTGGCATGATCTTGATTTGATAATGTATTATTTTCTCTAACAGTGTCTTCAAGATTTATTGCATGTAGATTTATTTCAGTATCAAATGTCTAAGACAGTTTTTTTTAAGACAGATTTTTTTTCTAATTATATTAAGAGTTACAAACTCAACTTTAGTAAAATTAACAATGAAAATAAAAAACTTGTAAAATAAAAATTTATCTTTACTTTCATTACTTTTGAAACCGTAAAGGACATCCATCTCTTATTGTATACATGACAAGTTCTTTATAATTCTTCTAAAAAAATTATTAGAATTGACAGCTTCGCCAGATCTCTACTCAACATACCTAAATGAGTTGGGCCTGCCGGGGTAGAGGTGGCGGCATTTTTAGAACACTTTGTTTTTTTCAAATTTCCAGATGAACATTAAAAAAATCAAAAAATTAGGAAATACTATTTTTTCTAATTTTTTAAAATTTTAATTTTAATTCTTTTTTATTGAAGTACTATGCCTTTTTTATTCTTATTTCTATGATATATTTTGAAGCTCTTGGGCCTTGGCTCTTAGTTGAACTTATATGTTGTTTAATTGGGGTGGGAGAAGGGTAACGGAGGGAAAGTAAATTTAGAAGGGGAGAGCTTCTCTCCACATCAACAAAGCCATCCCCTTTAAAAGTAAATTTTACTTTCCTTCTTTTCCGAACAAATAAATTGAGACCTTCTCCAAAAGAAGAATAATAATAAAGGAATCGATCAAGATCTTTTGAGAAAATGAATGAAAAAAAAAAATCATTTGCTTTCCTAATATAAAAATTCGCTTCTGCGCCCTCCAAGGCAAAGTCTTGACGAGTCAGAGCTTTGACTCACTGCTTCTGAACGCGTCGATGTCGAGGTTGGACTTGAACTGTTCACTTTTGAGATCGGACAGAGATCGGCTTCTCGAGCTTAGCTCAATTACAGTATGTTTGATACTTCCTCAGTCTAATTTAATTGAACATAAAATTTTATATAAAAATTTAAATTATATTATAAAAATAATATAATATAATAAAAAATAAAAAATATATAAATTAATAAATATTGTATATTAAATTTAAATATATAAAAATAATATATATTAAAATTAATAGTAAGTTGATAATATAAAATTTATTAAAAAATTTTATTTTATAAAAAGTATTAATTCTATTAAAATATTTTAATATAATAAAAATATCAAATAAATTGAAATAGATAGAGTATATATTATATATTTATTTTATTATAATTATGTTTTTTATATTATTATATATTTAAAATATTTAATTATTTTTATAAAAATTTTAATTTCAATGTATTATATATTATTAATAAAGTTTATTCTTATAATATATTATTATATATATTATATATATTTAAATTTGATATAAAATACTTGTTAAGTTATAATTATTATTTTTATTATATTATATTATTTTTATAATATAATTTTAAATTTTTATAAAATTTCTTAAATAATCAAATATTGCAAATAGAAATGAAACAAGGGAGTAAATATTTTTACAACTGCACAGGTAATTAGATTATACTTTTTTTCTGGGGTCACCATTTTCTGTTATATATATATATATATATATATATATATATATATATATATATAATCAACTTTATATTGGTTGGGAGAATATTATTTTAAAATGACTGACATATTTTGCCGTCATGGAATTTATAAAAGCTAACGTTTGAACTGGGAAAAACAGACAAATTAGTGAATTATTAAAGTGGTGAAGGATGGCTTTTGTCTTTTCATTTTTTGACACGTGACAAATTAGCTTTCGGGTTGTAACCCAAGGAAGCCAACCAATTGCTGGGAAATAGTGATATGCTTGTCTTATAAAGGGACAAGATTATAGAAATTTAGTCCACTATTTTATATAATTTTATTTTAGATTATATATAATACAAAAAAATTTATTATTTCATTTAAATTTTGAAAAGTATTTAAAATATTCTGAAGCATTTGGACAGAAAAATTTAGATCTACGAATAAAGACAACGAATTTTTACGTTAAAAGATTAGTTTATCAAACTACTCATTATTTTACATCGTTTCACATTTAAAGAATTTCAAAATCAGCCTAAAAATATCCGATTTTGGTGTCGCACAGTTGCAGCATGAGTTTCGCCAATTGAGTGGCGGAATTCATTAGTGAATTCCGCCAGCAATTGGCAGAATTCACCAGCAAATTCCGCCAGCTTCCGGCGGAATTTGCTGGTCAATTATACCCAAAATTGCTGGTCACTGTGGTCATACGTGGTAGTATTTCGCAAGCACAAGGAAGTTCGTGCGAGGTCCGGACCCAACATCCACAAAGACTCACATCATAGCAAATCGTTTACACCCGATCCCACTCGTTTAGTATGATCTGTATTGCTTTGTGAGACACTTTATAACACAGCGGATTGAGGATCGGGTGCGTGCTGAGCCTCGATCATACTAAACGGCACTGTTCAAGACTTCCTCTAATCTCGGTTATATGAGCCTCGAGCATAGAATGGACTTTTGACCATACCGTGTCGAACGCTCCGGACGCCGTCCCAAGGTACGATTTCGTCGCTGAATGGGCGCCCTCTGCACGATTTGTCGTTTCAGTCCCAAAGTGCATGATCTGTCCTGTCCAAACCCGTACAAATTGTTCCCGATGCAGGTCCAACCAAGTCTCATCTATGTAACTCATCAACTTCCCGAAAGTGGACCATGACGAGCGCATATTCGAATAGTGAAGCTGAAACTTATCATCGGTAATGGAATCAACCAAACGTCTCCACGTGCATTTCGAAAAACGTTCGGCTACAACCTTGTCTCCACAGGCCTTGTAGCATCTGGCTTTCACGTTTTTTGAAATGTGTCGACGACATAAGAGGTGCTCAGAATTAGAAAATGCATCACGCAACGCTTGTATCAACCCGGGCTCCCGATCAGTCACGATCGCGTTTGGAGGACAATTTATGTCAAATATCTGCTTTACGCACTCCAGCACCCATTGGTAACTGTCTGCTTGCTCAGTACTGATCCAAGCGCCGGCAATGAGGAAGTTGCGCCCCGTCGGGATTACCCCTACGATCTCTAGATACGGCATATTATACCTATTATAATTAATCAGGAAAATGTATAAGCGAACAGTCTCTTCCATTTGTTTAAATTGAAGAACATTATGTGTAACTGCAGTGCAACGCAAAATTACAAAGAACTGTAATGTAACGAACCTGTTAGTCTTGTACGTCGTATCCATTATCAGTACAAATGGATACGCACGAGCAAGTAATGTTAAATCTGGATGAGAAAAAATACAATCACTGAGGATTTCGGCTCTTGGCTCAACTCTGTGCCAATTGATATATCCATGATCGATGAACAACTTAAAAAGTTATTGCACAACTGTCCGTCCTTCCATACTCGTAACTTTTAATTTGTGTCGAGCATTATACACTGTCTTCGCTCTGCGGCAATACGAAACTCAAATAAAAAGTATCCACACATTTACAAAATTTAACAATAGTGAATAAGTGCTCAAGTAATGAGTATAATATATTTGTTATAGGCAAACATACCTAACAACGGTTCTCGGATGCTCCCGTTTCAAATGATCCAGAATATGTTTAGGCTGAACGTGACATTTGCTCATTTTCTCCGTGATTTTCATCTCCCGCTCTGTCATGCGGGCAACGAGGGCATGATCATGTCAGATCCCGATCTCGTGATTGTGCTTGTCACATATTATCGCCAGATTCCACGCCCCATCGTAATGCTCTCTACCCATCAGTTTTAACGGACAGTGACATTTTTTAGTACCCTTCGGCTTTCGTGACTTCGTCTGCACCTCCGGTTCTGCTCCATCTTTCTAAACAGTAATGAATTTTTTGTAGGTTTCGCCCCTCTCACACCTAAGCTCGACAAAGCCGTTACCTGTTCCGTCACCTTTTCTCGACCGAACAATTATCAACAAGGTCCTCACCTGTAATGCTGCCGCCTTCGCCCATTTTACTAACTCCTCTTTACTCGAAAACATATCTTGCGTGCCTAAAAAGCGACTTAGATCTTCCATTTGGTCAAGATCAAAAAATTCTTCAAACGAATCTGACGATGATGAGGGGCCTTCGTAATCTCTGTAAAGCGCTCGATGAAATCTTGCCTTCCGGCCTTTTCGGTTTTCCTACAATACATAAAACGCACTTGTCCAATGTCAGTTACTACATTACGTGTCTGTTGATTATTTTTAAGGCATCAAGAACCGTAACAATAAAGCTATTTGCGATGTGTAAGCTAACATACAATATAATTATCAAGTATAAAAATATACAACAATACAACTAAATAAGTGATTATCACAAAAAAATTTTAAAAATTTAAAACTATGGGCCAGAATTTAGCCAGAATTCTTGGTAAAATTTCACCAGTTTCTGGTGAAATTTGTCCAGAAATTTCGTCGGAATATAGCGATATAATGCCATGAGTTTCTCCACTTTGTGGCGGAACTCTTCGGAAAGTTCCGCCACTCAGTGGCGAAACCTGCGCCAAATTATCAAAAAACTATATAAATACGAATTTAAAGAGAATGTAGTAATTTTTTACCTCAAACTAGAGAGAATCCTTCGTAAAATCTTTACTGATTGCTATATTGCGATAAAATTCTTCTGTTTTTGTATGAAAAGTGTGGCCTTTTTTAAGAAATACTAGAGAGAGTTGTTGGAGGAGGGAGAGAGAAATTTGAAAATAAAAATTTTTTGTACTACATATAATTCAAAAAAACTGTATATAGAAATCGCAGAAATTTAAGATTAACTAAGATTATTTTCTCTCTTTAATTCAGGGTTTATTTCATATTCCATGAGTTTTAAAAATACAAAGCTTTTGTCCCTTTCTTCTTTTATCAAAATATTTAGTATTTTGTGAATTTTTAAAATTATATTTTTAAAAAATTATTTTATCATAAATATAAATTTTATTTTTATCATATTAATTAAATTAGTTAAAAATATAATAAAAATATATTTTATTTTTTATTTCTTAATTAATATAAAAAAGTTAGTCTTATATTTTGAAATAAATAGAATAAATATTTTAAGTAATATTACAAAAAGTTTCTATAATTAGTAGTGTTATAGAAAGTATTGTAGAAGATCCAAACCCTAAACATTGAGACATACCATAAAAATGGTAACAATTTATGTAAAATGTGGCTCAGGGAGACATGTTAATAAGCGCCAATTTAAGAAGAAAAGGGCAAATAGGAGGAGAAACCAGACAGATGGAAACAGAAGTCCGTATGGTTCTTTCACTTGTTATTTCCTTTCTCATCCTCCTTTCATCTACCCATTCTAGTTCGATTCCACAAGGCTTCATCGATTGCCTTTCCAATGAATTTTCATCAGATATATCTCTACTAGATGTTCTGTATGAACCCAGCAATTCTTCTTTTGAAGCACTTCTGGAATCTAACATTCTAAATCTCAGACTCTTACCGTCTTCCACATCAAAACCACTGGCTATATTCACCCCTCTAGCTTACTCCCACGTCCAAGCTACAGTAGTCTGCTGCAAACAAAGTGGGCTGCAAATTAGAATTCGAAGTGGCGGCCATGATTATGAGGGGCTATCTTACCGATCCCGCCTTCCGTTTGTAATCCTTGACCTCCGAAATCTTAAATCCGTAAGCGTGGACATCGAAGACAACAGCGCTTGGGTCGAGTCTGGAGCGACTCTTGGAGATTTGTATTATGGGATAGCTGAGAAAAGTCCTGTGCTAGGCTTCCCTGCTGGGCTCTGCCCAACCGTTGGTGTCGGCGGGCACTTGGGTGGTGGTGGAACGGGAAACTTGGTCAGAAAATACGGGTTAGCTGCTGATAATGTCATCGATGCCCTCATAGTTGATGCCAAGGGTGGAATTCTTGACCGGAAAACTATGGGAACAGATGTGTTTTGGGCCATCAGGGGAGGTGGAGCGGCAAGTTTTGGGGTCGTGGTAGCATGGAAGATCAGGCTCGTATGTGTTCCTCCTACAGTCACTGTTTTCAAATTGCCTAAGACTTTAGAGCAAGAAGCCATAAATCTTCTTCACAAATGGCAGTATATTGCACCCAAACTCCATGAAGATCTACTCATTACTGCAGAGATTTTCCGGAATGTTGCAGGTGGGAATAGAATACTTCAAGCGCAGTTCAGCTCGTTCTTCCTCGGTAAAGCTCACCAACTCCTAAAAACAATGAAGGAAATCTTCCCAGAACTTGGCCTGAGGGAAGAAGACTGCTCAGAAATGAGTTGGATCAAGTCCGTCGAGTATTTTGCCGATTTTCCTAGCAGAGAAGCCGCAGATAGCCTCAAGGAAAGCATACAGTACCCAGAATTAACCAAAAACTACTTCAAGTCTAAGTCAGATTTCATTGTGGAACCACTTCCCCTTCCTGCATTACAAAAATTATGGAACCTGTGCCTCGAGGAGGAAAATCTTTCATTGCTAATGCATCCTTCTGGCGGGAAAATGGAGCTGATATCGGAATCAGAAACTCCATTTCCGTTCAGGCAAGGTTGGCTGTATGACATCCAATATGAAGTGGATTGGTATAGCAAAAATGAATCATCAGAAAAACATATTGACTGGGTAAGAAAGATTTATGATTACATGACTCCTTACGCGTCGAAGCGACCAAGGGGTGCTTATCTTAATGCCAGGGACCTTGATTTAGGTACAAATGACAATCCTTTCACGACTTATTCAGAGGCTCAAAGATGGGGGTTCAAATATTTCAAGAATAACTTTAAGAGGTTGGCCAATGTTAAGGGTGCCGTTGATCCAGAAAACTTCTTTTTCTTCGAGCAAAGCATTCCACCTCTATACATTCTTGCATCTGTGTAGAAATCGTAGGTTTGATGTGACATTTGCTGATCAGTAACACTCTCTCGATGATTCTTCGTAATTTAATAGTTTGGTAAAGGCATTGTTGCCTTTCTGTACTAGTTTCGTAAATGTTACTCCCAACCGTCCATTGATAGTGTTTGACTAATAGGCTTTGGCTCAGGTCGGATTAAAATTTAAATTTGATTTTATAGGTTATATTTTTTTATTTTTTATAATTTTGTAAAAATTTATAAATTTTTACAATAGTTAAATTCGATAAATCAAATTCGATTTCTCTTTAGCGATGACTGATTATACGATCTAGTTTCTACTGTTAAGTTAGTTTGAAGTTTAGATTTAAAATTCAAATCATTGTATGTTTACCTACAAAAGACCTCTACTTCTCCTTCATTCAACGGGCTTAGATGAGAACGGAAAAATTAGTATAATATATGAATAAAATTTGTATCCTCTAATTCTTGTGCTACTCTTTTTATTTTAGTTTTTCAATTACTGAATATATTCATCTACGTATTGTTAGTCATCTTCGTATTGTCCTGTTTGAGATCGGACTGCGATTCGCTTCTCAAGCTTTGCTCAATGGCGGTACCCTTACCACGTATAATATACACTTATCATTTTTATATTAATCTTTTATTATATTGTGATATTTTTAAAATATTTATATTTTTAATTAATATATTATATATTATTAATAAATTATTCCTATAAAATATTATTTTTATATAATTTTTAAAAATATTTTATATATTTAATATTTGAAATACAGTACATATTTACTTATAAAGAATCAAAATATGAGTCAAAATACTTATAAAAAAATACTTATAAAGAGTCAAACTATGAGTCGAGCTCACATGGGGTCGTCTTGCAAAAAGGGCCGCGCAGGACCCGATCTTTTTATGTATAATTTTGCTTTAGAGAATTTTTGTATATGCCGGAGAATCATGCACCAACATTTGCTGCCTAATTTAAACAAATCTCTAACTTTAGTTGATCTCGCTGTTGCAATGTGGATAACATCTCATAAAAAAAATAAGAAATCTAAACTTGAATTCCAAGAGAAAGCCCCGTTGAAGTCAAGATTTTATTTCTGATGAAGACAATTGAAACCTAAATTAAACATAATTAGAAAGATAAAAAAAAATTATAAACTTTTCTGGTAGCTGAATTGAAAAAAAAACCTAATTTTAATTGGTGAAATTATTGAAATACTCTAATTACTTTCATGCAAATAAAGGAAAAAGTCCTAATTTTCCCTCGGTTCTGTGAACCGAATTAGACCCCAACTTCATCACAGAAAAGGTAAGAAAAAGGAAAAGTCACAAAGATTCTGACTTGCAAATTAATTCTTCAACATTGAAAATAAAAAATTAATTCAGAATGAAACAAAGAAACGAAAAACTAAAGCAATTTGGATGAGAAAATTTTGTAAAAAAATTAATTAAGAATTAACTTACATATTTATGAAACAGAATAACTCAATATCCTACAAGGAAGCTTAGTGGTTTAGGCGTAGACATGAATGAAATAAAAAGCTCATATATAACCTTTCAAACCCCAATTTGCCATCATCCCAGTTTCTCCCATTACCGGTCAAAGAAAAAGCAAAAGACACGTTAGCACACTTGAAGTAGGCTAAGAAAGGGTTGGGAAGCATATCTTATAGTTTTGTATTGGAAGTAGTTGAATCTAAATTACGGGACTTAAGTTATGCAAATTGGGAAATTTAATGGAAGAAGTGGGACTAAGAATTGGGGTTTTAAAAGTTTAAAATTGAAAAAAGATCAAATTCTAACCAATAAGAACTTTTTTATCTAATAAAAATTTTAAAATTTCGAAAAATAAAAATGAAGACTCCATGATTTTTAGAATAAGAGAGAGAGTAAAAGTGTTTTATTAATATAAATAAGTATAGATATAGATATAAATATAGATATATAGATGTATAGATATGTATAGATGTATAGATGTATAGATGTGTCTTTGATAAAAATAAATTTAATTTTAACTAATTGTAATAATGGATAAGTGGCAAGAGATTTGGAGATGTGATAAGAAATTTAAAATTTTTAAAATTTAAAAGTTATGATATAAATTTAAATAAATTTAAAAGTCTAAAATCTCTTGACCAATCAAACTTTTTCTAACTAATTAAAAATTTTAATATTTTAGAAAATGAGAATGGAAGCACAAAGCTTTTATAGGAGGAGAGATAGTAAAAGTATTTTGGTAATATATATATATATATATACTAGCCAAAAAACCCGTGCTATGCACGAAAAAATAATTTGTAATAAAAAATTATTACATAAATTATTTTAATAATGAATAAGTAAATATAAAATAAATAATTAGAATGCCAAATATTCATAAGATGTGTACATATAATCAAACAAGTTAAACCTGATAGAATGTTTAAGTACATGTTCAATAACTCTTCTAATATCTTAATAAAGAGATCACCATATACAAAATTAGTAAAAAATATTCTCATTAGCTATATATTTAATAAATTATAAGCATAGCAAATTGTTTAGAATCTTAATTTAATACAACATTACCTAATTGAATGTATCACAAAATTTTACACATTTTTTGAAGGTGTGAATACTTTTCATACTAATTTACTTTAATGACAAAAGTTACTAAGAGCGAAAAATTTTTATCTTCCTTGAATATAGGTGCTCGCATCATAAATATAAATGCAAGCCTATGCAAATATTTACATGGTCTTCAACTAACTTGTGTCCATTTTCCTGAATATCATGTAAATGAAAATCTCTCAATGATACAAATGTTGTGTAGAATTTATAATTAAATATTGTAATTGATAAATTATATATTGAGAGATCTATATACATCTACATAGATAAATACCTTTGATTGTAGATCTCGTAAATAACTCATTGGACAACAAAGAATAAACTCTACATGTTTGTCTTTTAGAAAGGTATGCATACTTCCAGTAAAATCTTTCAGTTGAACGAAAAATCGATATCTTCAAATTTTTTAAAAGGAGCACAATCAGTAAAATGTAACAAAATAACTTATCTATATTGTAGTAGTTAGTTACCTTGATATTGTTTCAACTGTATCGTTGCATTCAGTACACACTTGTTCTCCATAAAAACACTCTGTTATACTACCACAATTGTTGCAGGACTCATACCATAAATTTTCAATATCTATGCTATTTATATAAGCAACTATGCAAAAGTACCTTTCCTGAAAAAAAAAGAGAACAACAATTAAAAGTCATATTTAAATATCTTGTTCATTTGCAACAGTTTATTACCTGTAATAGTGCTTGATAATCTGATATCCCTGTTCTTTTAGCATTCGAGATCAATAATAATTGTGTAGTAGAAAAATAAGCTCTCTTCATCCAAGCTGCAAGTATCTTTGCATAACAATTTTCATCATACATAAATGAAAAAAAACATACGTAAAGGAAAAAAGTAAAGTATGATGAATGAATCTATATATATAAACTTACCATCGTCTAATGATATTAGCAAATTCTAAATTTCAATTGATATATAACATGCTCGATTTATTTGACCAAAGTGATGGCCCTATATGCAATAGTTGGTATAACATGAATAATTTTTTAAGATAATAATCAAATTAAATTAAGTAATATACCTTGATAATTTTTCACTATGATCTCACATGTCAATAGAACTATATTTTTATTTACTACAACTGATAGTTGCTCCCCCTTATTACAAGCAAATTCTCCCCATAGAGTAAGTCTAACAACTGTCATGATGTTTTAACATATAAATAAATTTTAATAAATTTATAGATATTGAAATACATTAATAAAAATTTTACATTAATAAAACACTTTTACTCTCTCTCATCCTCCAAAATACCTTTACATGGGATATACATAATTTTTTTTTAAAAAAATAAGTATATAATGAGAATATATTTTTAAAAAGAGAAATTTGTTATAAATATCACTAAAAAATACATTTAATAACAGGACTATGAATGACTTTTACTCTCTCTCCTCCTCCAAAACACTTTTGCACGAAATATACATTACTTCTTAAAAAAATAAGTGTATAATGAGAATAGTTTTTTAAAAAGAGAAATTTGTTCTAAATATTACTAAAAAAATACATTTAATAACACGACCATGAGTATGCCTTTTTTCAATTGACAGAGTTAATTTTTCTTTTAAAAAAGTACTATAAAGATAAATTCATACGTGTTATTATATAAATAGTTATTAGAGATATTGCAAAAAATATAAAGTAAATTTATGTATTTAATTAAAAAATTATGCACTAATGATTAATCATAAGTAATTAATATGAAAAGAAAGAAATGAAAAAATACATTATAAGTTATACTTTTTTAAATATATTTAAAGTAAATTAATTTTACAATATGGTCTTTCAATTATTTTGTTGTATTCACCTCCTACCCCCCCTCTCCCCCCGTTATGTGTAAGAGAAAAAGAGAATTCTTTATCATTTAATTATTTATTTTTAACTCTTAAAAAAAAGAACATATTTGTAATAAAATCATTGTGAAAATTAAAATTCTTCTCCCCTTACTTGTCTCCCTCCATTCTTAAAAAATAACTAACATAAAAATAAAAGTTAGTATTTTATAATTAAAAACCTCAAAGAAAGATTTTCAAAATAAAATTTTTTTCGATCATTGTTCAATTTTTTTTTCAAAAGAATCGTATTCTCAATCTATCACAAAAAAACTATGATGTTCATATACTTTACAAAATCATTTCTTTCTTTAATATTCACTTGGTAAAAAGACAAAAATAAAAAAATAAAACCTATAAATTATTACATTTCATGTCTAATGTAGTGCAAAGTTATGCATATTATGATGTGGAATGTTTTAATAGTAAATTAGACACATTTATCCTTAAAACTTAGCAAATGAAGGATCAAATTATATAGTAATAGACATTGATCAAATTTGTGTAATATATATAAAGAACTAAGCAGTTAAATATTCCTAAAGTCTGTCGTTCAAACAAACGAAAAAAAATTTGAATCTTCAAAATCTATTAAATAAAACAAAAACTCAATAATTTTCTATTAAAATAACTAAAAATATAAAATATATTCTATCATTCGATCAAAATAAAAAAAATGCATGAAAAATGTAAAAAGAAAAAGCATTAATGATGCTAAAAATAAAAGTAAAAAGTAAAAGAAGCTGACAAAAAGGGAGCAAATATATAACTACATATGAAAATCAAGTACAACTTGAAGACTTGTTGATAATAAGAAATATATATATAGTCCTAAAAAGAATTACATGGACTCATATTGAAGAAGAAGAAATAAACTAAAAAGAATTACATGATTTAACTAAAGAAGCCTCTAAGATATATTTTAAAATTTAAAAATAATAAAGATAAAATATTTATTTGAATGAAAATTTTAAATATCCTAAATGTGCCTTATGCTTATAACGTGTATATCAATCATACATTTTTCTCCATTTTAAAGGAAGAAATTTGGGATAGTCTTTCCATTTTGGTCTCTATCCCAAAAGGTTCTCAAAAAAAAATATTATTCTCTAAAATAAATAAATTCATAAACATCTTACTTGTACACAAAGAAGCTCTTAATAAATTAAAGAAAATGAAATATTTTCTAAAAAAAATTAATTCGTAAAAGCTTTTGAACAATAAGAGATATAATGAGTATCAATAAGCTTTTCAAGAAAAAATAAATTATTTCTTTAAGAACAGAAATAGAAATTAAATCATAATACTATTTATTAAATTTAAAGGTCAAATATTAAAGTGAAAGAGAAAAATGAAGAGAATAACGCAACATGTATCAAAATTTGTAAAGAAAGAAAAAGTTTGTGAAGAAAGTGACTGTAAATGAAGTTATGTGGAGATAGTAAAAAGTTATTAAGAATTTAATTTAAATTAAAAAATACATTTCAAATTACAATAGTAATAGAATAATTTGTATAGTATTAGAGTTGAAAGTGGGCTTTCATTTTTTTAGTAATAGAAGAGTTTGTATAGTATTAGAGTTGGAATTGGAGTTAAAAGGTGAAAAAATTATTTTAATTAAAATTGAAAAACTTTAGAAAAATAAAATTAAGGCCTTGGAAGGTTTAGAGGAGGAGAGAGGGTAAAAGTGTTTTGGTAATATATATATATATATATATATATATATATATAAGTTTTATATTTTTAATTAAATCATTATATATTATTAATAAATTATTTCTATAAATATTATTTTTATATAATTTTTAAAAAATATTTTTTATATATTTAAATTTGAAATACAATATATATTTACTTATATATTTTTTATTTTTTATTATATTATATTATTTTTATAATATAATTAAAAAAATTTTCATGAAACTTTATTTTTCTGAGCAAATATTACTATAAATAAAAATAAGATTGAAAGAGTTTAATTTAATTAAACACGCAATTGAGTTTTATTTTTTTATTAACAAAAAATTTATTTTTATAAAATTTAAAATAAAAATTCTTTTAATTAAACACAATCTAAATATAGGGTACAAATAACTTGATCATTCTTTTTCCTCCCAGTGGGGATCCAAACTTGAATTGTATTTTTGCTGCACATTTAGAATCGGATCTTAGTCGTTAGATCATTTAATTACAATTTAAAAAAAAAACATACTTATAAAGAGTCAAAATATGAGTCGAGCTCACATGTGGTCGTCTTGCAAAAAGTGCCGCGCGGGACCCGACCTTTTTCGTTCTCTCCTGCCACTATCTTCCGCTATGTGGCGATACATAATTTATACAATCAACTTTATTCAGGGATTGGTTGGGAGAATATTATTATAAAATGACTGGCATATTTTACTAACGATTTATTGTCAATGGGCTTATAGTCCCCATACGAGCGCCAAGGGTTATGAAGACAGATCAATACCAAGTGTGGCTCGTGCGAAGTGAGGGAGAGAGAGTGGGGTAAACATTGCACTCCAAGTCCCTAGAACACACCTGTCTAATATATTTTTATAATATATATTTAATTATAAATTTATAATTAAGAGTTATAGATAGTATTACTCAAAAATCCTATAGAAAATTCAAACCCTAAACATTGGGATAAACTAAAGAAATGGTAAGAATTTAAGGAAAATGTGGCTGAGGGAAACATGTTAATAAGCATCAATTTAAGAGGAAAAGGGCAAATAGTAGGAGAAACCAGAGAGATGGAAACAAAAGTCCACCATATATCAGCACATTCTAGTTCGATTCCTCAAGGCTTCATCACTTGCCTTTCCAATGAATTTTCATCAGATATACCTCTACAATTTAATATTTCAATAATTTTTTTTTATCTATCAATAAAAAATACAGTAGATGTCATTACTAAGATATTTATATTTTTTTATTTATTTACACCTATCAAAGAGGAAAGCTTCTAATTTTCTTAAAATTTAAAATATTAAAAAATCAGTCTCGCTTTCTCCCTGACCCCAAAGTGGTCTGCGACTGCGACGGTGGAATCTACTGCAGCAGCATGCCGGAATTGACTTGGCTTTGAGTTTTGACTGTTTAGTACTGTATTAATAATAAATGATGATGTATGATGTATGATGTATAACAATTAACACCGAAGTTGATGATGTATTCATTCACTAGCCGGACTCGAAAGTGCTGAATGATGAATGATGATGTATAACACCGAAGTTGATTTGTGAGATAATCTTAATATTACTTTTTATCTATAATTAAATATTTATATATATTTTAAAAATATTTAAAATTAAATATTTATTTTTTAAAAAATAATTAATATCTCTTATTTTTATTCTTTAATTTTATAAAAAATATCAAAAAATCTTATATTCTAAAATAAAAAGAATATATATTTTATCTAAACTTTAATTAATAATTTTTTTACTATAAAAGAAATAAATTTTAATAAAATAAAAACTTACCACAAATTTCTTTTACTTTCTTGATTCAAGAAATTTAAATTTTATTAATATTTTAAATTTATTATTAACTTTTTAAATAATAAAAATATTATAATATTATATTTTAAAATTGGGACAGTAATAAGATAAGGAAGCGCATACAGCTATAACTTTCTTTACAATTTCAATAACAAACGAACAAACAAACATCCATACGTGGGCTTCGCCTTTGTTAGACAAAGAAGCTTTTTCAGGCAAGATATTTTGCTGTCGAGAATAGGACAAAAAGAAGGTGGAGGGGAGTCGTGTCATGATTCATGAGGTGTCCTCTGTGTACTACATAATTAAAATGATAATTATATAATAAAGCTCAGATCTTATAATGTGTAGCATGTGATGAGGTTATGCTGTCAGTATAAGGAGTCCTCAGACGTCAACGAATGATGCCGAAATTCAAGTCTTCTGTCCTTTCCGCTCGGCTTTGACTGTTCTCTAGTAGCTGGTGAAATGGCTTCAGAGTCGCCGGAAGATGTATATCCGGTCAAGACAATTGGCTTGGCTGCTAAGGATTCATCTGGGGTTTTCTCTCCATTCAAGTTCTCAAGAAGGTACACACTTTTTTCCCTCCCCCCGACCCCCTTAACCATCGTATGAAGATAACCATTCAAGTTATAGCCACGTGATGTAAGGTTTTTGAATGTCTTAAATATGGTTTAATTTTAAAATTTTTATTTTAATTTTATAAAAAATAAATTATATTTGAGAAAAATGTAATTCATATATTTAAAATTTAAAATTTAATTTTAAAATCAAATTCTCTAAGTTCATCTTAAATTTCTGCATGGTTTGGCAGATCTTTTTTGTACATTCAGATCTATCCTCTATTACTTGTGGCTTATAATTAATCTATCCTGATGGGAAAGTATTGATTTTTCACGTACCTTCAAAATGTAAAGCTGGATAAACCGTGTCTGCTCCTTGTATTTCTTGATTTATCTTTTTTAGTGGATACAAAAGGGGATTGAGGTTCTTGATGCTGCAGGGCCACAGGTGAGAATGATGTGCAGTTCAAAGTACTGTATTGTGGGATATGCCAATATGACAGGGAAATGAGCAAAAACAAATTTGGGATGACCAACTATCCTTATGTTTTTGGGTAAGATTTGACATCAACATTCATTTGCGTTTGTATTTTTTTTCCTGCTTTCTACCTTTCAATAATTTGCTTCGGAAATACTTGTAAAATTCTAGTTGAAATTTTGGTGAAACAATGACACAGGCATGAAATTGTGGGTGTGGTTACTGAGGTTGGTTGCAAGGTGCAGAACTTCGTAGTCGGGGACAAGGTTGGCATAGGTAGCATCACTGATACGTGTGGTGAATGCGAAATGTGTACCAATGAAGTGGAAAATTACTGTCCAAAAGCAGTATCAATAGACAGCAATTTCGCAAACAATTACGGAGGATGTTCAAATATAATGGTGACCAAGGAGAACTTCGTCATCCATTGGCCTGAAAACCTTCCTCTGGATTCCGGTGTTCCTCTCCTGTGTGCAGGTATCAATGCTTACAGCCCCATGAGACGTTACGGACTCGATAAAACAGGGATGCGTGTCGGCATAGCTGGTCTAGGGGGACTTGGACATGTAGGTGTGAGATTTGCCAAGGCTTTTGGTACTAATAGTGTGCTTGGACAAGGTTCCGCACGGAATCCAATACAGTTTTTCATCTCAAATCTTACTTTTTCTCTCACAAAAAATTCTCTCTCCCGAAACTCAAGACAAAAAATCTCAAAATCAAACTCTATCCAATCAAACCCTAAGGTTACAGTAATCAGTTCATCCCTCAAGAAAAAGCATGAAGCCCTTGAGAAATTTGGTGCAGATTCTTTCTTGGTTAGCAGTGATCCAGAGGAAATGGAGGTCAAATCTTCTACTTTTGACTGGTCAATTATTTTTGCCGTTCTAAAATATTTTTAATTCGTTTTTAATTTCTAATTATGTATAATTCAAATCTTAAGTAAATATTACCCAAGACTAATCACGGGTTCAAAGTGCATAACTCCTTCCCCATCGCCTCTCCTACCCTCCCCTGCCCCCCTACCCCGAAAGAAAAAGATTTGCGCAACACATTTACAAGTTCTATTTAAGGTACGGCTGATTATGTTTTAATATACTGTAATTTATTAATATTTAATTTTGAGTATGCTTAAAAATTCTATTTCAATTGTTTTTACTAATTTCAATGTTGTATCTGAATGTGCTGTAAATAGGCTGCAGCTGGAACACTGGATGGCATCATAGACACTATACCAGCGGATCACCCTATTGAACCACTCCTTGCTTTATTGAAGCCTCTTGGGAAGCTTATCATTTTAGGTGCACCAGAAAGGCCATTTGAGGTGCCCGCTCCGGCCCTACTGCAGGGTAGGGACAGCACATAGCTCCCTTTCTTTTGCTAAAAATATACGGCCATTTATCATTTGATATTTGATCCGATTTCAAACAGTTTCAAATGACTCACAAACAATTAGTTGGTTAAAAGTATTTCTTATTTAGTCTCGAATTCAATTCACATCCTTATCCCCTCTTATGAATTAGTCTTCCCTTTGTTCGTTTTGTATGGAATGAAAGATGACAAACATCCAAATGTGATCCACAGGTGGGAAGTTAATGGCTGCGAGTACCAGTGGAAGCGTGAAGGAATTACAAGAAATGGTTGATTTTGCAGCAAAACACAGCATAGTAGCAGATGTTGAGATTATCCCCATTGACTATGTGAACACTGCGATGGACCGCTTGGATAAATCTGATGTGAAGTACCGCTTCGTGATTGACATGGGAAACACTCTCAGATCGGCATAAACTGCTTTTCAATTCATCATCTTTTCGTTCGCTTATCGTGAAGACAGAATGGAGAAATTGTATGGTAAATTGTTCTAATAAAGCCGCTGATAAAGTACCATGCAATTTTCAAGATATGTTTTCCTTGAAAACTTTTTCGTTTGATTTGAGCCATTTCTTCAAAGAGTTCTGGATAATGAAGAATACATGGCTCTGCTACCAAAAACATATGAACAGCAAGAAATCTCCATTGACCAGCTCTGGCAAATGATACAACAGGCTTTCCTAATCTCAATGTTTCCCATATAGTCTTGGGCTCCGAACTTCCTCAAAAGGATTAAATTAGATCAGGTTGAGCATGCAGTAAAATGGGTCGTCTGGCAATACTGTTAGAGCTATTCACTTGGAACAATAAGAGAAGAGGACGGGCAAATATACAGGAAAGAGTAGATCGTTGCATAGTAAATGCAGCATGGAGAATCCTTTTTCCTAAAGCCATATTCTCACATATGGACTCTGACCATAATCCTTTCCAGCTCAACGCAAACCCCAATTCACAACAAAGCCCTCGCCCCTTCCGTTTTCAGTCAATGTGGATTAGGGAATCATCATCTGCTTTTATCATTGGAGATGTATGGAGGACAGAAACTACCCCCACCATGTTCAAGATATCCCAGAAACTGAATCAAACATAACAGGCTCTCAAAACATGAAACAGACACACCTTTGGCCACGTCCAAGCAAAAACCAGGAGCCTTAAACTTGAGATTGAAACTCCAAGCCCATTATCAATCTGAAGTCGTTCTTGCTCAAACTGATGCTAAACAGAAAGAACTTATAGAACTGCGGAAAAGGGAAGAATGGTTGTGGAGAGACAAAGCTCGAATCCAATGGGTAGAAGATGGAGACTTCAGCACTTACTTCTTCCACTTGTCTAATATCATCCGGACGAGGTATAATGGTATTGATTTTATTTTAATGGAGGATAACACCTGGAAATCAGATTGGAATAGTATTGGTTACATCTTTGATCAATACTATTTATTGGGTTACAAACCAAGTCATGAAGAATTAAAAGAAGAGTTATCTAAAATATAAAGTTCAAGATAATTCTATTACCTAACATCATCCTCAAAATTAACCAGCATTCAAAGAAAAGCAGAAGAGAAGAGGAAAACGAGAATAAAAGAAGGAAAGGGAAATCTCAAGGATTTGGGTGTGTCTATTTCAAATTATACTCAAGAATCTTTGGTTCTTAGAACGAATCATGCTAGTTTAGGACACAGACACAAACAAACTCTCTTTTCTCTCTGGGGAAGAAAACAGAAAGGGAAAGAAACAGTTATTATTCGGATTTGCATCTCTCACGCTTTCTGATCTCTAGATTAGGACTCAGGTGGAGTTAATGTGTGGACGATGTCAATCACAAATCGATATCGAACCTCGTTCTTTTTAATGCGTTCCATTGTTGTATTTATATAGTTCATCGGAATAATCTCAACATTTGCGATGACATTGTGTTCTGCCGCAAAATCTTGCTTCTCTTGAGTCTCTTCGTATTTCCACCAACAGTTGAAGCCATACTTTTCCTGCCTGTTAAGACATGCACGGTTGCAGTAATAACCAGGATAAAACAGTTGAAACAACTAAAGAACCCCGATCAAAACATCACAAATGAGCCCATATGCTTACCCATTCCTAAAGGAAGAATTGGCAACTCAAATGAACCCATTGTAGCTCCCGCCAATACCAGCTTCGTGTAATTCTTCAGTATACCTGGCAAGGGCTCAATAGGATGGACAACAGGCAGTGTCAAGAATTCCATCAAAGGTTCCAGAGCCAGCCTAGAGAAAACCAAGTAACGACTTCAATTCTCATCTAACAGAATGGAATGGAACGGAAACAGAGACACATATATATTTCCACTAACTTCTTAATTTGGGTCTTTTAATTGAGCATGTAGATTATTAGTAGTTCACATTTTGAACTGAGGTTCAATTTAGGATCTTTTAAAATTCATTCTCCTACCAGTTTTTAATACAAATGATATTGAAACTTTAATACTCAACTTACTCCTGAATTCCCCTGTTTTTATCTTCCCTCCCTTCACTTTGTTTATGCAAAGAACATCAAGAAAAACTTCCTGTCTGATAACATATCCAGAGAGTTGATCTTACTTACTTCCCTAAAATATCAGGTGTTTCATTAGCCAAATCTGAATGAGCATCAATACCGAAAGCAGCATGTAATGTTACCTGCATTTGTTCAGCATCAGTACTAACCAAGAATCATCAGGACCAAGATCATTGATAGCTTCACCCTTCTTGGTTGGAGAGGTACTACTCACAGTGACTTTCACCCCGAAAGCCTTGGCGAACTTGACATCTAAAAGACCAAGTCCACCATGCCCTACAACTCCCAGGTATATCCCCGGCTTATCCAGGCCATAAAATCTCATTGGACTGTACACAGAGACTCCAGCATTGAGCAGTGGAGCACCAGCAACCATTGGAAGTTTTTCCGGGGAAAAAAAAGCGAATTTCTCATTTGCTACTGTCTCATTGGAGAAGCCTCCATCAGTGGGAGTTCCGTCACGGTCTATGATACCATAAGATGTGCTCACCTCAGCGCAGTGACATTCACGGCCATTGACACACTTGTCGCATTTGCCGCACGATTCCACCATGATACCCACAGCAAGTTTATTTGTGACCTTGCTGCCGACTTCAGTAGCTCTGCCCACTGTTGTCTCGAACCTGCATAGCACACTAGTGTCCGTCAAAAGGGATTCTGGAACTTTTGACGCTTGACATTTCAAGGTTCATCTATTCATGGCTCTGTAGGACCATTCAAGGCCAAAAAGGAAATAGAATCGCACCAATATTATCTCAAAATTACACTGTTGATCAACTAGAACCGGCAATTATCATATGACGATCCAATATGCAGAACTAGATACTTATGTAGTGGCAGGGACAATACTTTCTTCTTTGGATAAACATTTCAGTGGCTATAAAGGGGAAAGAGGAAATTGATGATAGTTTATTATATAAAAGTTAGCATTCCTCACTCACCCTGGCACAAGAGGATATGTAAAGCAGCCCATGTCATTCCTGGCAGATTGAAGGTCAGAATGACAAACACCAGGGTAGAGAATCTTTACTCTGACATCATGATCCCCTGTTGCACTAAAAGGTGTTCAGTTTCTTCTGAAATCTCTCACTCTATACTGTTAGGCAAAAAATAACACAGAGATTTCTATAAGCACGTCATGCAATTTCTTGAGATCTCTTCTCTATCCCCATCCAAACCAATTACAATTAATAAAAAAAGAAGAAAAATAATTGGAGAACGGAAAAGTGGGAACCGTCTTTCGAGCAAAGTGCTGCAGAAGGAAATAGAGAGATTTGCTCAGAGGGTTTTAGCACGCGAAAATGGGGAAAAAATTTGGACCATTTCTTGATTTGTGGGTGTCATGCGTGCGCAGGGGCCATGCTAATCTTCTCTGTATCGTTCGAATTTTATCGGATGTTCCCGAAGGGACACAAGTAAGGCTCTGCATGTGTTACCGTAGAAGATTATTTGCTCATCTCCGATATGGGATTCATTGTAAAATTATATATAATAATACGCAAAATTTAGACTCTCTTGATCTTAGGGTGTAAATTCTACTAACTTATTTTACCACTAATTTTTAATTAATAAAAATATTATAATAATTTATTCATCATCAAGTCATTCTTTATTTTTATACAAAATTAAAATAAAATATTTAATTTCAAACAAAACAATTTCTTACATTATTAGAAGAGTCGTTTTCCTCCTGCCAGTGCTATTTTCAATCAAATATCAGCATTGCACTTTCTTTAGCCAATCCCTCTCTGCTCGTTCCCTTCCTCCCCTCCCTCTCTGCTCGTTCTCTTCCTCCCCTCCCTCTCACTTTCCCAAGTACTAATGATATCACTCCCCCCATTCCAAAATACTATTAAAACTTGTAGGTTTTACACAAATTAAGAAAATAACTAGTTTGATTTGATTTCTTAGGTTAAAATGAATGATTTTTTTAAATTTTGAATATAATTAAAGTAATTTATAAGGAGAGTTTTATAATTATTTTTTGACTTAAGAATGTCTTTTAATTTTAATTTTTATAATTTTAATCTAAAATTTATTTTTTTCAAAAGAATACAGTTCTTGTCGTCAGTGCTATGGTAGAGTTATATTCAATTTCATATGTATTACACATATGAGTTTAATTTGAAAGGTAAATTTGTCAAATCTTGACAATAATAAACCCTGTTATTCTCTTCTTAATTATAGGAAAACAAATATTTTGCTCTTGTCAAGTTTAGTGTCAAAATCGTTGCCTCTCTACTTCCTCCTTTTTTTTTCCTTCTTTAATCCACCGGCACGGTCAATCCATACTCCCCTCCCTTTTCTTATCCGATCAATCTCCAATCTTTCTATTTTTTCTTTCTTTTTTAAGTCCATTTTTTATCTAGAAATCCTAGAAATTTCATGTTAAGGTCTACAAAATTGGTCTTAAAAATTTCCCCCAGTCTATATCCTTATATCCAAATAAATTTCTTGTGAAGATGGATCCGATTTTTTTAAAAAATAAAAAACACACTTGATTGATTTAAATGTGGAAACAAAGAGAGAAAAAGAGCATGGATTCTTTTGGCTTGGCTATGATTGTACTTTTTGTCTGTCTATGCATAGGACTATCAATTGGGCGATGTTAGTCCTCGCCCAACTCTGTTTGACCTGAAATTTAAGGGTTGAGTTTTTTTTGAGTTAGAGTCGTTAAAAGTTTGGCTCGAGTATCTATATATAATAAATATAATAATAATTATTATATATTAATAATTTATTGATATAATAGTAATAATATGTGTATAATATTATATTTTTAACTTTATAGGTTACAAATTTTTATTTATTTGTATAAATAATTTTATTTATGTATCATTTTTTTAAGAGTTTGGTATATCAAATTTGTATTTCAAACTTTATAGTTATAATTTATGAAATTGATATGTATATAAGTTAGAAAATATTTTTCTCATATTTTTAAAAAGAATGAGTAAGGATTTCAAAGATTTATGATTTTACATAATTGTATTTTCTTTTGAAAAATAATCTTAAATTCTATTTATTTGTGTATATAATCATGATAAACTAATTTCATCTCATCATAAATATTCATCGGCACTTATGCCTATATTTATTAATGTAGATACTTTTTTGTACTAAATATAAATCAACCTTATTATCTATAATATATGTAAAAGTATATATTGTCATAATATTTGATATAATACATTTCTATCTTGGTATGTTAATGTTATTATAGTAGTTCATACTATTAACTTTTTTCTTTAATTATTTTATTTGATATATCAAAATAATATTAATAATATTTATTTTTTATCATATAAAAATAATTTTATTTTATTTATAATTATATTTTTATTGATAAAATTTGTTTGTAAAAAAGATGATATGATAACTAATGATTTGATTATTTATAAAAACATATACTTTATATATTTATACACACACAAGTATTTATATTTTTCTTTCATTGCTTAACTTAAATTTAAAAAGATAAAAAACTTAATACTTATATTCCTTTTTATTTTATTATTTAGTAGTTAATATATGTATCTAATTATTTAATATTTATATCACGTGAAGCATATAATTATTTTAAAACTTATATCTAATATTCATATTATTTCTATTATTTAATAGTAATTAGTATATTATTATTATTTTTAAAAAATTTAAAAGTATACTTTCGGGCCGATCCGAACTCAACCCGAGCCCGTGTTAATCGAGCTAGGGCTCAGTATATCTTAGCTCGGGCTTAGCAAAACTAGCTTACATAGCCCAATTGACAGTTCTATATGTATATATGAACATATTTTTAATTATAAAATTTAATTTATTGATTGAAAATTTATATGAATAAGTATTTAAAATTTAAAATAATTATTTATTTCATAATTAATTAATATTTATTACAATATAATTATTTACTATAAGTAATAAATAATTATTCACGATATAATATTTATTTAAATATAAAATAAATAATATTTTAAACTTAAATAATTATTAAAATAATTATTTAAAATATATAAAATTTTTATCTGTTAAATTAAAATTTATTTATGCTGAAAAATAGTGCCGTATCCCTGTACCTGAGTCGGGATTTTTTGCGTTAGATTCCAGTAGGTTCATTCCAATGACAAAATGGCAAGAAACAGCCTTGGTTGCCGTTGTCGGACACAGCTGCGGGGTCGAAGCTGGAAGGACCTGAAGAAAAGTATAGACCGCTGCATTATACCGTTGATTTTAACTGGGATGATCGCTTCCCTTCCACCACCGTTTATGGTTGTCCCAGTTTAAATCTATAACAGGTACTATCATTTGTGTTTCTTAAAGGGACCAACTATATTTAATTTTTTTATATTATATATAATAAAAAAAATTCATTAATCACTATTTATTTTTAAGAATTTTTAAAATTTTTTAAAATCTTCGAAGTGTTGAAACCCAGATCTGTTAATAATGCATACTTTTTTTCTCGAACAAATTTTAATTTATCAAATTATATTTAATTTTATATCATTTTGCATATAAAAATTTTCAAAATTAATCTCAAAACGATTGATTTTGAAGATAAAATGCCAATCTATATTACTTTTGCTAACAAGTTTCTAGTGGAACTCAGTGTTATATTGTAGTGAGAAAGAGAAAAGATAGGGAAAGAGAAAGAATTTTTAAAAAATAAATAATTTTTTAAAGTAAAAAAGTTATATATAAAATTAATTTTAAAAAATTATACATAAAAACGCATCCTTAAATGCTTACCAGTTAGATCCAAAAGTTTACTGGTTCCCGAAAAGAGAAGGAAATGATCGTGGATGCCAGTTGCTCTGTCTCCTTTCCCAGTTCCAAGTGTAAAAATATGCAGATCCAAAAAATCAAACCAAATCAAACTCAAATATATATTTTGATTCGATTTTTTGAATTTTTAGTTCGATTTGGTTCGATTTCAGTTTTCAGTTTTTATTCTCAAATTGAAAATCAAAACGAAAAATTAAATTTTTTAAAAAATTATATATGAATATGTTCTTTAATAAAAATTAATTTTTAAAATAAAATTAATTTAAGAATATATTATCGAAATGTGTTCTTTTCTCTTTTTTTAATTTCGATTTTTAACCGAACCAAATCGAATTCGGTTCGATTTTTTAAAAAATTCGATTCGATTCGATTTTATAAAATTTTAGAAAAATTGAAGTGAAAACTAAATTATAAACCGAATGAACACCCTAAAGATGATAAGTTCTCGACCAAATTCAACAGATGGGCTAAAGGTGTTTGCCTATTTTGGCTTGATTTTTATAAAATTGTACTAAAGTTTTGGATTAGAACTTAATTAAAAATTTTTATTTTATTTTATATTTACTTTAATCCCTATTTTTTCTCTCATAAATTGTACTAAGCTAGCCATGTTTTTTTAGTGGAAATCGTATTTGTCCATTGAAAGGCGTCATTTGTGAAAGAGGTGGGATTGTAAAAATGTGTGAAGCAAGAATGTCTTCCCAAAATAAGTTATTTGTGAGGAAATTAATTAAAAAATTATGGAAATCAACAAAAATTAAGGGCAAAAAATGTATTGAGAAATATCATTAAAATTTATTATTTATTTTTGTTTTTTATAGCCAATTAATGCATGAGAATTAGAATAGAAGTTATAATGTACTTACTCATAATAAGTATTTTTATCTAATTGCAAATATAACAATTTTTTTTGTTTTTGTGAATTTGAGTTTTTATCTTGCAAAAATCAATTGAACCCTCACCAAAATTTTAAAAAGTGAAACAAGTTTAAAAGTTGAGTAGCAATTCAAATACACTATAAGTATAAGTTAATGCCTTAAATAGTGACAAATGTACAACCAATATCATTTCAGAATATTTCCTTTCATTTATTCATACATCAGAATAAGTGTACGGATGTGAATTAATTTCAAATCGTAGGAACTAATAAAAATATTTTTAAACAATCAAATTATTACCTTATTATTCATTTTAAAACCCTCTTCAGATGTGCTCGTAATTATTCATTTTATTTGAAATTAGAAGTCCTACTTGTGTAATAAAAAGATAATAAATATTTAATTTTTTATACATGTATTAAATAATTATTTAGATAATTTAATTTTACATATATTAGTTATCGGAAGAACAGGTTAAGAGTTTGAATATATTTTCATCTTCAATTATATTTATTTGTGAAGGATATTTATGATTAAAAAGAAGCTTCAAAGTAATAAGAAAAGAATAGTGTGTAAAAAATTATTAAGGAGAAGAGTTGGCATTGCTAACTTATGGAAGTTTGCAAAGGTTGATTGAAGTCACCGACATAGAAGTGGGGAAAATTTTGACAAGTGCACGTAACAATATAACGCCTTTTGGTTTAATTTAATATATAACGCTTTTGTATTTGGTGATATACACCTCTATTAAAATCAATCCAAAAGGCATTATATTAGCCATTCATTTGGTGTAAGGCTCTGACGCCTTGTAGTTTAACGTCATTACCGAGCAATGACTATCCCAAACTTTTGCTGCTATAAACTTTCAGTACACTTTTTATTTGTAATTGAATGTTTATATTTTTTAAAAAAATTTAAAATTTGATGTCTATTTTTTTAACTTGTTATATATTTTATTTAAATTTCTAATACTAACTTTTTTAATTGGAGAAAATTAAGTTTTACTAATAAAATAATTTGACTACTAACTCTTTTAACTCCTTTAATTCAAGAGATTTAAACTCTACTAATCTATGAGTCTTATCGCTAATTTATTTAATTAATAAGGATATCATATGAGTTTTTTTATAGTCAAATTACTCTCTTTAATTTTTATGTCAAATTAAAATAATACATTCAATTCTTGATACATCCAAATTTATTTCTAAGAATGTGGGAAAACTTTGATAATTATCAACGATTTTTCTAAACTAATAGTAACTTGAAAAGAATCTTGGAGGGGAACACCACCCAATCTAGGAAAATATCTATACTCAGTTTCCATTATGAAAACCTTTAACACTCGAAAACTTTGTCCTCAAATCAACCAATTCAAAGAAACTTTATTATTATCATAATAATAAAACTTTTTGGATCCAAATCCTTGTCCTTTTCTCTTTTCTTTTTTTTTCTTTTTGCTCAATAATTAGGATCTGTCCGATTGCCATGGACCACATGTAACGACCAACTCCCGGACATGCCCTAATATTGATATTTTTCCATACACATACTAATTAAATTAATAACTACTTGAAATGTTACAATGTATTGACAAACCAAATAATTACAAATGATAAAAGACTCTACAATATTAGCTGCTGCTGAGGACTCAACTGTCACGTGCGATGTAGAAAGAGAACTAAATTCTGAATTCAAATATGAAAATTCTGAAATATAATGAGAGAATAATGAGCTACGAAACCCAGTGAAATTTCTAGATACTTGTACAGTTTGAAATCAAATATACCGTATTGAGTTTATACTATTTTTAAAATAGATATAAGTTATCATTGACTTTTTATAATTTCATTAGTACAACAAAATAGTATGATTTTGAAATCACGTAAAATAGAATATATTTATATATAAGTACATTCAAGTACTAATAACCATTTTGAAAAATAACAATCAAATCAACAAACACAATTCACACGACTCTTTCGAGTTTATATAAGCACATAAAAACTTCTGCCGCCCTTCCAATGGCCATGTCATACGCGGCACAAAGGAATTCTCCACACAATACCTCCCAATGGACTTCTCATACACGACGCAAAGGGACTCTCAACACATCTCTCAATGGCCTTCTCGCACACGGCCCAAAGAGACTCTCCACACAAATAAAAAATCTCACCCTGCAGGGGAGTCCATTCATATTCCGACGGCGGAGTTTACGTATAATTCACATTTACAACTCATCAACAATCAAATCAATTCTCATAGTTTAGTATATTATATAAATATACAAGCCAAGCTATGAAAAAAACAATAACTTATTTTACTACTACATATTTTCACAAAAAAATCGAGCCACATTAAAATAATAAATTAAGATTAATAGCACATTGATTCACAAAAGGTGAGGCAAGGCAAAATAACAATTGAAACTTAATAGCACATTTATTCAGAAAAGCCGAGCCACGACAAAATAATAATTTAAGGATAGCAACAAATTTATTCACAAAGCCGAGACACGACAAAATAATAAATTAAAAGTTTCCACAACATATACTCACAAAGCTGAGCCACGAAAAAATAAATATTTACTTAGCGTAAATTAAATAAATAAAATATATAAAAATATAACTTAAAATGTTAGGATTTTGTGGTTCTCAACCTCCACAAGTAACTTAGAAATCTCACCTCAAGCAAAAAGTATAAACCTACGCTACTCCACCATTAGTTCTATCTTGGTAATCTCGGGACCTAATGTTTAATTACGTAGTAATAAATAAATTTAATGTCACTCTAAAATGCTCAAATATTGACACACACAAACACATATATACATGAATGAATTCATGATTAATATTAATTAGAGCTAAAAATTATTGAATTTGATAAAATTATTTAAAAATAGAAACTACCTGCTTTTCTAGGGAATAAAAATATTAAAATATTAATTTTAATAAAATCCACCATTCTCCACAAAAATTTCAATTATTTCATTTTATTCATAATATATCAATTCAGAACAATATTTTGTTTTATTTTTTTACATATTTTTATACTCCTTTTGAATTATAGCAATCTAATACACATTTAAAAATTCAATATTTAATCAAAAAAAATTTACAAAAATAAATAAATCTGTCCAAATATTTCAAAAATTCAGAAAAATATCAAACATGCTTACAAATTAACGAAATTTATTCCGTAGGTATAATATGACAGCAAGAACCTTCATTCAAAAATTGAGTACAATCGGAGTATCCAAAAATTTATTAAAATTCATAAAAAATTACTGCTATAGTAATTCCTGAAAATAATTAAACTCAACCATAATGAGAAAAAATTAAAGATTTTACCTTGATTTGGAGACTTTTGATGTAGTTCTAAATCTGAGTTTGAAGGATTTAATTTTTGTATGAAGAATTGAAGAGAGGGATAGAGAAGAGAGAAGACAGAAGAGAGAAGAGAGAAAAGAGAAGAGGAAATGGGGAAAATGGGGGAGCAGAGGATTAGCCGTGCGTAAAAATAGAATATTTAAATGTGTAAAAATATATTTTTTTGTAATTTATAGTTATTATATATATATACACAAGTTAGAGTAAAACTTCTTGAAAAATTAATGTAGAAAAAGTAAAATTTGTGATTTTACACCACATGGAGGTGCAAGAAATTAATAATGGAGTAGAGTCATATTTTCTCATGAAAAGTTTTATATTAATAGTAAATTAGATAGGTATCATTTTCGACTCAACTATTCTAAATTTTGTCATTCACTAGAAGGGTAAACTTGAAAGTTTCAACAACAACGATTACAATAGAAAAAAGATTAGGGCGCAAAATTATTAAAGACCTAACTTTTAAATCTAAAGCAACCTTGTTTATTGTTACCTCAATACAAGATATGGTTGATATGGTTTAGTTTAAGTGTTGATTTTTCACCATTTAAAACTCTGGAAATGAATAAGATAAACACACAATTATCTTTAGTTACCTATTGATCATGATTTGGGTGACCATTTGCATGGAGACAAAGACTTTGTATCATGTAGTCTTAATCCTTTTAACAATTACCAAACAACTACAGAAATGCATTTACGAGCTTATAAGATACTAGCAAGCTCAATTATGAAGAATTGTGGAAAAGACATCATAGGACACGTCAATTGTTCCTATATAGATGCTCTATGTGTGTTGAGGTCTGATATTATCTTCTTAATATATAAATTAATTAATTTATAATGATTGAGAAATCATTTCCTATTTGAGGTACATTTTGAGAGAGAAGTTATCTCACTTCAACATAATATCGGAATAATATTAGGGCATTCATTTATTTACAGACTTCACATTGCCACCTGCATATTCATTCCAAATGTGCAATTTTGAGCGTGAGAGGATGTCTCCCTTATATTAGGCCTAAGCCTAGTTTTTCAATAGTATGGTTGGAGGGGAAGAATGCTTCGCTCGAAGAAACAGAAGTTTTTGTAGTCAACGGTATCCTTAATCCTGCCCAACGTCTTATAGTTATTCTTGAAATATTTTAACCTCCGTTTTCGAGCCTTTGAATAAGTTGCAAAGAAATGCACTTTGTGCCCAAATGAAGGTCCCTGTCATTTGCATCATGACTGTTAATAAATAGCTTCCTTTGTTGCTTCTATGCCATTTTCAAAATTTTATTATTTTTTATCCGTCTTTGGAGTCATGTAATAATTATCATAAATACTAAAATATATGATAATTTTATTAATACATAATAATTTTTTAATATTTTTAACGTTTTTGTCATTCAAATACTTTATAAGATTTCTAAATTTACTACGTGATATTTATTTTATTCGTTTCGTAATGATCATTATATAGTGAGGTCTAATAGACTGTTAAAATTTATCATTTTATTCAAATTGATATTAAAGTAAATTACTTTAATTTTTTTTAAAGAATAAATCAGTAAAGTGTCGCATCAAAATTTAAGCCCCTCAAGGTGGGGGCGTGCCAGAATAGTGGTACCAATCATTGGGTGCCACCCTCACTCCAGTCCGGATCCGGTCCTGCACGTCCTTTTTGCAGAACGTGCAGGACCAAATATGGACCGTTGGATCAGATTCGAAATATGATCCAACGGTTGTAAAAATTTTATAAATTTTCGAATTTTTAAAAATACAAACAGGGGTCAAAAATTATGGTCCGTTGGATCAGATTTGACATCTGATCCAACGGACTATATTTGGTTCTGCACGTCCTGCAAAAAGGACGTGCAGGACCAGATCCAAATTCCCCTCAACATGTATGGCGCCCATCTCGGGCCCCAGTTGGTCTTTATTCTTTTTTCTTAATTCATAGTTTTATTTTATTTAATTATTTTAAGTTATAAATTATTTTATTAATTTTTATTTAATAAACTTTTCATCTTATTTTAATTTATATTATGTGCTTAACTTTTTTAGAGTTTTCATAATTCTTTATTTGTTTGTTTTAAATTCTATATTATATTATTATATTTTGTTTATTTTTTTACTTTTTATTTACGTAAATATTCATCCTAATTAAATTTTAATTTTTACTAGTTATTTATTAACTAATTTATTTTACTTAATTTATTTTATTTATTGATATTTTTATTTTAATTATTTTTAATTATTTAATAATTAGTTATTTTAATTTTTAATTATTTTCTAAATGATACAATTTAGATGAAACAATAAATTTTGATATTTTATTATATAATGATTATTAGAAAATGAATAAAAATAAAAATAACATAATAAATTTAAAAAATTTATAAAGTATTTGAAAGATAAAAATATTAATATTATTTAAAAATCACACAAGGAGAAATAGTTCTTCTCTTGTTACCTTCTTATTTCTCCTACATGTGACCAACAATCAAATCAATAGCTTATATTTAAAAAAAGCCAGCACGCACAAAATAATCAGGGAGAAATTTTTCATAAATAAACTAACGAGGACAAGTAGCGGAGCCACAGATCCACCAGTTGGGGCACGGCCGCACGGCCACAGATCCAATAGGTTATGCATTTTTATTTTCCCTTTTTGTTGGGTATAGGTTATGTATTTCAAGTATATGGTGCACCTCCTTTAAATATAATAGTGGTCACACTAATTTTATTAAGTGATATTTTTCTTATTATATTCTTAACTAGCTCTATTAATATAATAAAAAATAAAAAAATTATATTTTATGATGATGGTAACTTTAAAAAATAATTTTTTAAAATTTACAAAAGGTCAAATATTTTGAGAATAGATAAAATAGTTAGAAAGCTTTATATTTTGAAACGGATAAAGTAAGTATCAAGTAAAATAATTTTTTTTAAAAAAACTTAGTACAAAAAGAAAAATGAAATTTTTTTCTAAATAATAGAATAATGCTAAAATAAAGAAAGAAGAACAAGAGAAATGAAAAATTTAAACTTATGTTTTGTAAGAAAGAAATAAACCCACGTTTCTCTTACTCTTGTGATCCATCAAAGTTTGTCGAGGAAAATTATAATATATAAGTTTATCTTTAATTACAAGAAGTTTTTAATTTTATACAGATTAAAGTATTTTAATGTGACAAATTCTAATTTGCACAGGTGCCCCTACTACTAATGGGATTTGGCTCCGACAATTGACGAAGACTAATGATGCAACTAGTGTATTATTAATGCAAATGTACTATCTTTCTTGCTAAACCGTTTAAATTTCCTAAATTGCTCTAGAATTGAAGTTTAAGGCTAATAAAATTTGCTAGGTGCCTTGTGATAATCTAATTTAAAGAAACTTAATAAAAATTAAGTTTTAATTCTGAGAATATGAGGATATAAAGAGAACTTTTGCAACTTGTTCTGCTAATAGCAAGAATTGTGTGCCGCAGCCAACAAATGATACAGACAATGTATTCCTAAGAAAAAAAAAAAACTGTTTTAGGCAACTCAAAACACACGAGAAAACTTGAAATGCAGCACTGCAGGCTACGCAGATTTCAATGTATTCCCTATATCAATCACAAATCTGCTCTTGAAATCACCCTTCTCTATCCGCTCTATTGCAGTGTTTGCATAATCCATTGGGATGATCTCAACATCTGCGACTATATTGTGCTTTGCTGCAAAATCCATCATCTCTTGTGTTTCCTTGATACTGGCACCACCACTTCCTACCACCTTCTTCCTACCTGCTATTCATATATATCGTTAAATGGTCACAATTACTTACTAAAGGGTTTGGAAGCGTATACAAGAAAAATGTCAAGATTCAAGATCATTTTTTTAACACAGTTTTGAAAGAAAAATGTTAAAGGGCTTTTTTCTTTTTTTTTTTTGGGGTGTAAAATAACTGTGTTATTTTTTCTTATTTTGTAACGCTATGAAGTGCACTTTTTTTCTCTTCACTTAATTATTTTTATTGGAATTAATATATACTTGGTAGTCACAAAATTTTATATTACTAATTCTTTACTTATAACTCTTACCTAATACTATTCTTTATGCTTTTTTAACTAATAATGGTTATTAATGTTTTAAGGGTATCTTACATCCACAGTTTCATCAACATTAAGTGCAATCAATCATGTGAAGAGAGGGGCTAATGTGTTTACCTACGAGCAGCGGAGAGATTGGCAACTCATACGGCTCCGGGGGTGCTCCAAGCAAAAGTAGAGTGCCGTCGAATCTCAACAATTTGATCAGATCACGAAGGGGGTGAACTCTAGGGACTGTGTCAATGATGCCATCCAGCGTACCAATCGATGCCTGCTCATTCCATACATATAAAAACAAAGGAACCAGTAAATTTTACCGTGATTAAGTGAACTCTAGGGGATTTGCTGTTAATTACCTGCAGCTGCTCAGGTTCTTTGCTCAGTAAAAATTTATCTGCACCATATTTCTCAACAGCTTCTTTCTTCTTGTCAATGGATGTACTGATTACTGTAACTTTTGCTCCGAAAGCCTTAGCAAATTTCACGGTTAATCTGCCCATTCCACCAAGTCCAACGACGCCAATGTGAATTCCGGGTTTATCAAATCCGTAGTATCTCATGGGGCTGTAGGGAACTACACCGGCACATAAAAGAGGTACTCCGGCAGCCAAGGGAAAGTTTTCCGGCCAACGGATTACGTAGTACTCATCGACAACCGTGATGTTGGAATAGGCACCGTACATCTTGCTCTCTGTGTCATTTGGATCGAAGAAATATAGGTCGTTTCCATCACTAAAAGAAGTTCCATCCGCTGTTATCAAGTTTGGACAATAACTGTCAAGACCATCTTGGCATCTCTCACATTTACGACACGTTCGAACATAGTGACTCACACCAACAAAGTCGCCAACCTTGAATTTTTGCACCTTGCTACCGATCTCAGTCACCACACCCACCACCTCATGCCTGAACCAGTGAGTGAATTCAGAGAGCACATTAGAGAAAGCATGCTACGTATTGAATTTTGAAACCGTCATTGTATTCTGAGATGGGGTATGCGAGACTTTATTTTAGTAGCAAAATTTGAGGTTTTTAACCATTGACTTGAAGTTTTAATTATGATGATGTAGAGTTTTAATATTTTTTTAATAAAAATAATTTTTGCTTTTTATAATACTTTTTTCGATTATATATAAGTATAATAATTAAAAAATTACTTCTAGTTAACTGATTATATAATTTTTACTAATAATTTGTTATGTCTATAATTAACAAAAGTCTGACAAGACATTAGAGTGAAATCTTACCCCGGTACAATGGGATATTTAGAAGTTCCAAGCAAATTTTTTACTACAAGGAGATCCCAATCGCACATCCCACAATACAACACTTTGAGCTGCACATCGTGCTTTTCTATAGCCCTGGTTCCAATCATTGAGCACTAAATCAGAAGAAAATCTTTTTTTTTTCTTCTTTTGTTGGGGGTGGTGCTGAGGGAGAGGGGATTGGCCAGAATTTGTTTACCTTCTTTGGAACTTGAATGGGGAGAGAACTCCAGATGCGTCTCTGGCTGCCCATCCGTAGGCCTCAATTGGCTTTCCTGTTATTGCAGATGCAGCATCCATTTCCAATGGTGACAAAGCCGGCCAAAGATACTAGCCGATGTGTGATTTCTAATTACTCTGGAACTGGCAGTAGAGTGAAGCCAGGCAAAGTTGATGCGTTGCTTTGAGAGATTTCTAGTGTACATATAAGAGAAAATATTCACCACCTGAATATGAGTTTGCATTCATTACACTTCAACAAATGTATCATTTTAATTTGTTACAAAATCTTTATTAATTACTCTTTCCGTAATATTTCTAATTACCTTCTTACTATTTTAGAATGTTCTAAAATAGTTCTAAAATGTCTCATTACACTCTAACAATGTATCATTTTAATTTGTTACAAAATTTTTATTAATTACTCTCTCCGTCACATTTTTAATTACATTCTTACTATATTAAATGTTCTAAAATAGTTCTAAAATGTCTCATTACACTCCAACAAATGTATCATTTTAATTTGTTACAAAATCTTTATTAATTACTCTCTTCGTCACATTTCTAATTACCTTTTTACTATATTAGAATGTTCTAAAATAGTTCTAAAATATCTCATTACACTCCAACAAATATATCATTTTAATTTGTTACAAAATTTGTATTAATTACTCTCTCCGTTACATTTCTAATTACCTTCTAACTATATTAGATTGCTCTAAAATAGTTCTAAAATGTCTCATTTCACTCCAACAAATGTATCATTTTAATTGGTTACAAAATCTTTATTAATTACTCTCCGTCACATTTCTAATTACCTTCTTACTATGTTATAATGCTCTAAAATAGTTGACACATTCATAAAAAAATATTTTATATATTATAAACTATCCATTAATTACTAACCGCATTATATACTACTTTTATATATCTAGATTTGACATAAATACCCACTAACCTACGTGTTTTTTACTTTTTAATATACTATATACTTTTATAATATAATTCAAACTTTTTGTACAAAGCTCCGTGCGCTATCAGACACTATTAAAAGAAATGGGGCGGAGGGAGTAAATAAATTAGTGGTATGACTCGTATATTGGTGGAGTTTAAATCTCTTAAATTAAAAAGGTTAAAAAGGATAGTAGTCAAATTATTGTGTTGCTAAAACTTAATTCCCTTCAATTAAAAATGTTAGTAGTAGAAATTTAAATAAAATATATAACTAGTTAAAAAGTAGACATTCAATTATGAATATTAGAGAAGAAAAAAAATATAGACATTCAATTGCAGACAAACAAAGAGTTGGAAGTTCATAACTGCAAAAGTATGGGGCAAGTTGAAGAGTTTAATTTTTGCGTTAATAAGAATGGAGAGTGGCCTCGCCAGCAATGTGAAATGAATAGCCTTAATTTTGAGAATGAGAATGTAGGGATTGTTGTGTGATATGTATTCTGTAAGTTTAAATTTTATGTTGGTTGTAGGCGTATTATGAATCAAATTAATCTAATATATTACTTTATATAGTTTTTTAGATTATATATAGTTAAAAAGCTAATTATTTTTTTAAAAAAATTTCTCCACCTCTCTCTTCCCCTCCCACGTGGACTTCCAGCAAAAAGTGGTAAAAGTACTTGTACTTCTGACTTGGTGTAACTTACCTCCTTTTAAAAATCAAATATACTTTTAATAATTATGAACTAAAATTATTTAATTATAAAATTTATTTTACTAATAATATATAAAAAATAAAATTTTTGAATGAGTTACATTAACGCATAATGGAACTCGACATGACGTTTTGCTGACGTTGGAGAAACTCAATGTCAAGTTCTGCTAATACTTACCGAAACTTTTGAGTAAGAGAGAGAAGAGAGATATATTTTTTTAAAAAATAATTAATTTTGTATTATATATAAACTAAAACAAATTATATATAATTAGTGTCTTAATTTAAGTAAGTAGGAGGAAGCTTCTGCCCCGCTAAAGTTGGGTGCGCTGCAAGAGAAATGAATTATGCGAAACATTGTTGGATTTTTCCAGGTCCTTCTGCGGATGTCATTTCCGTTTTTGAGGTGAAATGCCTGTCCTTGGTTGATTTTTTTCTTTTACTAGTGTTAAAGTCCACGAATGTGCAGATATTTTTTTTATATTTAAAAAATAATTGATAGAAAATATTATATTTAAATATTTAATTTTTTTGTACATTAATAAAAGATAAGGTGTAACTCATGATTGAAATTATTTATTAAATTTTTTTTAATGAGATCAAATTTTATTTAAAATTTTAGATATAAATCTTTTCAAATTCTAATTAATTGAAGTAAGATTCAAAATCTTTTCATATGCCTTTTTTAGATATAAATCTTTTCAAATTCTATTCGTTGAAGTAAGATTCAAAATTTTTTCATATGCCTTTTTTGACTCAATATTTTAATTTTATCTATATTTTACAGCCTCTGTATCCAATCTTATGCGTCTTCTCTTCTTGCCATTAAAGGGTATTTAAATCCAACCCAAAAGAGAGAGAAAAATAACTGAAAAACAGGTTATGCACGACGCAAACGGCACTACTTGGTCCACACCAAGCGGCGCCGTTTGCTCCCAGTTTTGGTGAAGTGTTCTGCTGTACATTGTGACAATAGTTTTAATTTTTAGGTGAATTCAAAGTATGAAATCGGGTGCACTAGGTCTTAATGTCTTCATAAACATTTTATCTCATGATCTTAGCATTTCACATAACTTTGAATCACCTCAATTAGACATCTAGAACTCAAGATATAATCATTCTACCAAAATGTGTCAGAACTTGAATAAAGTCCAGGACAGGTGAATTTGCAATATAAGCAGGGTAGTCAAATGAACTCGGATTGACATTAATTGTACCATTCTAAAACCTTCAGAATGTCCTCTATAAGTGTTTAGGATGTCACTTTTGCATTTGAAATCTCTATAGAGGACAAAATTTCATTTGAAAATTCTCTACCAGGCTATTTTGTTCTACATTTCTCTGTTTTCTTCATTATGTAAAATCTCCTTGTTTGATTCATTCTATTTCAAATCCTCAATAAACTCAACTAAAGCAAATAAGAGATAAAAGGAGTATAAATAGTGGTTGAAACACCAAAATTTAACAAAAAATTAAGTTTAAAATAATCATTATATGAAGCACAAATATGAAATATCAATACCGGTATTGATAAAGTGAAAATTTATCAATAACCACTAATAAATATAATTATGACAATCAAAAAATATAAAAATATATTGACACTAAGATTTATGTGGAAAACTCTAAAATGGGTAAAAATTTCGAGTCAGATATTGACCGATACTTCTACTATAAAAATGAGATAACAAGATTATTCTTCTAGATATACTAGAAGATAACACAACTAGTCTCGCCAAACTAGGTGGATATCAAAAAAAGAGATGAAAATAATCACACATAAAAAATAACAAAACCTCACTATATTCTCTCTACCTTTCTCTTCTCTCTTTTCTTTCCTTCTTTCTCTCTGGTACACCTTCTTCTTCAAAATTGCTTACTATTTATAACTGCAATTCAGCCTCCTTTGCTGAAATCTTTGCAGTAACATTTTTTGACAAACAATCTTTCTTGAAAAAAAAAAGATTCTGCAACTATTCTAGATAGTTCCAATTGTTAACTGAGTTGAAAAAATAACAAGTTGATTCTATATCTTTCGACTAAATGTATCATTTTGATTCAACCTAATTTAATAATCGAAAATATGACTTTTGGTAAAATTGAGGGGAAAAAATAATAGCAAATGTCTCTTGATTTTGCAAAATGACAGTTAAAAATATGAAAATAAAAAAAAAATCGGAATTAATGTGAAATTCACGTATGATAAAGCAGTGATCCTCGACAAAATGCAATGATGCTGATGTGTGTCTATTAGAAGTATAAAATATAATGTGTAAATCATGCTTGATTGTTATTGAGGGTGATACACAATGTTAAATGAACCTTATGAAGCTACTTTGAAGGAGAAGAGTTCATCGAAGCATTATTTCATTTAGTTTTCGTTGAGATTTGAGGGGGCTAGCTGGAGATTAAAGCCGAGTCAATAGTACAAGAGTGTGAAACAAAGGTTCTCTTGTCCGGGCAAAGGCACACACACAAGAACATTAATGGCTTGAAAGTCGAAGAAATTACAGGAATACAAAATAATTTTTTAAAAAACATAAAAACTATTCTATGAATCTGCTGCATCAAACGAATGAACGAAAAAACTAATCTTTCCAAATTTCCAACTTCAACAATTCTCTCTTCGGCCGTAATGAATAAACAACATTAACGATAGAATAACAATGTCCTTTAGCTACGTTGCTCAAACCGCCATTGAAGCATATATTTCTCGGCGTTTGGTACAGTTGTTTTTGCCCGGTTTTCCTCCATTGATCGGACTTTTCTTAGGAGCTGCTCTCTGCATATGAGTCATCAAGGGAATAAACGAGGACGATGAAAGTCTCGACGTGGGACAGACAGGAAGTACTGAATCCACCCTCTGTTTTTCAGTGCTCCTAAACATACTTTCGAAAGCAAACGGAAACCATTCGCTGGAGGAAGAGTTCGCAGCCGTAGCCATCAACGAATACCTTCACCGGAGATGATTCTAAGTGTTTGCTAGAGAGAGAGAGAGAGAAGGGGGCTCTGAGCTTTCTGTTCTTTCGCTGTAGTATGTTGGGAGCTGGTTGAAGTGCTGATGTATCGTGTGGTCTCTTGGCTTTATAGCGCAGCAGAGGACATGAACGCGTGGGGAGAGGAGGAAGACGACAAAACAGTTGATTTGAGGAGATTTGAATTTGAATATCTACGACGTGGTTCCCAACTTTGACCCGAACTTTGAAAAACTCTGCGGATTTTAAGAACCACGTGACAAACTCTCTCCGTCCAATAACTTTCACCAGAAATTCCCCACCCCAAAAAATATAATAAATAACTTTTATCGGAAAAAAGGAAAAAGGGTGCACTTATGATCAACGTTTTTTCATCATTTCTAAGTCAATGCAAATCTATCTTGGAAATACATGGTTTAATTTAATTAGATTTTGTTCGAGTAATAAGAATTGAGAGTGTAGAAATTTGGTTTTGACTTAAATATTATTCACATATTATAAATAATTATTATATATTTTTTATTTAAGTAAATCATGTAAATAATTATAAAGATTTGATTGATTATGATTTTAAAAAATAATTTAAATATTTTTCTACTTTAGAGTGTATTTGAATTGTAACTCTAATTTAAAACTTTTCTACTTTTTTAACTGTGGATTCCAATCTTTCACTAGTAAAAGTTTAACTGAGGCTTTCTGGTTAGCTCTATCAGAAGGAGAAGGACGCTGATCCTTGACACCAGAAGGTGGGTTGCATATAAGATAGACAAATCGAGTTGGATTGCAGAGCAATTGGGATAAGAGACTGACGTCGAACGGATGTGTGTCGGAAACCCAGTCAGCGGACAGTAAACTAAGAGGGAAGGAGGCGTTGACTTCCCCATTTTTGTTTTGTTTTGTTTTTTTTTTTGGTGTTGTTATGTAGACATTTCAAGTGATTTTCCTAAAACACACTGCAGGTATTTATATGTATTTAACCTAAAATATATGTTAGTCTCGTGTTGAGAAAAGTAAATTGGAGCTAATTTATTTCGAATTGATATATACTTTGAGTGTAATTAGATAGGGTTTAGTTTTATGATTTTTTTTACGTTTTATAAAAATTAAATTATTAGTGAGAAAAAATATTAGTCCCACACGTAAAATTTTAAGTTTAATTTTGAGATGAGATATTGTTCAATCCCACTCAAAAATGTGTTGTAAAAGTATTAGTACTCATGTATTTATCTCACATGTTATAGAAAATTTATTAATTAAAATTTAAAAAGTATTAATTAAAAATCACAATTATATTATTAGGATACAACAAAAAACTGAAAAATATAAGTTTTCTATTATTATCGATGTAAACTTTTTTTTACATTTTTTAAATATAAGTCTCTTTTCTTGTTAATTTATCATTTACATAATAAAACTTACCATTTTACATTTTTTAAATATAAGTCTATTTAATTTTTTGTCACCACGTCATCAGAGACGGTGCGGAGCGGAACCCTCGTTTAAACTGGCTCCTCCTTCGTTGAAGTATGCATGCATCTATTAATTAGTTTTCCATGGTTATCCTTTATTAATAGGACGTTTTGGAGGAGCTGCTGTGGATGACGAAGAAATCGTCACAGAAGAAGAATCATTGCGAGTGACTGAACCCATCGTCAGCTTTTGGAAGTACTGAAATAGAACTCCGGCACAGGGAAGCCATGCAGAAGAAAAAGAGGACGCAACACTTGCTATTTCTATCGCTTCCTCGCTCGATGCTTGCTTGTATTTGTGTTTCAGAGAGAGAATTTCGTCTGTTTATTTCACCAATTCGTGGTTTATTTACTTCTCGCATTGGCTATTTATAGGCTCTCGTTTTACCTATTTCTTAAGAAAAGAACGTGTGGAACAAAAAGAGTACATACTTGGGTCGAAAATCTTGAATATCAGCCACATCTTTCAAAGACTTGTACTTTTTTCAAAAGAATTTATATGGAATATGAAATAACCTGAGCAATATTTTGACGTCATTTTTATATGTAATTTTTTTAGATTACAAATAATATAAAAAATTTTTATTATTTTATTTTTATTTTGAAGAGTTCTTCAAATTCTCTAAGACATTCAGACAAAAAATTCAAATCTACAAAAAATGACGAAGAATTTTCACAAAGAAATGATATTTATCAAACTACTCATTATGTCTTAAAGAATTTTAAGAATTCTTCAAAATAAAAATGAAATAATAAAAATTTTTTTACATTAATAGATGGTAAAAAAAAAATGCATATAGTAGTGTCCTTCTTGAATCTCAGAAAACCCGTGACTAAGTCTACACAAATGAAAGAACTATCTCTAGAATCTACCATTCCTAGCATTCGGTTCAGGCCAAATCTATACACACACCAGATTATACATTAGGAAGATAAGCCCAAGCTCGAGTGCTGGGTCTTCCGTTGGCAAACTTCGTCGCCACCGAGTTAATTAGTTTTGCCTGGTCGTCCTTTGTTAGTAGGAGGTTTCGGAGGAGGTGCTCTGGATGAGCAAGAAATCTTCAGAGTAGAAGAGTCTTCAGTGGGTACTGAACCCACGATCAGCTCTTCAAAGGACTCGAACAGAACTCTGATGGCAAATGAAAGCCATGAAGAAGAAGACGAGTATGCAACACTTGCCATTAAATTTTACCCTTCAACTGTACCGATTTGGTTAGAAAGAGAGAGAGAGAGAGAGCATTCTTGATTGTTGTTTTGATCGAGTGGTGATTTATCACTTGGGAGTTGGGAGACTCGGCTATATATAGTGCCATATTGGCTTTACTGGCGAGATGTGAAAGAACGCGTGGAACAAAAGGAACACTTTGACTTGAGATTGCTTGAATTGTTCATTGATTTTGAATTCAGCTGAAACTATGGGGTACGGACCAAAGCTTTCAAAGACTTGAGACGTTTATCTGCATAATGATTGGAGATTTTGAGTTGTACGTTTGGGTATTGCTATCAAAAAAAAAAAATGATTGTGTTAGGAGAAATAAATAGTTATACATTGAAGGCAACCAAAATGACACTTTGCTCATAAGATGAAGCGCACATCAAGCTCATTTGGACTTAAAAAAATTTGAGTTCGAGAATTTTACTTAATTTTAATAAATTAATAATTTTAAACTCTCGATTATACTCATTCATACAAATGTTATTATTAAATTATATTGTTATTGCAATAGTTCCTTAGCTTCATTTAGTTCCTCCTATATGATTTTGTTATATATCTTCCGGTTAAGAATTTCTATAAGTATAGAGATTGTACGTTAGGGAGACATGCGAGAAGAAAGGAGAATAGAAGAAGGACTGGGTCCTCGTAACCATCTTGATTGGTAAAGGGTGGACCGGTTCAGACGGAAGTTGACGGTTTTCGACGAGTTGGGTGTGCAATATTGACCATGAATATTCATCACCATGGCCCAGACCCGAAATTCGGTGACAATATTTTCAGTCTAAATTTATCGAGTTTTATAAGGGCTCGTTGGAATTGAGGCAGAGAAAGGGAAAGGAAAAGAGAGTAATGAGAGAGAAAGGAATTGAGATGAGAGAAAAAAAGAGGATTGATTTATTGTAGTATTTTGATAGTTAGTAAAATATTTAAAAAATAGTTATTAATTTATATATTTATTCTTATTTTTATATAAATATAATTATATAACTATCTTAAAATATAAAATAAGAATAATTTAATTAGTTTAAAAATTTTCATTAAAAATTATCTAATTTCCTTTCTCTTCAGTCCACTTTTGACAGAAATGAGATAAACCTTTTCAAACTAAAATTAATCCTTTCATTCCCTACCTATTCTTCTCATTTTCTTTATAAAGGAAATCAACCCAAACATTAAAAACTTAATCCTTCAATCTCCTCTTCGTTCCTTTCCTTTTGTTTCCATCAATTCAAACGGACGCAACTATATTGGAACCATTCATCATTCAAGAGAAATACAGGGGGGGGAGGGGGGGAAGAAAGGGAGTTGTAACCTTTTTGACCTTTATCTTTTTCGTTTTTATGTTTTAGAACAAATGTATCCAATCAGATCTTCAGAAAAGACAAGAAAGTGTGTTACACTCATGGGAAACTAACTGTTCAAATCCTCTCCCCGTTCTATCCCCACCAATTTAATAGTATCCCTTGATTATAAAAAAAAATTAAAAATATAAATTTGTTTTAAAAATGAGAGAACCTTAAAAGAAATAGAATAATATGGGAATACTCCGTTTAAAAATTATGAAGGAGAGGATAGGGGTGAAAATCCTAAGTAGGAACATAATTAGAAATGCAATCTTCTGTGCTTAAAGAGGAGCTCTTCCTCTTTACAAGTGAATCATGTAAAAATTGAGAACAGTTGCATATTTTTAACCTTTTCTCCGTTCTTGAAATTACGGGGCAAAACCTTCATCTTATACAAGAATAATGATTAAAATTCTAGTTAGGATAAAGAATAAAATAGGTTAGAAGATTGATGCGATGTAATCGAGCAAGCTGTTGGAACAGAGGGTGACGTGGACTGACATAACCTCCGTCGCATGTGAGCTGCCTCGGAACCTAATCCAAAAATCTGATTCTTCTAAGCACCGCCAGCAACCTCCAAAAAAAAATTTGACAGCATCTCCACTGTAAAATGGACGTTTTCCAGGCACAAGGCCACCACAATCACTCCCCAAAGTCAAATTTAGTTCTCCCAATAATTAATTCCAACTAAATATATCCAAAAATTCATAACGCTGCCTCAACAATATTATAAACATCTTCACAAAATTAAAAAATATTTAAAAAAGCAAACCAAAAAAAGAGAACATAAAAAATAGAAAAATACGAAATTTTTAAAATTAAAAGAAAAAGACAAAAAAATACCGCCAAAAAAACAAAGAAGCAGAAAAAATATGTCCCGAATTTACAAGATAAATAGAAAAAATAATAAAAAATAGAAAAAAGAAAAAACAGAAAATTAAGAAACAGATAATAATGGAAATAAAAATTACAGAAAAAAAACCAAAATTTGATTACCTCGGCGTGTGTAGGCGCGGCTGTCGGGGGGCGATTCCGGCAGTGCGTGGTAGGGAGCTACGCAGTGCAGGCGCCGTCGTGGGGAGGCGCAGCAAGTTTGCTCGACTGTCAGGGGAGCTCGGCAGGCGGGGGGCCTCAGCAGGCAGGGGAGCTCGGCAGGCGGGGGCTCGGCACGCTGCGATGTTCGGCAGGCAAGGGAGCTGGGCAGGCAAGGGGTTCGGCATGCGAGGGAGCTCGGCATGCGGGGGGGCTCAGCAGGCGCGGGGGGAGGGGGGCGCGGCAGTGGGAAATATTGAATGAATGGGAAAGTGTTCAAATTCTGAATAAGAAGAAGGGGGTTGCAACGGATATTTTTCCCATTTTTTAAATTAACGGTAAAATTCCCTTGCAAATTCGTCTAAAAAATGCAACGGTTTTTTATCATTTTTTTCCTAACGGTTAAAATTTCTGTCGCAAAATCGTCGCAAAATAGTGACGATTTTGCAACAAAATTAATTTCAATTTGACGGAAATTTTTGCGGTTATTTAAAAATCAAATGTCGTCGCAAATTTGTCGCAAATCTTTGACGAATTTGCGATGAAATTTATTTCTAATTTTATATATTAACGGTAAAAATGTGGTCGCAAATCCGTCTCAATTTTGCGACATAATTTAATTTCTAATGTGTTTCTTAAGTTCTTTTTTTATTCTCTTCCACTCCTCTAATAAGTTTATGGTTACGATTTGTTAATAATCAATAATTATGACATATATTCATTTTAGTTATCATATATATTGTGCTAGTATATGTATTTACCTCATCAACACTATATGTTGTACAACATTATTACATAGTATAAATTAGTCATACTTAAAACTTTAACTATTAATGTTACACACATATGTAATATACCTTTATATGTTTTGGTGTAATGTGCCATTATAGTCAACAGATATGTTATATCAAAATAAGTTATAAAGTACAAATTCGTATGTGTCTATATATAAATACTATTAAATATTTAATTAATAAATTCCTTATGAACATCGTGAGTTATGGCTCACAAAAAAAATATAATAAGGATGCAAGAATATGAGGAAAAAAAATTAATCTGTTGTAGATCAGCGACGCATTTGCGACGGAATTTATGTAAATATTTTTTATTGCTATTTTTAAATTCTGTCGCAAATCCGTCGCAAATCTGCTACGGATCTGCGACCGATTTGCAACGGAATATTTGTTAATATTTTTTTTTTATTTTTTATTTCCATCGCACAACCGTCGCAGATCAGCGACGAATTTGCGATGGAAAATTTGTAAATTTTTTTATATTTATATTTTTAAATTCCGTCGCAGATATGCGACGGATTTGCGACGGTATTTATGTAAATATTTTAATATTTATATTTTTAACTTCCGTCGCAGATCTGCAACCGCTTTGCGACGGAAGTTTAAAATATAAATATAAAAAAATTTACAAATCTTTCGTCGCAAATTCGTAGCTGATCTGCGACGGAAATAAAAAATAAAAATATAAAAATATTGACAAATATTCCGTCGCAAATCGGTCGCAGATCCGTAGCAGATCTGCGACGGAATAATATAGGTCGCAATTTAATCCACTTATTTTGACTATATCGTTTCTGTTACAAAATCGTCGCAAAATTTATTTTTTCTTATAGTGCATAAACACGTGATACCAGATTTGTTTGTTGTAAAATGCCAAAAGATATCATCCTTGGGGTAAGAAGGATTTATAGGAAGAGCAAGTACCACCGCTAAGATGTAAAGAGGAAAAAGGCGACAAAAATGATCCTCACTCTAGCACACTTGGTGACAGTCTATCAGATCAGAGACCAATGCATGCTCATCTCCTTGCTACAAACAGGATGGAACTTGAAAAAGTTGCTGCATAGGCAGCCAGAAGGAGCTCCAAATATGAATAGAAACGCCACGGAAAAGTAATTCACGACGTCTTGACAAGCTGCGCCATAAGAAGGAAGGTTGTGAGCCAAAACGAGAAAACTACTTGGCTTTGAGGACGTGACCCACAAGAGAGGAATGGTGCTGAAGGATTCAGCAATCTTGTTTGGCGAGAAGGGCTAAATTAAACCCTTCAAGGTCACGCAAACCCAAACCTCTTTCTTTCTTTGGCTTACAGAGCTCTTTCTGTGCCTTAACCTACATTAGCTCCCCACTAAAATTTAATCATCATAGATTTAATAACGTTACGCATCTTAACAAGAAGATAAAAACAAGACATAACATAAGTGGGGATTACCTGAATAATAGTTTTTTCGGAGGACAGCTTTACTTGCATTAGTAGTGTCATCCGGGAAATCCTTTTTGGTGCCCATCCCACGTACATTAATAATTACAGACCACAACGTACAACCTGTGCCGTTATGATGTCTAAAAAATTGTTTGGAAGAAAATGTTACATGAAATGTTTCGATTTCGGTTCAACTGAGCTTAATATACCCTACTATGATGGAATTTTTTCACTAGTTTAATATGTTTTAGACAATATTCTTTTCTCCCATTTATTTTTGAAAAAGTTTACGTTTCCTGAAAGCATAATTGGACAATCAAAATTACATGGTTTCTATTTCAGCTTATTTTCTTAAACAATTAACCATGGGCGGAATAAAATATGAGAGTTTCTAAACAGTCAACTCCGCAATATTTGAGCGCAGCCGAAAGTAATTTATAATTCTTGTTTAATTGTTGATGTCAAATCCATCCAAAGACAACCAAGAGTCTTATGTAATACAAAATAGGAGGAAAATCATTCGCTCAGACAGGTTTTCTTCATTGACATAATTCACACCAAATATAGGTATTAGAAGCTGATATTCCAATCTCGAGCTATACAGATTTTAATTTATGGACTATCAAAATGAAGATAATTTTATTCCTGTTTGATCATGCAAAGGAAAGAAAAAACAGACAATAGCAGAATGTACATTAAAACCCAAATAGTAGGCTTCTTTTCTTTCTGTCTCGTATTATTGTGAACTCTTATAGCATATAGGCCTTCTTGTCCTCGTTTGCACCTTTTTTAGGGGAAAATTTGTTGCGAGAAGCAAAAAAAAGAATCATCATTTGACATATATCAAATCGTCAACTAATTTAATATATCAGGTCCTCAAGTAGGATATAAAGCCATATAGTTTCTCATTTTAAAATATAAAATCTTTTTAATATCTTTTTACATGATTTAAAAAAGAACTAAATAAGAGATATTTTTTATTATATTTTTAACTAATTTTATAAATCTAATAGAAAATGTGATAATTATATTCGCTGCACCTACCGAAAATTCAATATCAATCTCCTTAATTTTTTTTTTTGTAAAATTATATTTCCTACACAAGCATCTTTAACCCAACCTCTTTTACTTAGGAATGTAAATCGCTATAACACATAGTGTTACCACCAAATTTTTTAATTAATAAAAATATTCTTCTAATTAATTTATTTATAGTTAAATACTCTCTAGTCGATCCTTGTGTCAAGTGAAACTAAGATATTTAATTTTAGGTGAATGAGGTAACAGTAGGCTAATCTGGAACAAAAAGAAACAATAACATAATCCAAAAAGATATGTTTGTAAATAAATAAATTCATTATCTGTTTATCTATTTTTGTTTGTTTTAAGCAGAACAGTAGTTGCTCTTAACTGTGAACATGTACGACTTTATCTTACAATTGTTAATAGGTTTTTTTTTTCATGAAAAAGAAAATACATTGTGGATCGCCATATCTAAGTAGATAACCTATCCATTTTTTCCTTGGTATACATTTTCTAGCTCACTTTTTTTTTTTTTAGCTACAAGAGTAATGTCTAATGGAAAATCAGACAACCAAAATGTAGCCAACATTTTCTAAAGGAAAATCAGACAACCAAAATGTAGCTTACATTTTCTAAACTGAAAAGTTAAAAACTAATCCATTCATTCAATTTATAATAACCTTCTTATTATATCAAAATGTCCTGTTTATAAAAAATTAATTTATTATACTATCAAAAAGTCATATTCTTTATTATATAATTATTTTTATATATTTAAATTTGATATAAAATATATATTATTTCACATATTTTTTATTTTTTAATATAATATACAATTTTTATCATACCATTCAAACTTTGCATAAAATTTAGTGCCCAATCATTATAAATCTCTATATTTGATACAAATTAAACTTCGAGCCTGATTAAGTCTCAACTTTTAGTACTTGGACAAAGTCTAATTATCCTAAACCACGCATTTCCAAGATGGATTTGTGTTGACATCGAAATGAAGAACAAAACGTTGATCATAAGTTTTTCCTTTTTCCCCTTTTTCTCGTAAAAGTTATTGGACGGAGGGAGTTTGCCACGTGGTTTTGAGAAAAGCTACCGAGTTTTTCAAAGGTTCGGTCAAAGTCCGAGTTTTACAAAGGTGGGTAAAAGGTGAGAACCACATCATATATATTCAAATTCAAATCCCCTAAAATCAACTGTTTCGTCGTCTTCCTCCTCTCCCAACGCGTGCATGTCCTCCTCTGCTGCGCTATAAAATCCCAAGACCACGTGATTCATCATCACTTCAAAACACTGCCGCAAACTGCAGAGATAGAACAGAAAGCTCAAACCCCCGTTCTCTATCTCCCTCTCTCCCTCTCTCCCTCTAGCAAACACTTCGAATCATCTGAATTAATTCTCCCTCTCTAGATCTTCTGTGAAGGTAGAATTCGTTGATGGCCACCGGAGCAAACTCTTCCTCTAGCGAATGGCTTCAGCTTGCCTACGAAAGTACTCTTTGGAGCGTTGAAAAACAGAGAGTAGATTCAATAGGGCATATTCGTCCCACTGCTAGACTTTCATCGTCCTCGTTTAATCCCATGATGACTCATCTGCAGAGAGCGGCTCCTAAGAAAGTTCCGATCAATAGAGGAAAACCAGGCCAAAACAACTGTACCAAACACCGAGAAATATATGCTTCAATGGCGGTTTGAGCAATGTAACTAAAGGACATGGTTATAAATCTGTTAATGCTATTTATGCCCGAAGAGACAGCCGTTGGAGATTCGGAAAGATTAGTTTTTTCATTCATTCGTTTGTAGCGTGAAACAGACAAACACTGGATGTTGCAGATTCATACAATAATTTTCTGTGTTTTCTTTTTTTGTGGTTTTGTAATTTCGTCGACTCTCACTATATGCATACTATAAGTTTATATAAATTTTTTATAAGTAAAAGTGAGAAAAATTTTTGTTGTTTTCCTTTATCCAAATACATCTACCAAACACAACTAAGAGGAGAGAGAGACAAAAGTAAAGTCAAAGATGTCTCGCAAGCGGGAGACAAGAGAGGATGAGGAATCTTGAATTCTCTAACCAAAAGAGGCCATCTGAGCTCCTTTGTTTAGCATCCGCACTAACCAAGAATGCATCAGCACCAAGATCATTGATAGCTTCACCCTTCTTGGTTGAAGAGGTACTAATCACAGTGACTTTGACCCCAAAAGCCTCGGCGAACTTGGCAGCTTAATGACCAAGTCCACCAAGTCCTACAACTCCCGAGTGCATCCCCGGCTTATCCATGCCGTAAAATCTCATTGGACTGTACACAGAGACTCCAGCATTGAGCGGGTGAGCAGCAGCAAGCTTTGGAAGTTTTTCAGGAAAATGAAAAACGAATTTCTCATTTGCTACTGTCGCATTGGAAAAGCCTCCATAAGTGGGAGTTCCGTCACGGTCTATGCGACCATAAGATGTGATCACCTCTGGGCAGTAACATTCACGTTCATTGACACAGTCGTCGCATTTGCCGCACGATCCCACCATGATTCCCACGTCAACTTTATCACCAACTATCACTTTTGGGACCTTGCTTCCAACTTCAGTTGCTATGCCGAGTGTCTCGAACCTGCATACCACACAAGTGTTCCTCACAAGGTGTATATAATTTTAACATAAAAATGAATCACTTATTTGAGTAAAGTGCAGGTGAAATTAGACCTAAATTTATTTTTAATATAATATAAAGGATGTTGGACTATTCTCATATTTTTAAATTTTTTGCTTAAGATGTCTAATTCTGAGAGTAAGGGATATGCTGAAATTTCATATTAATTTTTTAATATAAAAATTAATCACTTATAAGATAAGTATTTTTTGGGTGCGGTTAGGCTAAAACTCATTTTTCAACAAAAGGAATTCTGAAGCTTTCGACCCTTGACATTTCAAGGTTCATCCATGTATGGCTGCATTGAACCATTCAACCGTAGTGTACAGGGTTCTACATTTCAAGGCCCGTGAGACATTGTTCAAGTAGCAAAAGTTGAGACCTGGTCGGGAGTTCAATCCTAACCTAGCTCTGTATTTGATTCTCTTTTCGAGAATCATTGCTCCCATGTTAGTCAAACTCTCACACGTTAGTACTCCTGTGTTAGCAGAGTGATAAGGGCGCTCTTAAAAGGGTTATAATTGAGAGGAAAATTGATCTCCAATAGTTAAGATAATAGATGTCTCTAACTTTTGATACTAACTTTGAATCTTCTCAAATTTTAGATATCAAATTATCTCAATCTTTGAATATTAATTTTGGATCCTCTCAAACTTTGGGTACCAACTCCCCTCAATCTTTGGATACCAACTTTGAATTCTATCAAACTTTGGATACCAAGTCCTTTCTCTTTTGCCTCATATTCCTCTTGCTTTTACTCCCCTAAATGCTCCACATGTTTTCTTCTTTGCAACAAATTAGAGAAAGCAAAAATGAACTTCATTATTGTGTCTTGCAAGACCTCTTTATATGGCTATAAGAGGAGTCTTCTACTTGAGCTCTTCACACCAATAATCTAAATTATCCTCCCCAAAGGCTGAAATTCTCTCCATTTATATTCACTATATTATCAAATTATAGAGTTGAATTTATAAGATTTATTTCTCTTTTACAAGTCTTGATGATAATTATCGTAAAAGATTTTTCCTTGTACTCATCCGATTATTATAGTGGAGTCTTCTTTTAAGCAGTGAGTTTTCTCCCGCATTAGATTTCCACTTAAAATATTGTATCTCCTTTATTTTCTTTCTCAATATCTATTTTGTTCCTTTCGCTACGTACTGATATCATGACACCAAATGATTAGTTTAAGAAAATCCTATATCATTGAAGACCAAACAGGAACTAGAAGGCCACCAATATTATCTCAAAATTGCACTATTAATCAACTAGGACCTGCAATTATCAAATGATGATCCAATATGCAGCACTAGGAAAATATTTTCTTCTTCGGATAAACATTTCAGTGGCCATAAAGAGGAAAGAGGAAATTAACGATAGTTCATTGTATAAAAGTTTAAGCATTCTGCACTCACCCTGGCACAAGAGGATATTTAAAGCAGCCCATGTCATTCCCGGTAGATTGAAGGTCAGAGTGACGGGGACGAGGCGATTTCTCTCTCTACCATTTTTCTCTCCCTTCTCTCTAGCTCCCGGCGCAACAATCTTGGGCTACCTTCTCCGGCCAGATCTGGCCTCTAGCTTTGGCCAGAGACTGGATCTTGGCCGGTAAATCTTCTCTAGCAAGATTTGGCCCCTCCTCAATGTCTTTGGCTGGTGACCATGGTGGTTTCATTTCTTGTTGCTGTCCGTTTCTTTTCTTTCCCTTCCTTTCCGTTTGCTTTATTTCTCTTTTTTGTTGTTTCTATTCCTTATTTTGACCGCAAATCACCACAAATCTTTTTCTATACAATTGTTATCAAGATTTAAGTCACACAGACGAGCCCTTTTGTAGATTTTTTCTGCAGTTTTCTTCTTCTGTTATGGAGAAATCTTTCAACCCGAATTTTACTCGTGCAATTTTTCAGTTCTCTGTTTCTTTTCTATGCAATTTTAAAAATTGTTGATTTGTCCATAGTTTTTTAAATTGCTGCGATTTAAGAGAGAGGTAGAAATTGAATTTTGCTTAGCTCTGTGTTTCGAAGATGGCGATGCAGTTGAAGAGAAGAAAATTGAAGTGTATTTGCTTTTAATTCTACTAATATTAGTAATATTATATTGTATCCACTTTGCGTTGCTAGGGTGTGAGATCTTCTCTGTTACCATGATTTTTGAATCAATGTATAATTTTATGTAGTTTGTTATAATGGGTTATCCCAATCTAATAATTCCACTCTCTTGTAATATTAGAGTAGGAATTGTAGACTGTATTTAATTATAATGGTTCACCATTTTACTATTAATAGATAATGTTTCATTTACTAAAAAAAAATGGTAAGAGTGACAAACACCAGCGTAGAGAATCTTTACTCCGACATGACGATTCCCTGTTGCCCTAAAAATGTTTCAAATTAATGCACAAAAGCATCATTTTCCATCATCATCTTCACCGACTACAATTGATAGGAAACCTACACATCAAATAAATCAAGAATGAATCCAATATTGGCAAATTGAAATAAGTCGTTGTTTTGACTAACACTGCAAGTGATAGAATGTGTTTAACGGCAGATATAAAATTACTCCCTCCGTGCAATTGAATGCTATTTTTTGTTAGAATATTCGAAATTAAATGTTAACTCTTTTAAAACAATTATATATTTTATCTAAATCTCTGTTAGCAGCCTTTTTTAATTGCAAGAATTAAGCTTCACTAATTCATAAATCTCACTACTAAAATTTCATACTCCTTTCATTTAAGAAATTAAAGATATTATAACAATTCATTTTTGGTGATTTTCCAGCCATTTCCAAATACAGATTGCAGAATGAGGGAAGAGTGATCACAAAGTACTGATTTGAGAATAAGATAATCATGTGTATACAGAGCAGAAGAAGCTAGAGGGAGGGGAACAGCATCCGGCTTTTCATATAGCCAATCTGATTTTGACATTAGGCAACCAGCCATTGCCGAATCTTACGATTATATTTTAGATAGTTGTCTGGATTTTAAATCCCACAAATTTTAACCTTATTATTCCGTGTTTTTAATTTTATATATGTATGTATTTTTGTATATATCTATGTATGTTCTCCGTATGTCCTGAAATTTTACCTCAATTTACCTTTTTTATTTGTCTCATAATTTCTGTTTATTTGTAATATTAATAAAAAACTTGATGAGTGTTTTCTATTTTCATCGCTCTTTAGCTTTCTAGTACTCTAATTGATGAATCACAATTAAACTAATAGATGTATTTAATATTAAGAAAATGGAACGTGATTCTTTTTTATTTTAATAAATTTTTAATACATGTGAAAATGGCAAATAAAACTAATATTTTAGGTGGGAAGAAATATATACTATTCCTATAAGCTTTACATTAACAGAATATTCTCAGTAGTATCCACGAAAGTAATTAATACGAAAAGCAGATGAAATAACTCAACTACTAAGAAATATGTCAATAGGTTTTCTCTTACAGTTCATAAAAATTTCGCCTATCAGCAAAACTTAAGTACATAAAACTTAGATTCGCCTATTCGAAAACTTTGCTTTCGTTCCTTCCAAACCTTTAAGTGAATTAATCAAATTGAACTTTTCTTTACCCCTTTCTAAGTTCACTAGTAAAAGCATCGGTATTCTTGTTAACGAAGCCCGCAAGGCTTACTCTTCCCCGATCCTCTCGTTAATGGAGCTAAGGGTGGGAAAGGGGGTTTTGATTGATTATTAGGATAAGGGAAGGGGAGTTCACTGTTTTCATTAGGAAAGAATCCTAACTGAGATACCCCTAGATTCATTCTCCAAATACCGAAGATAAAATTCATAAGGAATTAGCTAAATTAACTATTTTTGGGATTGAGTGAGAAGTTAGAATTGAAGATTTATGAACTTTATATATATCTGATGTTTGATAATGAACACAACAGTTTTTTTCACCCGTTTAAAGCTCATGATGGCTTGTCAAAAATGCCTCTATATTTGATCACTTTTAGAAGGGATTACGCTATACCCTTTTAGAAGTTGGAGGCATATTTGCTCACTTAAAAAGTGAGAGAGCATAAACAAGAATATTGCAATAGTTTAGGGGCCAATGGGGCACTTTACTCTATGTTTGTTCTAGTTATATCCCTCTTTCTCTCAATATTACAATTATCTCTCCCTATTTATTAAGTATATTTTATTATAAATCACTCATTATTTTTACAATACTTAATTCTTATTTAAAAGGTTAAAATTACTTATACTTTATAATAATCGGAGTAGTTGGTATGATAAGCATCAAGCACCCACCAACCACTTAAATGAAACAACATTGAATACCTGCTCTGAGAATTCATGTTCCGGTGACCCAAATGGATAAATATGAATTTCCATTACCAACCGAGAGTACCTAACTCGCTCTCCGTTGCCAATTACAAGCCTCACTTATTAATAGTAATATCATTTCGTTTGGAAATATCAGTTTTATTTCTCATTTCCATATAAATTAATAATTCATTAAAATTTATAAAATTTAAAGTAAAAAGATTTATTTGTCATTTTCTTAACCCTAAATAAAAAGATTTAAAATTGGTTTGTTAATTAGAATACTCAAAATTTGGAATAGGTAATAATTGGAAAGAGGTGAGATTGGGAAAATTATTAATTTTTTATTAATATTGCAAATGAAACAGACATTATGGGCCAAATGAAAATGACAAATAGAATTAAAATTTCAGGATTGAGAATATTTCGTTATTTTCTTCTCATTATCCAAAAAAAAAATATTTTATCTATTTAGAATTAAATATTTATATTTATTTTTTAAGATGTTCTAAATTAAATGCTCACATTCTTAAAATAATCATATATTTCACCTAAACTTTTATTATTCACCCTTTTAATTTAAGGATTAAACTATATATGAGTCCCACCATTAACTTTTTAGACACTGTTGATCTAAGGATTTAAATTCTACTAACTTATTGGGCTAACTACTAATTTTTTTAATTAAAAAAGATATTATAATAATTTGTTTATGTTACGTTTGGTACAGTGAAATGAAATATATTTCCACCAATAATCCTTTTCCACCCAAAATAGGTTTATGATCCCCTTTATATTCTATGTTCTATAAGAGCAAACTAGAATAGAGTGATAATTTCTTTTTTGTATATCATAAAATTATTACTAATATTCGACTGGAATGAAATTTCACAATAAATTGCTCAAATGCCCTACTAATATATTGTGTCAATAAAATCAAATTAAACCCAAAAATACTAAATTAAATATTCTTCTTTAAAATCTCAATTAAATAAAATTTGCGTTGAAATTTCAAAAAGTTTTAAATATTTTAAATATTAAAGAATAATTTAGTCATAAAGACAACTCTCATTTTACATCAAAGTAAATAAAGTACTAATAAAAGAAATAAAATAGAAATCAATGATAGGTTGTGATTTTTCGAAATCGAATGTCATGAAGATATAATAACCGTATGATTTTTTTCAAAATTTCCAATTCTCGGGGAAAAATCTTTCCTTAAATTTTAATTTGAAAAGAACTTTCTCACTTCTTCCTTTAAGCATTAGAATAAAATAAGAAGTTAAAAAAGTCATTATAATCTCTTTAACTTCTATTCCAAATTAAAAAAGAACATTCAATTTTAAACCAAAGGAAATAGTATTACATTATAAGAAGAGTTTTTTTCCCTCCTGCCAGTGCAATTTTCAATCAAATGAGAGTGTTATCAATCTCTTTTTTCTTTCTCTCTCCTATCCCGTTTCTTACTTTTCCAAGTACCAATGATATCGCTCCCTCATTTCAAATTACTAGTCAAACTTACAGGTTTTGTACAGATTAAGGAGATTCGATTTATTAAGTTGAATGACTATCTTAGGATAAAGAATTAGTAGTTATTTGACAAGTAATTTACTTTAAGAAGAGAGAGTATTTCTTCCATTAGTTTCTTTCTCCGTCTCTCCTTACCAAATTGGATTAGAAAATGATTAATAGTTGAATTTATTTCAAAATGTAAGGTTACCAAATCTGAGTTGGCTTAGAATTTTGTAGTGTATATATATTACTTTACATGCACGTAGCCAGGCAGTCTATTCATTAATCAATCATTAACTAATTAATTGTAAGGATTAAAATGTTATGTGATTTTTGAATCAAAAGGTAAATTTATATTTTTTAAATAGCTTGAGGTATTAATATGTAACATTTTTTTAAAAAAAGATGTTTATTTCATAGATTGAATAAACCTCAAAAGTAAAAGTGTAATTATTCTTATCATCAATAGTAAAAATATATTAACATTTTATTTTTTATATAAAATAATGAAAAAATAAACATTCATTTTTAATTTGACGAGAGAAACACAAGTATATAATATGATTCATGCAAAGGATTTCTTTTCTCTCTCTCTCTCTCTATGAAAGGTCATGTATTAATATGATAAGCAAAGCTATGAAGCATTTAATGATTCATTAGATATCTTACTTAGACAGACAAGTTATTCAACAAAATAAATAAATACATAAAGAGACAGAAGAGTGAGATCCAAAAGATTTTGATTCCCCAAATAGAAAGAAATGATCGTGCATGCCCGTCGTGCATGCCCATGATAATAATATTAATAATTAACTATATTTCTAAATATATAATTTAATTTTCTTTTTTCAAAAATAAAAAAGGATTTTTGTTTCCGAAAAGGAAAATAAATGAACGCGGATGCCAGTCATGTTGCGAAAATGTGGATGCCAGTCGTGCATGACGATGATAATGATATTAATAATTCTGTATTTTTTAAAATATATAGCTTAATTTTCTTTTTTCAAAAATAAAAAAGGATTTTGGTTCTCGAAAAGAGAAACGAAGGAATGCGGATGCTAGTCGTGTTACGACGTGATTTTGTCGGTTGCACAAGTGGGAACATGATGATGATAATGATATTAATAATATTCACTACTTTGTCAACGCCAAAATAAAGGGATTTTCTTTTTAAATCATTTTTAAAATATATTTTTTATTTTTTATAACTTTATCTTTGTTCATTTTTAATTTTTAAAAATTACTAATCTTTTAAGTAATTGTTTAAAATATATATCTTATTCTTATATATGTATCTTATTAATAATCTCTTTCATTAATAGGAGTAAGCTTTACCAACACAATGATCTTACTATTAATTTTTAAAAAATTAAGAGATTTAAACTTCATTAATATATAGGTGATACCACTGGACTTTTAAACAAAAAAAATTATAATAATTATTTTATAATTAAATTATTATCTTTAATTTTATATCAAGTCAAAATAAAATATTTAATTTTAGATAGAATGAGTATTAATAAAATAAAAGAGACGTATTATGACATATAGCCTGTTAATTGGCTTCTACCACCCCATAACAAATCCCACGATTTTCACCATTTTTGCTTAGGTGTTGCACGTCTTTTTTTGCAAGACATGCAGCACCAAATCGCAATCAATGAATCAGATCACCGATCTGATCCAACGACTATTCAAAAGATATTTTTTAAAAAGCAATTAAAAATTAACACAATCATTGGATCAAAGGGTACATTTGATCCAACGACTACAATTTGGACCTTATAAAAAAGACATGCAGGATCGTAGCCGGATTGCGATTTTCACATAAGTCATTTCTCTTGCAGCGCATCCAAATTTAGCGGGACGGAAGCATCCTACATTCTAAATCTCAAGATTCCTTTCTCATCGCTGGCACATCGCTGATGCGCTGCTCTCCGCTCTTATTAAGTCAAAAATTAAGGTGATTAGATAGAGTTTAGATTTAAAATTTTCTATTTTAGGTTTGGTAAGAGTGAATTGTTTGTGAGAGAGTGAATGAGATCTAAAGTAAAAATTTTGTATAAGATTTTATAGTGTAACTCAATCTAAATAAACCCAAACTCTTCAACTTGCCCCAAACTTTTGCTGCTATAAGGTTTCGATACACCTTTGTCAACAACAGAATATCTACTTTTTCTTTTTAAAATATTTAAAATTAAATGTCTTCTTTTTTAATTAATTAAACATTTTATTTAAATTTCTATTGCTAACCTTTTTAATTGAACATAATTAAGTTTTACTTACACAATAATCTAATTGCTAATCTCTTTAACTCTTTTAATTTAAAAATGTTAAACTCCATTAATATATAAGTCTTACTACTAATTTATTTAATTAATAAGTATATTATAACAATTTTTTTATAATCAAATTACTCTCTTTAATTTTTAAGTTAAATTAAAATAATATATTCAATTATTGATGGAGTGTATGAAAATTCACGTCGTCAATATTTTCTCTTATATGTACCCCAGAAATCTCTCAAAGCAATGCATCAACTTTGTCTGGCTTCAGTCTACTGCCACAGTTCGAGAGTAATTAGAAATTACTCATCGGCTAGTACCTTTGGCCGGCTTCGTCACCATTGGAAATGGATGCAGCATCTGCAAAAGCAGCAAAGTCAACTGAGGCCTGTTGGGATGCAAACTAAGTCCCACATGAAAAAATTAATGGAATAGTTGTCTAAATATAAGATTCAAGATAACTCCATTAGTATGAGGCCTTTTGGGAGATACCCAAAAATAAATCCGTGAGGGCTCAGCCCAAAGCGGACAATATCATACTAATGTGGAGTTTAGGAGATGTTAGACAATTCCTAACAAGTGGTATCAGAGCCGAATGTTCGTCCTTGGCTTGTTTGTTTGGGTATTGTAGCTTTAATTATCTAGAAATATTTTGTCTAAGGAGGTTGGTATTTAAGCGGTCCACTTGTGACCCTCCAATCTTTCTTGGAAATTTTCTTGGAATAATTTTTGGTACAATACGTAGTGTCTTTTGAAATATTGAATACTATATTAGTTCTGTAATGGCATCTACTTCAGTTTCCTCTTCATCATGGTCGAGGATTCCAATGTCTAGTTTGAAATTAGCAGTAGAAATATTTGATGGTACTGGCCATTTCGGCATGTGGCAAGGGGAAGTCTTGGACTCCCTTTTCCAGCAGGGTCTTGATATTGCCATTACAGAAGAGAAACCGGAAGATGTGGTAGATAAGGATTGGAATATTATGAATCGGTTGGCATGCGGAACAATTCGGTCGTGCCTGTCCAGGGAGCAGAAGTATGCTTTCAAGAACGAGACTTCTGCACACAAATTGTGGAAGGCATTAGAGGAAAAATTTCTGAAGAAAAGTGGTCAGAATAAGCTCCTTATGAAGAAGAGGCTGTTCCGATTTGATTACCGACCAAGTACAACTATGAATGAACACATTACTATGTTTAATCAATTAGTTGCAGACCCTGTTAAATTTAGATGTAAAATTTGAGGATGAAGATTTGGCTTTAATGTTGTTATCGTCTCTTCCCGATGAATTTGAACATTTGGAAACTACATTACTTCATGGGAAAGAGAATGTGTCGTTAGATGCTGTATGTTCTGCTTTGTATAGTCATGAATTGAGAAAGCAGGATAAGATGAAAACAAAATCAACGACAACAGAAGAAGCATTGGTGGCAAGAGGTCGTCAGCAAAGCCAGTCCAAGTCAAAAGGACGCGTCGTTGCCAAAGTTGAGTGTGCTTTCTGTCATGAGAAAGGGCACTGGAAGAAGGACTGTCCAAAGCTGAAGAAGAAAGGGAAGACTCCGCAAGATGCAAATGTTGCAGAATGCAAGAGTGATGCAGAATCAGAAATTTCCCTAATTGTTTCACCTTCAACATCACATCCAGATGAATGGATATTGGATTCAGGTTGCACTTATCATATGTGTCCCATTCGGGAATGGTTCTTTGAATTTCAGGAACTCGATGGCGGGGTTGTCTATATGGGTAATGATAATCCATGTAAAACAGCCGGGATAGGTTCAATCAGGTTGCGAAATCATGATGGATCCACCAGAATTTTGCGGGATGTGAGGTACGTGCCAAAGTTGAAGAAAAATCTCATCTCATTGGGGGCCTTAGAATCAAAAGGCCTAGTTGTGACGATGCGAGATGGAGTTCTTAAAGCAACTTCAGGAGTACTGGTGATGTTGAAAGGCATGAGGAAGAATAATCTGTATTACTACCAAGGTAGTACAGTGATGGGGATAGTAGCAGCGGCAACTTCAAGTAGCAAAAAGGGTGCTGACGCAACGAAGCTGTGGCATATGCGGTTGGGACACGCTGGTGAGAAATCCTTGCAAATTCTTGCCAAGCAGGGATTGTTGAAAGGTACGAAGACTTGCAAATTAGAATTTTGTGAGCATTGTGTTTTAGGAAAACAACGAAGAGTGAAATTTGGCACTGCAATCCACAATACCAAGGGCATTCTGGATTATGTGCACTCAGATGTATGGGGACCTGCCAAGACTCCGTCAATCAGTGGTAGGCATTATTTTGTCACTTTTGTTGATGATTTTTCCAGAAGAGTTTGGGTGTTTACTATGAAAAATAAGGATGATGTGCTTGGAGTTTTCCTTAAGTGGAAAGCTGAAGTTGAAAACCAGACAGGGAGGAAGATCAAGGTTCTCCGAACAGACAATGGTGGAGAATACAAGAGCGATCCATTCCTGAAGGTATGTCAAGATTGTGGCATAAGGCGGCACTTCACAGTCAGAAAAACACCACAGCAGAATGGGGTGTCGGAGCGTATGAACAGGACATTGGTGGAGAAAGTTCGTTGCATGCTGTCTAATGCTGGGTTAGGCAGAAAATTTTGGGCTGAGGCAATAAATTATGCTCAACATCTCGTCAATCGTTTGCCATCATCTGCTATAGAGGGAAAGACTCCTTTAGAGGTATGGTCCGAAAAACCTGTTACTGATTATGATACTTTGCGTGTTTTTGGTTCTACTGCATATTATCATGTGAATGAATCAAAGTTGGATCCACGGGCAAAGAAGGCTCTATTTATGGGCTTCAATGCTGGAGTTAAGGGATACCGTTTATGGTGTCTAGAGGCAAAGAAGACGATAATCAGTAGGGATGTTACCTTTGATGAATCCGCCATGTTGCAAAAGGTAAATCCAGAAGGGGTTGATGGCATTCCGCAGCAGGTGGAGTGTATTTCAAAGCAGGTGGAGTTTGAACAGACAGTGGTGATTCCAGCAAATAGCACCACTAGAGACTCTCCGAGGGCAGAAGAAGAGTCAGATGAGGAAGAGGTTTCTACCCAAGAACCTCAACAGCAATCGGAGCCAATTGCAGTTAGAAGGCAAAGACGAGAGATTCAAAAACCTGCTCGTTTTACTGACATGGTAGCTTATGCACTTCCAGTTGTTGATGATGTTCCATCCACCTACCCAGAAGCCATCCGAAGTTCAGAAAGTGGTAGATGGGCAGGTGCAATGGAAGAAGAAATACAATCTCTCGAGAAGAACAAGACGTGGAAGCTGACACAACTACCGAAGGGCAAGAAGACTATTGGATGCAAATGGGTATTTGCAAAGAAAGAAGGATTTCCTGATAAAGATAAGATACGTTACAAGGCAAGATTGGTGGCTAAAGGCTACGCTCAGAAGAAGGGAATTGATTATAATGAGGTATTTTCTCCAGTTGTTAAACATTCCTCCATTAGAATTTTGTTGGCCTTGGTAGCGCAGATGAATTTGGAGCTAGCTCAACTTGATGTGAAGACCGCGTTCCTGCACGGTGATTTGAATGAGGAAATCTATATGACTCAGCCAGATGGATACAAGGTTGCTGGTAAGGAGAATTGGGTTTGTAAACTAAGTAAATCATTGTACGGATTGAAACAATCTCCGAGACAATGGTACAAGCGATTTGATAGTTTTATGAAGGGTCAGAAGTACACAAGGAGCAAATACGATCATTGTGTGTATTTGCGCAGGCTTCAAGATGGTTCTTACATTTACTTACTCTTATATGTTGATGATATGTTGATAGCAGCAAAGAGCCAAGTTGAGATTGACAGATTGAAGGCTCAACTGAGTAAAGAGTTCGAGATGAAGGATTTGGGGGAAGCCAAAAAGATTCTCGGCATGGAGATAAACAGGGACAGAGAGATAGGCAAGCTTTGGGCTGACATGAAATGATGATTTGAAGAAGGTATTACAGCGTTTTGGTATGCATGAAGATACAAAATCTGTAAGTACCCCACTTGCTCCTCATTTGAAACTTAGTAGCCGGTTGTCTCCAACAACAGATGAAGAGCGAGAATACATGGCGAAAGTCCCATATGCAAATGCAGTTGGAAGCTTGATGTATGCAATGGTGTGTACAAGACCAGATATTTCACAAGCTGTTAGTGTTGTGAGCAGGTACATGCATGATCCAGGAAGGGGTCATTGGTTAGCTGTGAAATGGATTCTACGGTATCTTCAAAATACCGCAGATGTTGGATTGAAATTTGAACGGGATGAATCACTTGGTCATTGTGTAGTTGGATATTGTGATTCTGATTATGCAGGTGATTTGGATAAGCGGCGATCTACGACTGGTTATTTGTTCACTTTAGCAAAAGCGCCAGTTAGTTGGAAGTCTACCTTGCAGTCAACGGTGGCTTTGTCTACAACAGAGGCAGAGTATATGGCGATTACAGAGGCTGTGAAGGAAGCAATTTGGCTTCACGGGTTGCTTAAAGACTTGGGAGTTGGTCAGAAACAACTTGAGGTTTATTCTGACAGTCAGAGTGCTATTCACTTAGCAAAGAATCAAGTCTTTCATGCACGGACGAAGCACATTGATGTTCGCTATCACTTTGTACGGGAAATTCTGGAAGAAGAAGAGATACTTCTCCAGAAGATTCATACGGCGGAGAATCCTGCAGATATGTTGACCAAGGTGGTTACAAGGGCCAAGTTTGAACACTGTTTAGACTTGGTTAATATTTTGCACATTTGAGTTGGCGCCCTACGGCGCAATATTTGGAAGCACCACGAGGACTGTTTTTATTTTTTTGTTTTGTTTGAGAAGATTTGTATTTGGTGGGATCTGAAATTAAGTCAAGGTGGAGATTTGTTGATTGTTGGCCGAAATTGTTGGCCAACAATTGTTGACCCTTTGTGGCCGAATTCTAGGCTGAAATTGTTGACAAATTTGGCTGCAATTCCAAATCCCACATCGGTGGGTTAGAATTTTAGGGAGGAGGTTGAGAGTTATAAATAAACTCCTCCTCCTCCTATTAGTATTATCCCAAAATTTGCATACTCTTCTCCCATATTAAATAAAAGCGGGCTGCTTGAGTGGTGCTCGGAGACTAGGCAATATTTTTGCCGAACTCCGTTATCAAATTTTTCCGGGTGTGTTCTTTCCTTATCTCTTTTTACTCCGCATTTATTGTTATCGTTTTCTTTTCGATTATAGTATTCAATATTATTTGTCGGGTATATTACCCGAAATTCCCAATTCCTAACAAGGCCTACGGTTGGGCAGCCAGAGACGCATCTGGAGTTCTCTCTCCATTCAAGTTCCAAAGAAGGTAAGCAAGTCTGGCCAATCCGCTCTCCCTCAGCGCCCTCCAAAAGAAAAAAATATTTTCATCTCATTTAGCGCTCAAAGTTCGAAAGATAAGATTTGATTTGATTTAGTGCTCAATGGTTGGAACCAGGGCTACAGGAAAGCACGATGTGCAGCTCAAAGTGTTGTATTGTGGGATGTGTGATTGGGATCTCCTTGTAGTCAAGAATTTGCTTGGAACTTCCAAATATCCCATTGTCCCAGGGTAAGATTGTACTCCATAATCTCTCATACCATAATACTATTTATAGAATTAAAAAATATTAAATTATTAATAAAAATTATATAATTAATTAATAAAAAATTAAATAAGAATTCAACCTTCAACTTTATGGTGTAGAGGTTTCATTACTAAGCCAAAGCCTCATGATCCTGTCCCTTCTTACTATGACGGCAGATATTTCAAATTCAATACATTGAATGCTTCTCTAATGTGCTCTCTGCATTAACCCACTGGTGCAGGCATGAGGTGGTGGGTGTCGTGACAGAGATCGGTAGCATGGTGCAGAAATTCAAGGTTGGTGACTTAGTTGGTGTGGGTCATTATGTTCGAACGTGCCGTAAATGTGAGAGATGCCAAGAAGGTCTTGACAGTTATTGTCCAAACTTGATAACAGCGGATGGAACTTCTTTTAGTGATGGAAACGACCTATATTTCTTCGATCCAAATGACACAGAGAGCAAGATGTACGGTGCCTATTCCAACATCACGGTTGTCGATGAGTACTACGTAATCCGTTGGCCGGAAAACTTTCCCTTGGCCGCCGGAGTACCTCTTTTATGTGCCGGTGTAGTTCCCTACAGCCCCATGAGATACTACGGATTTGATAAACCCGGAATTCACATTGGCGTCGTTGGGCTTGGTGGAATGGGCAGATTAACCGTGAAATTTGCTAAGGCTTTCGGAGCAAAAGTTACAGTAATCAGTGCATCCATTGACAAGAAGAAAGAAGCTGTTGAGAAATATGGTGCAGATAAATTTTTACTGAGCAAAGAACCTGAGCAGCTGCAGGTAATTAACAGAAAATTCCCTAGAGTTCACTTAATCACGGTAAAATTTACTGGTTCCTTTCTTTTTGTATGTGTGGTATGAGCAGGCCGCGAATGGTACGCTGGATGGCATCATTGACACAGTCCCTAGAGTTCACGCCCTTCGTGAATTGATCAAATTGTTGAAATTCGACGGCACTCTTCTTTTGCTTGGAGCACCCCCGGAGCCGTATGAGTTGCCAATCTCTCCGCTGCTCGTAGGTAAACACATTAGCCCCTCTCTTCACAAGATTGATTGCACTTAATGTTGATGAAACTGTGGATGTAAGATACCCTTAAAACATAACTAACCATTATTAAAGTTGCTGTTATTATTATCAGTTAAAGAAGCATAAAGAATAGTAATCTCCCGTTCTATTCTAATTGACCTTCTAACTATATTAGGGCGTTCTAAGATAATTGACACTTTTCATAAAAGAAAATTTTTTAATATATTTTATACTATCAATTAACTATTAACACTACTATATATTACTTTTATATATTTAAATTTGAGATAAAGTACAATTAGCCCACGTATATTTCTTACTTTTTATTATAATATATTACATTTATAATACAATTTAAATATTTATATAAGTAAAGAGAAAAAAAGTGAAGAGTAAAAAAGTGTAATTCATAGCATTACAAAATAAGGAAAAATGACCCTTTTACATTTTTCTTGCAAAACTGTGTTAAAAAAATGATCTTGAACCTTGACATTTTTCTAACCCTTTAGCAAGTAATTGTGACCATTTAACGATATATATGTATAGCAGGTAGGAAGAAGGTGGTAGGAAGTGGTGGTGCCAGTATCAAGGAAACACAAGAGATGATGGATTTTGCAGCAAAGCACAATATAGTCGCAGATGTTGAGATCATCCCAATGGATTATGCAAACACTGCAATAGGGCGGATAGAGAAGGGTGATTTCAAGAACAGATTTGTGATTGATATCGGGAATACATTGAAATCTGCGTAGCCTGCAATCCTGCATTTCAAGTTTGGAAATGCTTTCTGGTGGGTTTTGAGTTGTCTCTAAACAAGTTATTTCTATTGCCTAAAACAGTTTTTTTTTTTAAGAATAAATTGTCTGTATCATTTGTTGACTGCGGCACACAGTTCTTGCTATTAGCAGATCAAGTTGCAAAAGTTCTCTTTATATCCTCATAAGAGTTAAAACTTAATTTTTATTAATTTTCTTTAAATTAGATTATCACGAGGAGCTTAGCAAATTTTATTAGCCCTAAACTTCAATTCTAGAGAGAGAGAGCTTCCTATCAACAATTTAGGCAATTGAAACGGTTTAGCAAGAAAGATAGTACATTTGCATTAATAATATACACTGGTTGCATCATTAGTCTTCGTCAATTGTAGGAGCCAGATCCCAGTAGTAGTAGGGGCACGTGTCCAAATTAGAATATTAGTCACATTTAAATACTTAATCTATCTAAAATTAAAAAATTCTTGTAATTAAAGATAAACTTATATATTATACTTTTCCTCAACAAACTTTGAAGGATCAAAGTTGGAAACCAGATAGAGAAAAGAATAAGAGAAAAAGTGGGTTTATTTCTTTCTTCAAAAAGTAAGCTTAATTTTTCCATTTCTCTTGTTCTTCTTTCTCTATTTTAGCATTATTCTATTTTTAAGAAAAAAAAAATTTATTTTTTATTTTTGTACTAAGTGTTTTAAAAAATTATTTTACATAATATTTACTCCCTCCATTTCAAAAATATAAAGCTTTCTAATATTTTTCTTCCTTCTCAAAATATTTGACCGTTTACAAATTTAAAGAAAAATTTTAAGTTATTATCACCATAAATATAATTTTTTATATTTTCTATTTAGTTGAATTAGTTAAGAATAAGAAAAATACACCTAATATTCTTCTTTCTAAATTTATATAAAAATTACCAAAAGACTTTTATATTTTGAAACGGAAGGAATATTAAATTTTATATTTTTTATATTTTTTTAAGCACTTACTAGAATTAGTGTTTTACAAAAGGAGGTGCACCATATACTTTAAATACAAAATTTATGCCCAACAAAAAGTAAAAAAAAAAAAAAAACATAACCTATAGCGGGTCACATCATTGCCTTCTCTGGGGATCTACGACATACGGAGCATTGGTTGCTTATGCCTTGGCATATAAGCATTGAACCAAAGACTTCCTATTACTTTCAAATCAGTGAAAAATTTTAGAAGTTTCGAGTGGAAAATAAAAAGTAATAGAAATTAATAATAATAATACCTATCTAATTTAGAAATTAGTCGTATTTTCTTATCAAAAATTATATTATATTAGATAGATATGACTCTCTTCTATTATCAATGAGAAAATATGATTCTATTCTATTATTAATTTTTAAAATATCTGTGTAGTCTCCGTGTAGATCCAAAATGTTTGTTGTCCCAAAGAAAACAAAATGATAATAATAATCAAGTTTCCTTTAATTTCTCAATCATAACTTGGAATACGACTTAGGTAAAAAGTTAGGACTATTTGTCAAATGCACATGTTTAATGACAGGGAACTAAGTTTAATTAAATCTTATGAAAGAATTAGTTAAAGCGCGAGAGGGGAATTAGTTGATGTGAGGACAAAGTTCTCAAGTTTCAAAGATTTTCATAATCGTTGATAATAATCAAACTTTTTCCACATTTCTAGAAATAAATTTGGTGTCCCATTATGATAAACATTGGCTATTTTTACTTAAAATAAAAAATAGTAATTATAAGCTAACAGTTCGAGATAGTTAAAAAACGGACTATTAACGATAGTAATCATCCTCTCTAGTTGCGGGAGAGGAAGAAGTCAAAGTGGGTGGGTTAGGTTTAACTGATAGAAGCAATGATTTTGAGGTCACAGATGAGGTGTTTGATAGAGCTATTAGTCTACCTTTCTAGAGCAAGTCTTTTCTCCTCAATTTTTTTTTCGAGAAACCCAATGAGAGAACGTTGCGGAGAAGCGGGACGGGCGAGGTTGGTCGTGGGAGGAGAAAGACGGGGAATCAGATGGAGATAGGAGTGGATAAGAGAACATGCAGTGGCGGCGACTATTGCAATGAAATTTGAATGATGTTTCGTAGAAGCCATTGGTTTCAGGCCATTGAAAAGCCATTATGCTGCCCAGGTAACAATTTTGGGAAGTGTTTTGAACATGTAAAAGAATCAAAATGGATTGAGACTAGTTCTCCATCTTCTGCACCTAATCATCACCCTTGTTCATCTTTTTTCTCAATTTCACACCGATTCTGTGGATGCATTCAGTCCAATCATATTTATCTGGTCCAGATTGTTTTGTTCGGGAGCCAACCGAAAGCGCTTGATAATATTGCAGCGAAACTTCATTCTGGGAATTGGCTAACTGACAAAGAAATTGCAGAATATGAAGCCTCTGTTTCTCCACCACCTTGATACGCAAAATTCCTTAGGATAAATTTCACCAAATTCTTATATTTCTTATCAATTGGTCTAAAAGTTTCTCTTTGGCGATATAGTCATTTTGTCTTTTCAACTCTTTTCTTCAACTTCGTTTTGTGTCACTCAAAAATTCTCCTTAAGATGATTCAGTATAAAAAAAATTAAATATCTAAATAAAAGTAGTAATATTGATGCAAATGTTAGCAATTATCCCTAATTTACTTAGAGACTTAAGTATGACCCACACATTAGGTTACCATAATAGTTAAGGTAACTAAAGTCTCCTATTAATGAGAAGTTGGATAGGATAAGGATTCTATTTTTGATTGGATTATGCATACCAGTTAGTTTCCTTGATGGACGAAAACACGTGCGTACGCTATTTACTCTGAGAGTCCCTAGCCTATCTATATATATGATGTGACATCCATCAGTCATGGGGATTTTCTTTCCAATAGATATAGGCTATAAGACTTTAGGGTTTCTGTCGTGGATTACAAAGTTAGTGAGAATATTTTTCAATTTTACTTGAACAATTATGGCTATCGCTGAAGGTATGTTTCTATATTATTTTTTCGTAACTATTCAGATACATATCTTTAAAAGTTTCTAACATATTGTATCAGAGTCATCGTTAGTCATATTATTTGGTAAATATATATCATGTAATAACTTCTCTTACTTGAAGTTCATAATTCGTATGTGTTATTGTAATTTTAATTTATTATTAAAATTACAAAGAATATTTTTTTTTGGAACTTTTATTGATGAAATCGGAGTCTGCCTTCTATCATATGTTATATGGTTTTTTGTCTTATTCCAAGTTTAACTTATGCGGTTTTTGGTTTTGAACAAAGGTTAAAATATATATATATATCTTGACATTAGTTTTTTGTCTTATTTGGAGTTGTAAAAAGCTTTGAGTTTTGTCTTCTTCAGGCTTTTACTTTTGCAACAATTTTTCAGAATCTAGATTTAGCTTTGACTTTTGGTTTCTTATTGTTCGGCCTTCAAGATATTCATTAAAAAAAAAACTTTTCGGCCTTTGTGATGTTTATGTCAATTCATTCTTCCACAGACGGCTTCACTGATTTTTTGTCCTATTAGGAGTCTAAAAGTTCTCCTGCTTTTGCTTTTATCTTTAATATTATTATTATTATTTTCCACTTTATTTTTCTATCTTTGCTTCTCATAAGGTATTTTTTAAGGCAAATTTCAGTGTGGCATTTTAATGTTACTTAGTTATCTGTGGTTTTTTTTTACTTATGTTGATTTTTTCACCAAAAGAATTTTGTTTATAGTATATTTTTCTTCTCAATTAAATTGAGATTAAATAGATTTTAAATTAAAAATAATAATAATAAATTAAATTTGGTAATATTAAGTTTGATTACCAAAATTGCTCATTTTGATATAAGGGCAATTGGACATTCTTATTTAGTCTTTTCGTGTAATGTCCATATATATTAAATCATCATTTTGATTAAGTTGATTATTCAGATTTTGAATGCCATTTTTATTAATTCTCTTCATGTCATGTACTTATAAGTAGCCATAGCATCTAAGGGCTTGATATGTAAAGAAAAGTATATCACATTTAAGTTAGTGATTATTTTAATGGCATTCATAAAGTATAATTATCTTATTAAAATAGTAATCTGGCCCCACAGGGAGGTACTATTTTAATTAAGATTAATTAAAATGAGACGATAAACCTTTAGTTTGAAATTTTCCTATGCCCACAGATGTGGATTATTTTTATGTTTCCAGTTTACTAGTCTCATTATAAAGTTAATGTAAATTTAATGCTTGATATGCAACCTTTACCCACAAGAAGGTCAGAATTTACATTGAATCATTTTAGTTGATTCTTTTCTGATGATTGTACTTTATAGCTTATGTGTTTATTCTTGGTTTTTGCAGCTTTTCCTACTGCATTATTTAATGAAAATGCTCGTATTCCAATGCTTACGAGTGATAATTACTCTGACTGGAAAGATAAAGTACTTCTAACTTTAGGGTGCATGGATATGGATCTGGCACTTCGTGAGGACGAACCACCCGTCCCCACGGAATCAAGTATGCCAGAGGCTAAAATTGCTTATGAGCGGTGGGCGAAATCTAATCGCATAAGTTTAATGCTCATTAAAGCCCATATTAGTAAAAGCATTAGGGGTTCAATCCCTGATTGCACTAAAGCCAAATCTTACGTGGAGGTAATTGATGCCCAATTTGTGAGTTCTGACAAAGCCTTAACCAGCACCTTAATGAAGAAGCTTTTTAGTATGATGCTTGATAAAGGCAGGTCTGTGCATGAGCACATTATCGAAATGAGAGATATTGCTGCTAAACTTAAAGCCTTGAAGTTGAGATGTCTTAGTCATTCCTTGTGCATTTCATTCTCAATTCTCTTCCTGCAGAATATGGTCCGTTTAAAATTTCCTACAACACACATAAGGAAAAATGGTCAATTAATGAACTTTTGACCATGTGTGTTCAAGAGGAAGGGAGATTGAAACATGAGTTACTTGAAAGTGTTCATCTTGTAACTCATGATAAAGGAAAGGCACTGAAAGGCAAAGTTGTACCTATGAAGAAAAAAGGCAAGAACAAAGATCTTTGCCATTTTTGCCAAATGAAGGGACACTTAAGAAGGATTGCCTGAAATTTAAGAAATGGCTCGAAAAGAAAGGAAATTTCATTTTTGTGTGTTATGAGTCAAATTTTACTGAGGTTTCTGATAATACATGGTGGATTGAGTCTGGTTCTACAATTCACATTGCCAAAACCATGCAGGGTTTTCTGAGTCTAAGGAAACCGATAGGAAGTGAACAAGACATCTATTCTGGCAATAGGATGCGTTCACAAGTGGAAGGCATGGGGACTTATAGGCTCATTTTAAAATATGGTTTTCAATTTGATCTTGAAAATACTTTTTATGTTCCATCTTTCTCAGGAAATTTAGTCTCTGTTTCAAAACTTTCAAAAATTGGATATTGTATTTCTTTTCATTCTTCTTCTATGAAATTTTTGAAAGACAATAAAGTTGTTGGTTTTGGAATTTTGGATGGAAATTTATTCAAATTTGAGTTAGACCCCACATATGAATGCAATGTTTTAACTTTGCATGATAAGAAAATTGGCACTAAACGATGTATTATCAATGAGAACTCATTAAGTCTTTGGCACAAAAGATTAGGTCATATTTCAATTGACCGAATTAAGAGGTTAGTAAATGATGGATTTTTAAAATCTCTTGATTTTTCTGACTTTGGTACTTGTGTGGACTGCATAAAGGGAAAGCAGACTAACAAGTCCTCTAAAAGTGCCAAAAGAAGTTCTCAAATACTTGAAATAATACACACAGATATCTGTGGACCTTTTCCTACCCCTTGCTTGAATGGTGAGAGATATTTTATCTCTTTTATTGATGACTATTCAAGATATTTGTATCTCTATTTTCTATCTGAAAAATACGAAGCACTCAATGCTTTTAAAGTATTCAAAACAGAAGTAGAGAAACAAAAGAAAAATAAGATCAAAATCGTAAGATCTGATAGGGGTGGAGAATTCTATGGAAAGTATACAGAAAATAGGCAAGCCAAAGGTCCATTTGCTGAGTTCCTTGAATGTGAGGGTATTATTGCCCAATATACTATGCTAGGAACACCACAACAAAATGGTGTGGCTGAAAGAAGGAACCACACTTTAATGGATATGGTAAGAAGCATGATTAGCAGATCAAGTTTACCTTTATCCTTATGGAGAGAAGCCTTAAAAACCGCTGTGTATATTTTAAATAGGGTTCCATCCAAGGCTGTCCCTAAGACTCCTTTTGAATTATGGAATGGATTGAAACCTAGTTTAAGACATTTACACATTTGGGGGTGCCCAACTGATGTTAGGATTTATAATCCTCAACTAAGGAAGTTGGACGAAAGAACAACTAGCGGTTACTTTATAGGCTATGCAGTCAACTCCAAAGGTTTTAAGTTTTATTGTCCCTTGCATACTCCTAAAATTGTGGAAGCTAGAAATGCTAAATTTCTTGAAGATCATGAAGAAAGTGGGAGTAGTTTACCACAAAAGGTGGAACTTGAAGAAATAAATGAGCCACCTATTGTCCCAGTGGTGCCTTTATACTTCAACGCTTCTGAAACTAATTCTCATGAGTTAGTTGAAGAACAACAGTTTCAAAATCTACCACCTTCTACAGAACCACATACGGAACAACCCACTTGATATTTCATATTTGTGCTTAATATAATGATCATTTTGAGCTCAAATTTCTGTTGAATTTTAGTCTTCAAACACCATTTACACTCCCTTTCTCTCTTATTTGGTTTAGATGAGTTTATTGAAGATTTGGAGCACAATGAAGCAATGAAGGAGATTCTACATACTTATAATGAAGAAAAAAAAAAGAAGAATGCAAAACAGGGCAGCGGGACAGAACAATCCAAGTGGGATTTTGACCTCCTTAGAGATTTTAAATGCAGATATGATCTTCTGAACAATTATAGAGGAGATTCTGAAAGTTCCAGAATGGTAACATTTACATCAATCCGAATTCGTTTGTTCACCCTACATATAGTACAAAATCAGTATTTCTGAATTTGGTTTCAGTTTTGACACATTGTGGTGTAATTACCATATCTGGAGTTCTAGATGTCAAACGGAGGTGATTCAAAGCTCTGTAGAAACATGAGCGTATTATCTACAACTTTTATGAAGAAAGAAAAACCTAGATCGTCCGATTTAATGCTCTTAATCACCAATAATCCAAACGGTACCGTTTTGGCAGAAACAGAATTTTCTGCAATTGTTGCTCTCTTTTTGTGAGGTATATATATACCCTTTTAGGGCATTTGGAGGGGGAGGCCATCTAGGGTTCCAGAGAGGAGAAAAACAGAGAGAAAAAAATCCAAAGCCTCTCCCAAATCTTCAATTTTTGAAAGAGAAATCAAGAGAGAAGATCAAATCTTTGGAGAAAGAGAACATCAATCTTGAAGATTCAAGCTCAATAACACAACTTTTCACAACCAAGTTGGAGAACTCCAAGCCTTGAAGAAGAGAAGATTTGACCATGAAAATGAGAAATTCTTACTCTTCTTTTATTGCTTTATGTTCTTTGAATTGTAATATGTTGATGAGCTAAATTCTTAAATACTTGGATGGTTATGAACCCTAGTTATTATCTATGTGAATGATTGGTTTTCTTGGTTGATTGAATTCCGAATTCTTGTGGATTGTTTGTGGGTTTGATTGTTTGAATTGACTCAGCTATTAATTGATTCATAATCTGAAAATTTTCACTTGGAATTGAGAAAGGAAGGGTGAAATAGACCATATACAAACAATGAGGATGATTTAGGTTACTAGAGATAGAAATCTCAAAATCTTCTTGGCAATTAGAGAAATCTAATTTGGAGGTTTGATTGCTTGAATTAATTCAGTTGTTGATTGGCTCATAATCTGGATTTTTCACTTGGAATTGATAAAGGAAGGGTGAAATAGACCATACACAAACAATGGGGATGATTTAGATGACTAGAGATAGGAATCTCAACATCTTCTTGGTAATTAAAGAATCTAATTGGAAATTCACTAATATAAATGCATTTTTAGGTTGAATTGGTTAGGAAGAGATTTCAACCAATTAATCTAAAAGTAGAGGACTTTCATCTAGAGATAGAGTGAGCTCTAATTTAGGAATTTCATAAAACATAAGAAGGGAAATTCATTAACCAAGGGACTTTTCTATCACATAGGCAATTCTAGGGGGATTTTCCATTCAAATATTATTCTCTCAATTGAAATTTTCTCTTGCAAACTGAAATTTACATAAACTGAATTTTTCTGTTTAAGTTAGATTTTTATTCCTAGTTGTTATTTCAATCATTTTCACAAGAAAATTTGATAGACTAAACAATAGAATAGAAAGTGAGTAATGATAATTGATCATCCCCGTGGATTCGATATTTAAACTACTTGTCATTATACTAATCAAAACGATAGGTGCACTTGCCTAGTGTTTTGTGTGAAAATTGTTAGAGATTGTGATAAAATTTAGTATAAGGGCATGCAAAACAACACAACACCACTTTAACTACTCCCATAGCAGAAATGCATGAACAAGTGGGAGTTAGGAGATCCACAAGAATAAAGAAACCAGCTATTTCTAATGATTTTGTTGTATACCTCCAAGAGTCTGAATATAACCTTGGAATAAAGGATGATCCATATTCGTTTTCACAGGCCATGAGTGAAGAGCATTCTACACTTTGGTATGATGCCGTGAATGATGAGTTGGAATCCATGGCTAAAAATAAAGTTTGTGATCTTGTGAAATTACCAAAAGGAGCCTCTACTATAGGATCCAAATGGGTTTTCAAAACCAAAAGAGACTCTTCTGGTAATATCGAACGATATAAAGCCCTACTTGTAGCTAAGGGATTCACTCAAAAAGAAGGCATTGACTACCATAAAACTTTCTCTCCAGTTTCAAAGAAAGATTTATTCAGAATAATCATGGCTTTAGTAGCTCATTTTGATTTAGAGTTACATCAAATGGATGTGAAAACAGCATTTTTGAATGGGGATCTCGAAGAAGAGATATACATGTGCCAGCCAGAGGGTTTTGTAAATAACAATAGTCACCTTGTTTGCAAGCTAAAGAAATCTATTTATGGACTTAAACAGGCTTCCCGCCAATGGTATATTAAATTTCATAACGTTGTTTCTTCATAAGGATTTACAGAGAACATTGTTGATGAATGTATATACCTCAAGATAAGTGGGAGCAAATATATTATCTTAGTCCTTTATGTAGATGATATATTGCTTGCAAGTAATGATTTAGGTTTGTTGCATGACACCAAGCAGTTTCTTATTCAAAACTTTGAAATGAAGAATATGGGTGAAGCCTCTTATGTCCTTGGCATAGAGATTCACAGAGATAGATCCCAAAGGATACTTGGATTATCTCAAAAGGACTACATTGAAAAGGTTTTGGAAAGATTCGGAATGAAAAACTGCTATGCTATTGCAACACCTATTGCAAAAGGTGACAAGTTTAGTCTGCAACAATATCCATTGGAATTAGAGCAAATGAAAGGCATTCCTTATGCTTCTCTTGTTGGAAGCCTTATGTATTCACAGGTCTGCACTAGACCTGATATTGCTTTTGCAGTAGGAATGCTTGGCAGATATCAAAGCAACCCTGGTCTTGATCATTGGAAAGCTGGTAAAAGAGTTTTGAGATATTTGCAAGGAACCAAGGATTTCAAGCTTACATACAAATATTTTGATTCTTTAGAGGTGATTGGATATTCGGACTCAGATTTAGGTGGATGTAAGGACAGTGGTAAGTCTACTTCAGGATACATTTTCCTTCTTGCTGGAGGGGCCATATCCTGCAAGAGTGCTAAGCAAACCATTGTTGCAACATCCACAATGGAAGCTGAGTTTGTTGCATGCTATGAAGCTACATCGTTGATTCTATTTCAAGGCCATTAAGGGTCTATTTTGATAACTTGGCTGCTGTATACTTTTCCAAAATAATAAGAGTGGTAGCCATAGTAAACACATAGACATCAAGTATCTGATGGTCAGAGATTACATCAAGAAGTAAGCTCTGTCAGTTGAGCATATTAGCACCACCTTGATGGTGGCAGATCCTATGACTAAAGGATTACCAGCTACTGTTTTTCAGGATCATGTAACCCATATGGGAATTTGTGGCTCATTTTGACTTGCTTTTCTCTAATTATTTTGTCTAGACAAATTATTATTTTTTCTTTTTTTACATGACTATGCGCATATGGCTTTCATGTATTAAAGTGCGATCTATATTAGATCCAATAAAGTGGACCATGAATGATGCTTATATTAAGTACATTCATAAAGTTTTACACTTGATTAGAAATATATTATGCATAGTAATACATGGAAGGAAATGTTTGTTATGTAGCATGACCGCCATGATTCTTGTATCATATTTTCTTTTGAGTGTATGTTGCATAATCTTACAGAATTGAGTGATTACATTATTATATGGTCATGTTTATGTTTTGTCACTCACTGCAGTTATCTAACTTTCAATGTATGGGCCAAGTTGGAGAATGTTAACAATTATCCCTAATTTACTTAGGGACTTAAGTATGGCCCACACATTAGGTTACCATAATAGTTAAGGTAACTAAGGTCTCCTATTAATGAGAAGTTGGATAGGATAAGGATTCTATTTTTGATTGGATTATGTATACCAGTTAGTTTCCTTAATGGATGGAAACACGTGCATACGCTATTTACTCTGAGGGTCCCTAGCCTATCTATATATATGACGCTTGTGACATCCATCAGTCGTGGGGATTTTATTTTCAATAGATATAGGCTAGAAGACTCCAGGTTTTCTGTCGTGGATTAAAAAATTGGTGAGAATATCTTTCAATTTTATTTGAACAATTATGACTATCGCTGAAGGTATGCTTCTATATTATTTTTTCGCAGCTATCCAGATGCATATCTTTAAAAGTTTCTAACACCAAATACTAGATCTATCAAGGAAAAAGAGAGAAGAGGGAAAATCACCAAGCAAGGATTGGCGATTAGAAATTAGAGAAGATATCAAGGAGATTTTGTCGGAAAGATTGTAGTTTTATCAAACTTTAAGGTCAAACCTTGAGAGAGATAAATGTGATTTTCCCTTTTTCTTTTTATTATTGTACTTTTCAAATCTGTCCCAACATAAACTATGTAGATTTTTAGTCAACCTCTCAGGAAATTGACTGCTACCATATCTGAATAGTTAAAGATCCAACTTAATATAGCAACATATCCAACAATGATCCTAACTACTCTTAAATTGATTTGAATCACAATTAGCAAAGATCCAACTTAATATAGTATATTAAGGATAGTGCTATTAATAATAGGGATTTTTATGGAAATTTATTACGAAAGTTGATCTAGTATCACAAGAAAATATGAAATTAGCGACGGACATATCCGTCGCTAATCACTATTTACGACGGATTAACGACGGAAAATTTCCTCACTAAATAAAGGGTCACTAATAGCGATGGCATCATTCTTCCATCGCTAATTACTAAAGAACTTGCTAGAGAAAAAAATTTAGCGACGGATTTGTGACAGTTAATAATATATTTAAATTTTAAAAATAAAAAATTACTGTTAATTCTACGAAATTTAATTTTAAAATTTATTTTTAAAAAATCTGTTATAAATTCGTCGCTAATTAGCGATGGATTTGTGACGAACATAAATTATAATTGTTGTAAATCTCTCACTGATTAGCAACGGAGTTTGGCCGTCGTTAGTAACGGTCGCTAATCTCATTTTTTCTTGTAATGTATTCCATAACTGCCCTTTATGCATCTTCAAAGTAAAATTTCAAGTAAAGGGGTCAAGATTTGAATTAAAGACGAAGCATTTATTTAGGTTCCAATTTCCAAAGCATTTGTTTGTTTTTCCACCTGCCAGCGCAATTTTTCTTTGTTGTTTCTAATAAACCAATCAAATCCCAACATTTTCTCATTAACGGCCTCCATGCAATTTTTCTTTGTTGTTTCTAATAAACCAATCAAATCCCAACATTTTCTCATTAACGGCCTCCATGCAATTAACGGCATTATTAACCTCAAGAAGGAGAAACCCCTTAGTTTTAGTAGTATCCATGCGATTACTTGCTTTCTTTTTTTTTTTTAACATGACTAGGGAATAGTTGCAGAGAATTATTTGTGAATAATAAAAATATGATATTTTTGTTAATAAAAATTTTAAAAATAAAATATATTAATTTAAGTTTAAATAAGATTAAATAAGCTATTTTTTATAAGCTACCTTAAACGTGCTTTACAAAATAGCTATTCCACATTGAAAGTATAAAAGATAAGATAAAAATGTTAATTTAGTTTGTTGCTTTTCGTACTTTTATTTTTATCAGCTTAAAAAAAGCTATAAGAATCAAGTATAAGGTAATAACCTTTTTCCATATTATTTCCAGTATTTTTTTTATTTTTGTTACATTTCATTTTTAATTAAAATTATAAAAATTAATTAATATTGTAGAATGTCTTGAATATAAAAGAAATATTTTTATATTTATAAATGTCTTGAATATAAAAGAAATATTTTTAATATTTATATTTATTTTATGTTTAAGATTTTTAGTTACTATTCAAAGCACAAAGCTTCTTTTAAATATTTTCCATTATTTTTTGTAGTCATTTTGTATTAATGAAAAAAATTTCTCACTTTATTAATTTTATATCATTTTAATTAAAATTATAAATCTCAATAATGGTTAATCTAACTTAATTAGTAACCTTCTAACTTAATCTAACTAAACCTTGTTTTTAGAATAGTTTCTTTTTTGAAAAAAAATTACTTAAGTAAGAGATTGTTTCGAAAAGGAAAAATAAAGGATAAATCGATCATGGTATGATTAATTAAACCAAACCGCATGAATATGATCAACAAGTAATGCAAAGATTATTCTAAGAAGTTTTTATAACCATAGTTAATATAATTAACTATATAGTTAATCTATCAAATCAAACCAAATCACTTTCACTAGTAAATATTATCACTTTATTGTTAATGAGTCTATTACCTATTAGTTGATTAAAGATGCTTAATATAATTAACCATATAGTTAATCAATCAAATCAATCAAATCAAACCAAATCACTTTCACTAGTAAATATTATCATTTTATTGTTAATGAAGTCTATTATCTATAGTTGATTATAAGCTGCTTAGTTAATAAACCACGGTTGGTCATGCAATTACTCTAACCAAAATCTGTTATTGAAAGTTAATTTTGGCTACTAAATCAAAGTAAGAAATTAGTTTGTTAATTATGATTAACTATTAGTTTCTTAATCATGATTTACCAAGTAAGTATTGTGAACAGAGTCTATTAACTATGGCTGTTTAATTAGAATAAGAGATTAGTTAATCATATATACTTAATTTGACTAACTAATACTTGATTAACTTGACTATATTTATTCTTAAAAAAGAATTAAATAAGTAGCATGGTTAAATAAAAATAAATTTTTTCTCAACAAAACCTATTATATATTTTTCATTGGAAGTATAAGGTGTAACTGTGCTATTGTCTCATTTGTATTCATTATTAAAATGAAAATTCATTTTATAATTTTTTATTAGAAGATTGACGAATTGTTTGAGTAAAACAAATTCAAGTCATGCTATAATAATTTAAATTATACAGAAGCAAAAAAAAATATAATTTCTAATGTATAGAGGTATAGTTGGAAACACAATTTAAATATTTATTCAACAAATTAAAGTCAATACCATATAGAGCAAAAGGAATATGAAAAAGAGAAATAAGCAGAGAGAGATAGAGATAACGGCTAAAGTGGAGGGGCAGTGGAGAGAAATTTATTGAGGATCTCTATTTCCCTATGCAATGTTGTGAGAATAGGGAAGAAAAGATGGTGAAATTTCCTTCACTTGTCACAGGGTTGTTTTAACAACTTTTAAAGAGCATTTACTATTGATCCACAATTAATTGGATCAACTTTTATCCAAAAAGCATTTTCCATGTATTAAGACTTTATCGGAAACGGATCATAATAATGCCAAGATCATATGCTCAATATTTCCTCTTATGCATAGCCTAGTAATCTGTTACCAAATATGCATCGTTGAACTCCTTGTCTGGCATGATTTTACGGCCATATATTATTTTCTGAGAATATTTGACAGTTACCAATTTTTAGATAAAAGTGTGAATTATATTATAATAATAACAATGTAATATAATATAATATTTTTATTTCAAAATATTTGTTATATTCTTTTAGTTGGTTTCAAAATATATATCATCTTTTTTTATATAAAGACTTAATTTAATATTTTATTTTTTACATTACACTTATCTCCAACTAAGTATTTAAGCGCTTCTATTTTTCAAAAAGCATTATTTTTCAACTAACTATTTAAAACATCAATCTTTAATATTGAATTTAAATTTGATATATTAACTAATTATTTTTAAATAAGAGCATTTTAGACATCCATCAAATTTTTTTATAAAAGTTATCAAAATCTTAATTCTCTCGTTAAAGGAAAATAAGTTATATATTTTAAAATAGACAGAGTAAAAAGTAAAAAATATTTGAGCTAACAGGTATTTTACGTTAAATCTAAATATATAAAATTCATATATAGTTTAGATAATGATTGATTAATAATATATAATATATTAAAACTAACTTGAAAACATGTGCTATGCATGAGGTATACATTTTTTTTAAAAAAAATAAATGTACAATAAAAACTTTTTGGAAAAATTTACAAAAATAAGTGTGGATTTTTTTAAAATCTCTTCGTATTGAGTTAGTAGAAATCTACGTTTCTATATTCAGTTAATACAACTCGGACACGAGCCAGCCCGTTTTTCTTTTTAAATTTTTTAAAAATTTTTTTTCTCAAAACGACTCTGTTTTGATGTTTTAAAAATATTTTTAATTTTTTTTCAAAAAACAACACCGTTTTGTTTTTGATAAACGACGTCGTTTTGTAAAGTCTGCAGCGTGCGTACTTATTGTAGCGGGCTGCGCACTGGAGGTTTTCAGCCCGATGGCCAAACGAACCAGCCCGTCTATGACCGTTTCACTATTCAGCCCGCGGCGGGTCAAAGCGGACCGGCCCGTTAGACAGCACTAATTGTCATTGCAAAAAAGAAATCGGAAGATGTTGAAGATAAGGATTGGAATATTATGAATCTATTGGCATGGGGAACAATTCAATTATGCCTGTCCGGAGAGCATAAGTATGCTTTTAAGAACGAGACTTCTGCATACTTCTGCACACAAATTGTAAAAGGGATTAGAGGACAAGTTTCTGAAAAATAGTGGTCAGAAAAAACTCCTTACGCAGAAAAGGCTGTTCTGATTGGATTACCGACCAGGTATTAGTATGAATAAATAGATCACTATGTTTAATCAGTTAATAGCAGACCTATTAAATTTAGATGTAAAATTTGAGGATTTGGATTTGACTTTAATGTTGTTATCATCCCTTCCCAATGAATTTGAACACTTAGAGACTACGTTACTCCATGAGAATGAGAATGCATATTTATAGCCAAGAATTGAGAGAGCAGGATAAACAGAAAAACAAAGCAGCTACAGTAGATGAAGCATTGGTGGTAAGAGGTCGTCATCAAAGCCAATCAAAGGGAAGAAGAGGAAGATCCAAATAAAAAATTTGAGTTGACAAAGATGAATGTTCTTTTTGTCATGAGAAAGAACGTTAGAAGAAAGACTGTCCAAAGTTGAAGAAGAAAGGGAAGGCTTCACAAAAATGTAATTGTTGCAGAGTACAAAAATTGATGCAGGAACATATATCTCTTTAGTGGTTTCACCTTTAACATCGTATCCAGACTAGTGAATTTTAGATTCTAGTTGCACCTACCATATATCTCCCATTTGGGAGTGTTTCTTTGACTTTCAGAAACTCAATGGCGAGGTTGTTTACATGGACAGTGATAATCCATGTAAGACAGCCGGGATATGTTCAATCAAGCTACGGAATCAAGATGGATCCACCAGAATTTTGAGGGATGTCGAGTACATGCCAAAATTGAAGAAGAATCTCATCTCTTTGGGGGCTTTGGAATTACAAGGCCTAGTTATGATTATACGAGATGAAGCTTTTAAAGAAACTTTTAGAACACTAGTTATGTTGAAAGACGTGAGAAAGAACAATTTGTATTTCTATCAAAGTAGTATAGTGATTAGGACAACAGCAACAACAACTTCAAGTAGCAAGAAGGATACAGAACCAACAAAGCTGTGGCATATGCTGTTGGGACATGCTGGTGAAAAATCCTTACAAAATCTTGCCAAGTAAGGATTGTTGAGAGGCACGAAGACTTGCAAATTAGAATTTTGTGAGCATTGTGTTTTGAAAAAACAACGAAGAATGAAATTTGGTATTGCTATCCATAATACCAAGGGAATTTTGAATTATGTGCACTTAGATGTGTGAAGACCTGCCAAGACTCTGTCACTTGGAGGTAAGCATTATTTTGTTACCTTTGTTGATGATTTTTCTAGAAGACCATGGGTGTTTACTATGACGAATAAAGATAAAGCGCTTGGAATTTTAGAAAGCTAAAGTTGAAAATTAGATGGGACAGAAGATGAAAGTTCTCCGAACAGACAACGGTAAAGAATACAAGAGCGGTCCTTTCTTGAAGATATGCCAAGACTGTGGCATAGTTCGGCACTTCACAATTAGAAAAACAATGCAACATAATGGGGTGTCAAAGCGTATGAACAAAACACTAGTAGAGAAAGTTTGTTGTACGCTGTCTAATACTAGGATAGGTAGAAACTTTTGGGTTGAGGCTGTGATGTATACTTAACATCTCGTCAATCGCTTGCCATAATCTACTATAGGTGGCAAGACTCCTTTAGAGGTATGGTCTGGGAAACCTGTAACTGATTATGATTCTTTGCACGTTTTTTGTTTTATTACATATTATCATGTGAAAGAATCAAAATTAGATTCACGAGCATAGAAGCTATTTATGAGCTTTAATGTTGGAATAAAGGGATATCGTTTATGATATCTAGATGCAAAGAAGACAATTATCAACAGGGCTGTAACGTTTGATGAATCTACCATGTTGAATAAGGTAAATCCAGAAGTAACCGATAGTACTTCGAAGCAGGTGGATTTTGAACATATAGTGATGATCATGATATTCTATATTTGTGCTTCATATAATGATCATTTTGAGCTCACATTTCTGCTAAATTTTGGTGTTTTAATCACCATTTACACTCCCTTTATCTCTTATTTGCTTTAGGTGAGTTTATTAAATATTTGGAATTAAATGAAGCAAACAAAGAGATTTTACACAATGAAGAAAAAAACAGAGAAATGCAGAGGAAAATAGCCTGGTAGACATATTTCAAGTGGGATTTTGACCTCCATGAAGATTTCAAATGCAAGCGTGGTATTCTATAAAATTATATAGGACATTCTGAAGTTTTCATAATGGTAAAATGTGTGTCAATCGGAGTTCATGTGCCTATCCTACTTATGTTGTAAAGTCACCTATTCTGCATTGGGCTATATTTTTGACACATTTCGGTAGAATGCTCATATCTTTGGTTATAGATGCCCAATTGAGGTGATTAAAATCTCTGTGGAAACCTATGATCCTGGGATACAACGTTTATGAAGACATCAAGACCTATATCAGCTGATATAGTGCTCTGAATATATATAGAAGTCAAAACAGTGTCATAGTCGGACAGCAGAAACTTGCACCAAAATTGGGGGCAAGCGGCGCCGTTCGGTGTGATCTAAGCGGCACCGTTTGTGTCGATCTAAAGCTTATTTTAAGCTGCTTTTCTTTCTCTTTTGGGGCAGATTTCAATACCCCTTTAGGCAGAAACAAGGCAGCCGATTGAGGTGGACAGAAAACAGCAAAACACCAAGAAAGCACACCAAATTCTTCTTCCAATCCATCAATCTTGCAAGAGAAATCAAGAGAGAATATTGAATCCTTGAAGAAGGTGGACAGAAAACAGCAAAACACCAAGAAAGCACACCAAATTCATGGAAAAAGCTGCAACTTTCTCAATAAAATCGTGAAGAACTTCAACCTTGAAGAAGAGAGGAGATTTCAACCATGAAAATGAGCAATTCCTCCTCTTTCTTTGTTGTTTTATGTTCTTTGATTTGTAATATGTTGATGAGCTAAACTTTTGAATACTTGGATGGGTATGAACCCTAGATTATACTTATGTGAATGAATTGTTTCCTTGGTTGATTGAATTCGAATTTCTTATGAATTGTTTGTGGGTTTGAATGGTTGAATTGATTCAGTGGATTAATGATACAAAATCTGGAATTCTTTCACTTGGAATTGAGAAAGGAATGGTGATTGACAATTAATTCATAATCTGGAAATTTTCACTTGGAATTGAGAAAGGAAGGGTGAAATAGATCATACACAAACAATGAAGATGATTTAGTTAACTAGAGATAGAAACCTAAACATCTTCTTGATAATTAGAGAAATCTAATTGGAAATTCACAATTCTTAATGAATTCTTGGGTTGAAATGGTTAGAAAGAGATTTCAACTAATTAATCTAAGAGTAGAGAACTTTCATCTAGAGATAGAGTGAGTTCTATCATTGGAATTTCATCAAACATAAGAAGTGAAATTTATCAACCAAGGGACATTTCTATCACATAGTTAATTCTAGGGGGATTAACCATCCAAGTATTGTTTTCTCAATTGAATTCTCTCTTGCAAATAAAAAAAATTAGTTAAGTTGGTTTAATTAGCTAAGCTAGACTTCTATTCCTAGTAGTAATTTCAATCATTTTCACAAACAAATTTGATAGATTAAACAATAGAATAAAAAGTGAGTAATGATATTTAACCATCCCCGTAGATGCAATATTGAATTTACTTGCTATTATACTACTCATAACGATAGGTGCACTTCCCTTGTGTTTGTGTGCAAATTATTGAGGATTGTGATAAAAATTTAGTATAAAGGCATAGAAATAAAACACAACTCCTAACAAAAGGCACCTCCAGCAACTCTCCTATGGTAGAAGAAGAGTCTGATGGGGAAGAAGTTCATATCCAAGACCCTCCACAGCAACCAGTGTCAATTGTCATTTGAAAGACAAGATGAGAAACTCATAAACCTGCTCGTTTTACTAATATGGTGACTGATATTTTATATTTGTGCTTTATATAATGATCATTTTGAGCTCACATTTCTGCTAAATTTTGGTATTTTAATCACCATTTACACTCCCTTTATCTCTTATTTACTTTAGGTGAGTTTATTAAAGATTTGGAAGAAAATGAAGCAAACAAAGAGATTTTACAAAATGAAGAACAATAGAGAAATACAGAGGAAAAACAGACCGGTAGAGACTTTTAAAGTGTGATTTTGACCTCTATAAAGGTTCCAAATACGAAAGTGGTATTCTAGATAATTATATAAGACATTCTGAAGTTTTCCGAATGGTAAAATCTGTGTCAATCGGAGTTCATTTGTCTACCCTGCTTATGCTACAAACTCACCTGTTCTGCATTGTGCTCTATTTTTGACACAATTTGGTATAATGATCATATCTTGAGTTCTAGATGCTCAATTGATGTGATTCAAATCTCTGTGGAAAGATAAGATCCTGAGATACAATGTTTATGAAGACATTAAGACCTAGATCAGCCGATGTTATGCTCTAAATTCACCTAGACTTCAAAAAAGTGTCACAGTCGTGCAGCAGAACCTTGCACCACAACTGGGGGCAAGCGGTGCCGTTTGGTGTGAACTAAGTGGCGCCATTTGTGTCGATCTGAATATGCTTTTATACTACTTTTCTCTCTCTTTTGGGGCAGATTTCAATACCCCTTTCAGGCAGAAACAAGAGGGACGGCTGGTGTGGACAGAAAACAGCAAAAACCTACCAAAAACTCACCCAAATCCCATCCCAAATCTTCATCTTTGCAAGAGAAATCAAGAGAGAAGATTGAATCTTTGAAGAAGGAGAACATCCACCTTACAGATTAATGGAAAAAGCTGCAATTTTCTCAACGACACAATGACGAATTTCAACCTTGAAGAAGAGAAGATTTTACACCATGAAAATGAGCAATTATTACTCTTTCTTTATTAGTTTATATTCTTTGAATTGTAATATGTTGATGAACTAAACTTTTGAATACTTGGATGTGTATGAACCTTAGATTTTGTCTATGTGAATGAATTGTTTTTCCTTGGTTGATTGAATTCGAATTTCTTGAGGATTGTTTGTGCGTTTGAATGGTTGAATTGATTGAGTGGATTATTGATGCATAATCTGAAATTTTTTCACTTGGAATTGAGAAAGGAAGAGTGATTGACAATTAATTCAAAATCTGGATTTTTTCACTAGGAATTGAGAAAGGAAGGGTGAAATAGACCATACCCAAACAATGGGGATGATTAGATGACTAGAGATAGAAACCTAAATATCTTCTTGATAATTAGATAAATCTAATTGGAAATTCACAATTCTTAATGCATTCTTGGGCTGAATTGGTTATAAAGAGATTTCAACTAATTAATCTAAGAGTAGAGAACTTTCATCTAGAGATAGAGTGGGTTCATTCATTGAAATTTCATCAAACATAAGAAGTGAAATTTATCAATCTAGGGACATTTCTATCACATAGTTAATTCTAGGGGGATTAACCATCCAAGTATTGTTTTCTCAATTGAATTCTCTCTTGCAAACAAAAAAAAATTAGTTAAGTTGGTTTAATTAGCTAAGCTAGACTTCTATTCCTAGTAGTAATTTCAATCATTTTCACAAAAAAAATTTGATAGACTAAACAATAGAATAGAAAGTGAGTAATGATATTTAACCATCCCTGTGGATACGATATTGAATTTACCATTATACTACTCATAACGATAGGTGCACTTGCCTTGTGTTTGTGTGCAAATTATTGAGGATTGTGATAAAATTTTAGTATAAAGGTATAGAAATAAAACACAACAGTGACTTATGCACTTTCAGTTGTTGATGATGTTTCATCCAACTTTCTAGAAGCCGACCAGAGTACAAAAGTGACAGATAAAAAGGTACAATGGAAGAAGAAATATAATCACTTCATAAGAATAAGACGTGGAAACTAACAAAACTACCAAAAAGTAATAAAACAATTGGATGCAAAAATAGGTGTTTAGAAAGAAAGAAGGATTTCTTGAAAAAGATAATATTCGCTATAAGGCAAGATTAGTGGCTAAAGGCTATACTCGGAATAAGGGGATTGATTATAATACCGAAATTTTGTTGGCCTTGGTAGCGCAATTGAATTTGGAGTTAGCACAACTTGATGTGAAGACTGCATTCTTACGTGGTAACTTGGAGGAGGAGATTTATATGACTCAACCAAATGGATATAAGGTTGGTAGTAAAGAAAATTGGGTTTGTAAATTGAACAAATCGTTATACGGGCTCAAAAAATCTCTAAGGCACTGGTACAAATGATTTGACAAGTTTATGAAAGGTCAGAAGTATATAAGATGCAAATACGATCATTATGTATATTTGTACAGACTTCAAGATGATTCCTACATCTACATACTCTTGTAAGTTGATGATATGTTGATAGCAGTTAAGAGCCAAGTTGAGATTGATAAGTTGAAGGCACAATTGAGTAAAGAGTTCGAGATGAAGGATTTGCGAGTAGCTAAAAAGATTCTTGGCATGGAGATAAGCAGGGATAGAAAGGAAGGCAAGTTTTGGCTGGCACAAAAGCGATATTTGAAAAAGATACTATAATGTTTTGTTATGCAAGATTCAAAACCTGTAAGTATACCACTTGCTTCTAATTTAAAACTTATTAGCCGGTTATCTCCAATAGCAGATGAAGGGAGAGAATACATAGCAAAAGTCGCGTATGCGAATGCAGATAGAAGGTTGTTATATGCAATGATGTGTACAAGATAAGATATTTCACATGCTGTTAATATTGTGAGTAGGTATATGTATGATCTGGGCAAGATTTATTAGCAAACTATGAAAAACATTCTATGATATATACAAAATACGATAGATGTTGGCTTAGCATTCGAACAGGATGAATCACTTGGTCTATGCGTAGTTGGATATTGTATTTCTAACTATGCAGGTGACTTGGATAAATGACAATCTACAACTGTCTATTTGTTCACTTTAGCGAACGCTCCAGTAAGTTGAAAATCTACTTTCCAATCAATGGTGGCTTTGTCTACAACAGATGCAGAGTTTATGGCAATGACAAGCTGTGAAGGAGGCAATTTAGCTTCATGGGTTACTTAAAGACTTGGGAGTTAGTCAGAAACAATTTGAGATATATTCTGACAGTCAGAGTGCTATTCATTTAGCTAAGAATCAAGTCTTTTACGCAATGATGAAGCATATTGATGTTCTTTATCATTTTGTGTGGGAAATTCTCGAAGAAGGAGAGATACTTCTCCAGAAGATTCAGACTAAGGAGAATCCTACAAATATGCTGACCAAGATGGTTACAAGAACCAAGTTTAAATATTGTTTAGACTTGGTTAATGTCTTGCACTTTTGAGCTGGCATATTGATGGCGCGAATTGGAAAGCACCACAAGGACCATTTATTTTTTGTTTGATTGAGAAGATTAATATTTGGTGGGATCAAGAATTGTGCCAAATTGAAGATTTGTTGTTTATTGGCACAATTTCACATCCCACATTGGTGGTAGGTGATGAAATTGTAAGGAAATTTGATCCCTATAAAAGGTGACACTCCCCTCACATTTAATCATTCCAGTTTGTGCTCTCTTCTTTCATATATAAATATAAGCAAATTGCTTGAGTAGTGTTTGAAAACTAAGCATATTTTTGCTAAACTTCATTATCAAAATTTTTTTAGTGTATTCTTTTCTTATCTTCTTTTATTCTACAATTATTTATTACTATTTTTTATTATAATATTTAATATTATTTATTGAGTATATGAATAATATTTTGTATTTTAAATTTATTAAAAATTTAATTTTAAAAAAATTGTTATCTGTAATGAGCAATAACTTTCGCTGCTCAATCACGATATCATCCTTTTCTCCTTTATTTTTTGCTTAAGAACCTCTGGTTTCAACCTCTACAAAACAGAAGATGACAGATCGGTAAGGGGCGGCGACCAGGCGACTAAGAGGGCAATGTCACAATCGTGAAGTTTATTTTGAAGGGAAGAAGAGACCGAAAGGTGGGCTGTTCCTTCATCTAGATGTTTTTGAATGGATGCGATTGTGAGGAAGATGAAGCCGGAATCGGTAGTTGTTCGCGTGATTTGGTTGTTGCGTTGTACATGAAGAGAAGAGAAGATGAATGATGGCTGTGATGATTGAGAGAGAGAGAAAGAGAACAGAGATTGTAATTTTGTAGATGCAATTGTGGAAGCGCGGCGGCGGTGTGTGCTGGTGGAGACAGGACATTGGCCCATGAACTCATCTGTTCTATGAATAGATCTATCTGTCTTTTTTCTTTCTTTTTTTATTTTTAATATCATTATAGAGAAGGAAGATGGAAAGGGGACAAGAAGTTTCCGGGTAACTTCTTTTAAAAAAATTAAGAACTTGGTTTATAGGTGAGGCTATGAACCTGATTCACCTAAAATATTCCCCGAATATTTTCCATGGTAATGAACTCACCCCGGCTCTCTGCGCAAATGTCTCATAATTTCGGTTCATTTCTCGACAATTTGACTAACCAGGATTCAGAGAAAAGCAGGACAGAAGAGAAACACGAGAATACAAGAAGGAAAGGGTAATCTTGCTTAAATTGGAAACCTCAAGGATTTGGGTGTATTTGTTTAGAATTGCACCCAACAATCGTTGGTTCTTATAACCAATCATGCTTGTTTAGGACACGAACACAAACACAAACACAAAAAAACAAACTCTATTTCTCTCTCGGAAAGACAGAAGAAAGAGAAAGAAACAGTCTTATTATTTGAATTTGCATCTCTCTCACGCTTTATGATTTCTAGTTTAGGACTCAGGTGGAGTTAAGGTGTTGCCGACGTCAATCACAAATCGATACCGAACATCGTTCTTCTCAATGCGTTCCATTGCCGTATTTATATAGTCCATTGGAATAATCTCAACATTTGCAGTGATATTGTGTTCTGCTGCAAAATCGAGCATCTCTTGAGCCTCCGTCGTACTTCCTCCAACAGTTGAAGCCACACTTTTCCTGCCTTTTAAGACATGGATGAATCCAGAACAAATCCAATAATAACTAAAGAATCACGATTAAAACATCACAGATCTCTTTTACAATACAATGGCACATATGCTTACCCACTCCTAAAGGAAGAATTGGCAACTCAAATGAACCCATCGTAGCTCCCACCAATACAAGCTTTGTGTGATTCTTCAGTAGACCTAGCAAGGGCTCAATGGGATGGACAACAGGTACGGTGTCAAGAATTCCATCCAGGGTTCCAGAGCCAGCCTGGAGAAAACCATTTAACAACCTCAATTCTCAGCTAACAGAATGGAATGGAAAGGAAACAGAGGAACATACATACAGAACATGCAGATTGATAGGTAATTTACATTTTGAACTGAGGGTCACTGCAGAATCTTTTAAAATTCATTTTATTTGCTTCAATCCATGCATCTCCTTCCACTTCTTGATACAAATGGCATTGAAACTTTAATACTCAACCTATTCCTCCATTCCCCTGTTTTGATCTTCCCCCCCTTTAACCCACCAGGCCACTACACTTTGCTTGTGCAATGAACATCAACAAAATTTCCTATTTGCTAAGATATCCAGATAGTTGATCTTAATTACTTCCCTAAACTATCATGTGTTTCTCTAGCCAAATCTGAATGAGCATGAATAACAAAAGCAGCATGTAATGTTACCTGCATTTGTTTAGCATCAGTACTAACCAAGAATGCATCAGCACCAAGATCATTAATAGCTTCGCCCTTCTTGATTGAAGAGGTGCTAATCACAGTGACTTTGACCCCAAAAGCCTTGGCGAACTTGACAGCTAAATGACCAAGTCCACCGAGCCCTACAACTCCCAAGTGCATCCCTGGCTTATCCAGGCCATAAAATCTCATTGGACTGTACACAGAGACTCCAGCATTGAGCAGTGGAGCACCAGCAGCCATTGGAAGTTTTTCAGGAAAACGAAAAACGAATTTCTCATTTGCTACTGTCTCATTGGAAAAGCCTCCATAAGTGGGAGTTCCGTCATGGTCTATTCGACCATAAGATGTGATCACCTCTGGGCAGTAACATTCACGGTCATTGACACAGTCGTCGCATTTGCCGCACGATCCCACCATGATTCCCACGGCAACTTTATCGCCAACTTTCATTTTTGTGACCTTGCTTCCAACTTCAGTTGCTATGCCGACTGTCTCGAACCTGCATACCACACAAGTGTTCCTCACAAGGTGTATAGACCTATAATATAAAAATGAATCACTTATAAAGTTTGAGTAAAACCTTCTCCTTTAAGATATAAGAGCATGTTGGGCTACTCTCTTATTTTCATATTTCTCGCTCAAGATGTCTAATTGTGGGTGTAGGGGTGGGTTGAGATTTTATATTAATTTTTTAATAAAAACTAATCACTAAGATAAAAGTACCTTTTGAATGAAGTTTGGCCTAAACTCATTTTTCAACAAAAAGAGATTCTGAAGCTTCCGACCCTTGACATTTCACGGTTCATCCATGTATAGCTGTATTGAACCACTCAACCGTAGTGTACAGGGTTCTACATTTCAAGGCCCGTGAGACATTGTTCAAGTAGCAAAAGTTGAGACCTGGTCGGGAGTTCAATCCTAACCTAGCTCTGTATTTGATTCTCTTTTCGAGAATCATTGCTCCCATGTTAGTCAAACTCTCAAATGTTAATCTTGTGTTTGCAGGTTGATAAGGGGGCTCTGAAAGGGTTATGATTGAGAGGAAAATTGATTCCCAAATGGTTAGTTTGAGAAAATCCTATATCATTCAAGGCCAAATAGGAATCAGAAGCCCACCAATATTATCTCAAAATTACACTATTGATCAACTAGGACCTGCAATTATCATATGATGATACATATGTAGTGGCAGGGCAACATTTTCTTCTTTGGATAAACATTTCAGCGGCTATAAAGAGGAAAGAGGAAATTAACGATAGTTCATTGTATAAAAGTTAAAGCATTCCTCACGCACCCTGGTACAAGAGGATATGTAAAGCAGCCCATTTCATTCCTGGCAGATTGAAGGTCAGAATGACAGACACCAGCGTAGAGAATCTTTACTCTGACATCATGATCCCCTGTTGCCCTAAAAATGTTTCAAATTAATGCACAAAAGCATCATTTACCATCATCTTCTTCACCGACTACAATTGATAGGAAACCTAAACATCAAATAAACCGAGGATGAATCCAATATTCGAAAATTGAAATAAGTCGGTAATTTTGACAAGCACTGCAAGTGATAGAATGAGTTTAACATCAGATATAATATTAAATGTCACTTTTTTAAAAACAATTTCTATTAGTAACTTTTTTTAATTGAAGATATTATAACAATTCATTTTTTTGTTATCTCATTCAACTAAATTTTTGTACCAAATCATTATTAAATAGGCAAAAGATGGACTGGTATATATAGGACGGCTAATACAGGCATTATCAAATGCAGATGATAATTATGTGAGCCAATTATTTGCAAGCTAAGATAATCAATTATCAAGCTCAGTTGGTAAAGAAACAAGCTTGCATCAATAATCTTCAACAGTACGCAAAAATCAAAGAACCAAAGTACACAGTTATTGCATTTCTCTATCCAGCCAGTGAAGAGAACCATTTGGACCAGTCAGGTACAAACTCAAACGGTGAGGTGAGTCTTGCGGAAAGGGATTGTATTCTTTCGTGTTCTTGTGTTGTTGGTTCTTTTCTTCTTTTCTCTCTGTTATATGTGTGTGTCTCACTTCGGCTGCCCAGCAAGTGGTACCGAAGCAACTTGGGAGTAATACATCTTTATAAGTCAAGCAAAAATACGATGTTTGAAAGCTCAGAACCTGATAAAGATTTGGAGAGATCTTATAATAGCAGTGAACCAACCTTCTCGAAAACTTGAAAGGAGAAAGAATCCCAGATGAGTCTCTAGCTGCCCATCCATATGCCTTAACTGGGTGTTGCTCTTCTGGTGCTTTTCCAGCCATTTCCAAATACAGAATGGAGAATGAGGGAAGAGTGACCACAAAGTACTGATTTGAGAATAAGACAATAATGTGTATCCAGAGCAGATGAAGAGGGAGGGGAACAGCGTCCGGTTTTTCCTCCAAAAGAAAAAAAAAACCATTCAGCCAATCTGATTTTGACATTAGGCAATTAGCGATTGGCGGATCTTACAATTAAATTTTAGATTGTCGTCTTGATCTGTGTTCATATTTTAAAATTTTATTTATTTTAAATCGCCACAAATTTTAACCTTATTATTCCATGTTTTTAATTTTATATATGTATGTATATTTGTATATATCTATGTATATTCCCCCTATGTCCCGAAATATTATCTTAATTTACTTTTTTTATATGTCTCATAATTTCTGTTTATTCATAATATTAATAAAAATTTTAATATTTTTTTTATTCTCACCCCTATTTAACTATTATGTACTCTAACTTTCTAATACTCTAATTGATGAATCATAATTAAACTAATAGAGGTATTTAATACTAAGAAAATGGTACCTGGTTCTTTTTAAATTTTAATATATGTGAAAATAATAAATAAAACTAATATTTCAGGTGGGAACAAATATATACTACTTCCATAAGCTTCACATTAACAGAATATTTTAGTAGTATCTATAAAAGTAATTAATACGAAAAGTGGATATTTTTAGTAGTATCATAAAAATTTTGCCAATTAGCAAAACTTAAGTACATAAAACTTAGATTCGCCTATTGGAAAACTTTGCTTTCGTTTCTTCCAAACCTTTAAGTGACTTAATCACATTGACCTTTTCTTTACCCCTTTCTAAGTTCAAAAATAAAAGCATCGGCAACGCTTAAGGGGGCACTTTACTCTATGCTTGTTCTATCTAGTTCTATCCCTCTTTCTCTCAATATTATAATTATCTCTCTCCCTATTTGTTAAGTATATTTTATTATAAATCTTTCATTATTTTTCAATACTTAATTCTTATTTAAAAGGCTAAAATTACTTATACTTTAAAATAATCGGAGTATTTGGTATGGTAAGCATCAAGCCCACACCAACTTCGAGTACCTGCTCTGATAATTCTTATTTAAATATGAATTTCCATTACCAACCGAGAGCACCTAACTCACTCTCCATTACCAATTACAGGCCTCATTTATTCATTTGGAAATATCAATTTCATTTTTCATTTTCATATAAATTAATAATTTATTAAAATTTATAATTTTTAAAATAAAAAGATTTATATGCCATTTTCTTAACCCTAAATAAAAAGATTTAACATTGATTTATTAATTAAAATACTCAAAATTTAGAGTAGGTAGTAATTAGAGAGAAGTAAGATGAGAAAAAGTTATTAAATTTTCATTAATATTGCAAATGAAATAGACATTATGGGACAAACAAAAATGACTAATATTTTAGGATGGAGGGATTAATTAGCGTACAAAATTCTTAGAAAAGCATAGCGAATCAAAACTTCATGTATTATATATTTGTATTCTTCAATAATCAAGTTCATGAATGAATAGTGTCTATCATCATTTGCGCTTAGCTTGGCAAATTATTTTGAAGTTCATCAAGGGCTCAGCTTGGATAACCGATATGACCTTCGCTTTAAAATTATTAAGAACAATTGTTCTCATTTCAAAATATAAATCATTTTAAATGGATCCACCACATATATAAGATTATTGAAACAAGACGGTTTTTCACTATTGTACCTAATAATGCTTTCTCTTTCATCATTTTCTTCTCATTATTCAAAAAGAATATTTTATATGTTTAGAATTAAATATTTATATATTTTTAAAATGTTCTAAAATAACTATATATTTCACCTAAACTTTTATTATTCACCTTTTTAATTAATGGATTAAACTTTATATGGGTCTCACCATTAACCTTTTAGACACCCTTGATCTAAGAATATAAATTCTACTAACTTAATTATTGGGAAATCACTAAATTTTTTAATTAATAAAGATATTATAATAATTTATTTATGCTATGTTTGGTACAGTGAAATGAAATGTCTTCTCACCAATAATCCTTTTCTGCCCGAAATAAGTTCAGGATCCTCTTTCTCTCCTATTTTTTGGAAGAAAAAACTAGAATAGAATGATTATTTCTTTTTTGTATTTGGTAAAATTATTGCTAATATTTGAATGGAATGAAATTTCACAATAAATGACTTAAATGCCTACTAGTGTACTGTGTTAATAAAACCAAATCATACCAAAAAATAATCAATTAAATATTTATCTATAAAAACTTATTTAAATAAAATTTGCGCTGAAATATAAAAATAATTAAATATTTTAAATATTAAAGCATAATTTAGTCATAAAGACAACTCTAATTTTAGATCAAAGTAAATGAAGTACTACTAAAAAAATAAAGTAAAAATCAATTCTAGGTTGTGATTTTTTTTAATCGAATGTTATGAGGATATAATAGCCATAAGAATTTTTTCAAGATTTATACTTCGCGGGAAAATTTTTTTCCTTAGATTTTGATATAGAAAGGCCTTTCCTACTTCTTCCTAGATTAGTTTTTTTGTGGAAAGATATTTTCTATTTAAAATTTTTATACTAAATATTAAAATAAAATGAGAAGTTAAAAAAGTCATTATATTCTGATGTACTAAATGTACGTCATAATCAAATAAATCTCTTTATCTTATATACCAAATTGAAGAAGAATATTCAAGTTTAGACCAACGGAAGCAGTATTACGTTTAGAAGAGATTTTTTCCTCCTGCCAATGCTATATATATTCAATCAAATGACAATTTTATCAATCTCTTTTCTCTTCCTCTCTCCTCTCCTTTTTCTTACTTTTCCAAGGACCAATGATATCGCTCCCTCCATTTTAAATTACTAGTCAAACTTACAGGTTTTGCACAGATTAAGGAAATCATTAATTTGTTTCGATTTATTGAGTTGAATGACTATCTTAGGATAAAGAATTACCCCCTCCATTTTAAAATTTTTGTTATACTTTCTATCTTCGTTTATTTCAAAATGTAACTCATCTTTCTATATATAAATACTTCATTTATTACTTTAGTTTTAATTTTACTTTTACCTCCAACCGACTATTTAAATACTTTTATTTTTTAAAAACTATTAATTTTCCTATAACCACCTTCAACACCAATCCTCAATATTAAATTTGAATTTGATACACTAACAAATAATTTTTAAATAGGAATATTTTAGACATTTATCAAAATTTTTCTATAAAAGTTATTAGAATTTTAATTTTCGTGTAAAAGAGAAATATAACATATATTTTGAAAGATAAGAGAGTATTTATTTCATTAGATTCTTTCTCCGTCTCTCCTTACCAATTTGGATTAGAAAATGATTAATAGTTGAATTTATTTCAAAATGTAATGTTACTAAATCTGAGTTGGCTTAGAATTTTGTAGTGTATATATATATTACTTTACATGCACGTAGCCTATTCATTAATCAATCATTAACTAATTAATTGTAAGGATTAAAATGTTATGTGATTTTTGAATCAAAAGGTAAATTTATATTTTTTAAATAGCTTGATGTATTAATATGTAACATTTTTTTAAAAAAAAAGATGTTTATTTCATAGATTGAATAAACCTCAAAAGTAAAAGTGTAATTATGCTTATTATCAATAGTAAAAATATATTAAAACTTTATTTTTTATATAAAATAATGAAAAAATAAACATCCATTTTTAATTTGACGAGAGAAACACAAGTATATAATATGATTCATGCAAAGGATTTCTTTTTTTTTCTCTCTCTCTCTCTGAAAGGTCATGTATTAATATGATAAGCAAAGCTATGAAGCATTTAATGATTCATTAGATATCTTACTTAGACAGACAAGTTATTCAACAAAATAAATAAATACATAAAGAGACAGAAGAGTGAGATCCAAAAGATTTTGATTCCCCAAATAGAAAGAAATGATCGTGCATGCCCATGATAATAATATTAATAATTAACTATATTTTTAAATATATAATTTAATTTTCTTTTTTCAAAAATAAAAAAGGATTTTTGTTTCCGAAAAGGAAAATAAATGAACGCGGATGCCAGTCATGTTGCGAAAATGTGGATGCCAGTCGTGCATGACGATGATAATGATATTAATAATTCCGTATTGTTTAAAATATTAGCTTAATTTTCTTTTTTTTTTCAAAAATAAAAAACGATTTTGGTTCTCGAAAAGAGAGAGAAATGAATGTGGGAACATGATGATGATAACGATTCCCTCCTTTGTCAACGCCAAAATAAATGGGCAAAATTTCTTTTAAAAAATCATTTTTAAAATATTTTTTATAACTCTATCTTTGTTCATTTTTAATTTTTCTAAAATTACTAATCTTTTAATTAATTATTTGAAACGCTAATTTTTGATATTTTATTTAAATTTGAGATACCAATCTTTATTATAGTAATTATTTTGACTCTCACCCTCGATTATAATATAATTTATTATTAAAAAACATCAATGAATATAATTTTTTTGCACGAAATTGGATGTTATAAGTTCATGCTGATTGAATCTCTCTCAATTAAATACATAATTGGATCTCACTTTTCTTTTATAAAAAATTTACTTTCATTAAATCTAATACAAAATATCTCCCAACCAAATATAACCCAAATACACCATATATTTCTTTTTTAAGATATTCGTAATTGAATGTTTATTTTTTAAAAATAGTTATATCTTTTGTTTGTATTTTGTTAATAATCAATATAAGTAAGTTCTACTAACACAATGATCTTACCATTAATTTCTTTAAAATTAAGTGATTTAAACTTTATTTATACGTGAATTGAAGTGAAATAAAATAAAATAAAATACAATAAAAATAAATAAAAGAGACATATTATGTGAAGTGAAAGATGCTTTAAATTGTTTAAAATCTTCAAAATAGCATCTATGCATACAAGCGAAGTATAACACCAAAGCAAGAAAAAACATATTCATAAAAAAAGAAGAAAAGACTCAACCAACAAGACGTATTTTCACCGGGGCATAAAGGAAATGACATGCGCAGAAGGACATGACATATGGTTTGTTAATTGGCTTCTACCACGAGTTTCACATAATTCATTTATCTTGCAGCGCACCCAAGTTTAGCTGGACGGAAGCATCCTACTTTCTCATTCTCAAGATTCCTTTCACATCGCTGGTGCGGCTTTACTATTAAAAAAATTAAGAATTAGATAGAGTTTGAATTTAAAATTTTTTATTTTAAATTTTATAAAATAAATTATTTATGATAAAAAAATTTAAAATAAAAAAATTACATTAAATTCTGTAACTTAATATAATCCAAATAAATCCAAACTCTTCAACTTGCGCCAAACCTTTGCTGCTGTGAACTTTCAACACTCTTTGTGTTAGCAATTGGAGGTCTACTTTTTCTTTTTAAAATATTTATAATTGAATATCTTTTTTAATTAATTATATATTTTATTTAAATTTTTATTGCTAATCATTTTAATTGAACGAAATTAAATTTTACTAACACAATAATCTGAGTATTAATCTCTTTAAATCTTTTAATTTAAAAGATTTAAACTCTATTAATATATAAATTTTACTCTAATTTATTTAATTAATAAGCATATTATAACAATTTTCTTATAGTCAAATTCATCTCTTTAATTTTTAAGTTAAATTAAATTAATATATTCAATTGTTGATGGAGTGTAATGAAAGCAAGCTCAGATTCACGTGGACAATATTTTCTCTTATATGTACCCTAGAAATATCTCAAAGCAATGCATCAACTTTGTCTGGCTTCACTCTACTGCCAGCTCTAGAGTAATTAGAAATTACTCATCCGCTAGTATCTTCTGCCGGCTTCGTAACCATTGGAAATGGATGCAGCATCTGCAAAAACAGCAAAGTCAACTGAGGCCTACGGATGGGCAGCCAGAGACGTATCTGGAGTTCTCTGTCCATTCAAGTTCCAAAGAAGGTAAGCAAGTCTGGACAATCCCCTCTCTCTCAGAGTCCTCCAAAAGGAAAAAGTATTTTATCTCATTTAGTGCTCAAAGCTCGAAAGATAAGCTTTGATTTGATTTAGTGCTCAATGGTTGGAACCAGGACTACAGGAAAGCACGATGTGCAGCTCAAAGTGTTGTATTGTGGGATGTGTGATTGGGATCTCCTTGTAGTCAAGAATTTGCTTGGAACTTCTAAATATCCCATTGTCCCAGGGTAAGATTGTACTCCATAATCTCTCATACCATAATACTATTTATAGAATTAAAAAATTAAATTATTAATAAAAATTATATAATTAATTAATAAAAAATTAAATAAAAATTCAACCTTCAACTTTATGGTGTAGAGGTTTCATTACTAAGCCAAAGCCTCATGATCCTGTCCCTCCTTACTATGACGGCAGATATTTCAAATTCAATACATTGAATGCTTCTCTAATGTGCTCTCTGCATTCACCCACTGGTGCAGGCATGAGGTGGTGGGTGTCGTGACAGAGATCGGTAGCATGGTGCAGAAATTCGAGGTTGGTGACTTAGTTGGTGTGGGTCATTATGTTCGAACGTGCCGTAAATGTGAGAGATGCCAAGAAGGTCTTGACAGTTATTGTCCAAACTTGATAACAGCGGATGGAACTTCTTTTAGTGATGGAAACGACCTATATTTCTTCGATCCAAATGACACAGAGAGCAAGATGTACGGTGCCTATTCCAACATCACGGTTGTCGATGAGTACTACGTAATCCGTTGGCCGGAAAACTTTCCCTTGGCCGCCGGAGTACCTCTTTTATGTGCCGGTGTAGTTCCCTACAGCCCCATGAGATACTACGGATTTGATAAACCCGGAATTCACATTGGCGTCGTTGGGCTTGGTGGAATGGGCAGATTAACCGTGAAATTTGCTAAGGCTTTCGGAGCAAAAGTTACAGTAATCAGTACATCCATTGACAAGAAGAAAGAAGCTGTTGAGAAATATGGTGCAGATAAATTTTTACTGAGCAAAGAACCTGAGCAGCTGCAGGTAATTAACAGCAAATTCCCTAGAGTTCACTTAATCATGGTAAAATTTACTGGTTCCTTTCTTTTTATATGTGTGGAATGAGCAGGCCGCGATTGGTACGCTGGATGGCATCATTGACACAGTCCCTAGAGTTCACGCCCTTCGTGGATTGATCAAATTGTTGAAATTCGACGGCACTCTTCTTTTGCTTGGAGCACCCCCGGAGCCGTATGAGTTGCCAATCTCTCCGCTGCTCGTAGGTAAACACATTAGCCCCTCTCTTCACAAGATTGATTGCACTTGATGAAAGTGTGGATGTAAGACACCCTTAAAACATTACTAACCATTATTAAATTAGCTGTTACTATTATTAGTTAAAGAAGCATAAAGAATAGTATTAGGTAAGAGTTTTTTTTTTTTTTTTTTGCTAGTTGTATTAGGTAAGAGTTATAAGTAAAGAATTAGTAATAGAAAAATTTGTAACAAAAATAATTAAGAGAAAAAAAGTGCACTTCACAGCGTTACAAAATAAGAAAATATAACAGAGTAATTTTACCTCCTCCCCCCTTCCTTCCAGCAAAAGAAAAAAAAAAAAACCTTTGACATTTTTCTTGCAAAATTGTGTTAAAAAAATGATCTTGAACCTTGACATTTTTCTTGTATATGCTTCCAAACCCTTTAGCAAGTAATTGTGACCATTTAACGATATATATGAATAGCAGGTAGGAAGAAGGTGGTAGGAAGTGGTGGTGCGAGTATCAAGGAAACACAAGAGATGATGGATTTTGCAGCAAAGCACAATATAGTCGCAGATGTTGAGATCATCCCAATGGATTATGCAAACACTGCAATAGAGCGGATAGAGAAGGGTGATTTCAAGAACAGATTTGTGATTGATATAGGGAATACATTGAAATCTGCGTAGCCTGCAATGCTGCATTTCAAGTTTGGAAATGTTTTCTCGTGTGTTTTGAGTTGTCTCTAAACAAGTTATTTCTATTGCCTAAAACAGTTTTTTTTTTTAAGAATAAATTGTCTGTATCATTTGTTGACTGCGGCAGTTCTTGCTATTAGCAGATCAAGTTGCAAAAGTTCTCTTTATATCCTCATAAGAGTTAAAACTTAATTTTTATTAATTTTCTTTAAATTAGATTATCACGAGGCGCTTAGCAAATTTTATTAGCCCTAAACTTCAATTCTAGAGAGAGAGAGTGTTTCCTATCAACAATTTAGGAAATTGAAACGGTTTAGCAAGAAAGATAGTACATTTGCATTAATAATATACACTAGTTGCATCATTAGTCTTCGTCAATTGTAGGAGCCAGATCCCAGTAGTAGTAGGGGCACGTGTCCAAATTAGAATATTAGTCACATTTAAATACTTAATCTATATAAAATTAAAAAATTCTTGTAATTAAAGAAAAACTTATATATTATAATTTTCCTCAACAAACTTTGAAGGATCAAAGTTGGAAACCAGATAGAGAATAGAGTAAGAGGAAAAGTGGGTTTATTTCTTTCTTCAAAAAAGTAAGCTTAATTTCTTCATTTCTCTTGTTCGTCTTTCTCTATTTTAGCATTATTCTTTTTAAGAATTTTTTTTATTTTTTCTTTTTGTCCTAAGTTTTTTAAACAATTATTTTACTTAATATTTACTCACTCCATTTCTAAATATAAAGCTTTCTAATATTTTTCTCCCTTCTCAAAATATTTGGCCCTTTGCAAATTTAAAAAAAAATTAAAAGCTATCATCACCATAAATATAATTCTCTTATTTTTCATTATATTAGTTAAATTAGTTAAGAATGAAAAAATGGTCCTAATTTTTTTTCTAAGTCTATATAAAAATTACCAAAGGACTTTATATTTTGAAATAGAAGGAATGTTAAGTTTTATTTTTTTTTAAGCACTTAATAGAATTAGTGTTGCTACTTTTATATTTAAAGGAGGTGCACCATATACTTTAAATACAAAATACATTCCCAACAAAAAATAAAAAAAAATACATAACCTATAGCTGATCATCATTGCCTTCTGTGGGGATCTACGACACACGGAGCATTGGTCGCTTATGTGTATGCATATAAACATTGAACCAAATACTTCCTACTACTTTCAAATCAGTGACAAATTTTAGAAGCTTCGAGTCGAAAATTAAAAGTAATAGAAATTAATAATAATAATATCTATCTAATTTAGAAATTAATGATAGAATAGAGTCATATTTTCTCATAAAAAAATTATATTATATTAGATAGGTATGACTCTGCTCTGTTAAGAATTATATCATATTAGATAGGTATAACTCTGTTCTATTATCAATGAGAAAATATGACTCTACTATATTATTAATTTTTGAAATCTCCGTGTAGTCAAGTTTCCTTTCATTTCTCAATCATAACTTGGAATACGACTTAGGTAAAAAGTTAGGACTATTTGTCAAATGCACATGTTTAATGACGGAACTAATTTTAATTAAATCTTATGAAAGAATTAGTTAAAGCGTGAGAGGGAAATTAGTTGATGTGAGGACAAAGTTCTCAAGTTTCAATGGTTTTCATAATCGTTGATAATAATCAAACTTTTTCCACATTTCTAGAAATAAATTTGGTGTCCCATTATGATAAACATTGGCTATTTTTACTTAAAATAAAAAATAGTAATTATAAGCTAACAGTTCGAGATAGTTAAAAAACGGACTATTAACGATAGTAATCATCCTCTCTAGTTGCGGGAGAGGAAGAAGTCAAAGTGGGTCGGTTAGGTTTAACTGATAGAAGCAATGATTTTGAGGTCACAGATGAGATGTTTGATAGAGCTATTAGTCTACCTTTCTAGAGCAAGTCTTTTCTCCTCAAATTTTTTTTTCGAGAAACCCAATGAGAGAACGTTGCGGAGAAGCGGGACGGGCGAGGTTGGTCGTGGGAGGAGAAAGACGGGGAATCAGATGGAGATAGGAGTGGATAAGAGAACATGCAGTGGCGGCGACTATTGCAATGAAATTTGAATGATGTTTCGTAGAAGCCATTGGTTTCAGGCCATTGAAAAGCCATTATGCTGCCCAGGTAACAATTTTGGGAAGTGTTTTGAACATGTAAAAGAATCAAAATGGATTGAGACTAGTTCTCCATCTTCTGCACCTAATCATCACCCTTGTTCATCTTTTTTCTCAATTTCCAATCATGTTTATCTGGTCCAGATTGTTTTGTTCGGGAGCCAACCGAAAGCGCTTGATGCTGTTGCTGCGAAACGTCACGCTGGGAATTGGCTAACTGCCAAAGAAATTGCAGAATATGAAGCCTCTGTCGTTGCAAATTTCACCAAATTTTTATATTTCTTACAAATTGGTCTAGCAGTTTCTCTTTAACGATGCAGTCTTCTTGTCTTTTTAACTCTTCTCTTCAACTTTGATTATGTGTCACTTGAAAATTCTCCATAAGATGATTCAGTACAAAAAAATTTAAATATCTGAAGAAAAGTAGTAATATTGATGCAAATACTAGATCTATCAAGGAAAAAGGGAGGAGAGGGAAAATCACCAAGCAATGATTGGCAATTAGAAATTGCAGAAGATATCAAGGAAATTTTGTCGGAAAGATTGAATGAAGCCATTTAAGCGAACAAAAATTTGATGCATGATGCAAGGAAAGAGGTGTGTAATAGCTGAAGCTAGGAAAGGGCACAATGGTCATTTGCTTTTTCTGTTACAGTTTCTTAACAAAAACTTTGATCAAAGAGGAAGATTGTAGTTTTATTCAAACTTTAAGGTCAAATCTTGAGAGATATAAATGTAATTATCCCTTTTTCTTATTATTATTGTACTTTTCAAATCTGTCCCAGCATAAAATATGTAGTTTGTTAGTCAACATCTCAGGAAATAGACTTCCACCGTATCTGAACAGTTAATCTCCAGCAACATATCCAATAATGATCCTAACTGCTCTAAAATTGATTTGACTCGTAATTAGCATAGATCCAACGTAATATAATAAACTGCATTATCCTTTCAACTGTTGACATGTGGCATCCAGCGGAAAAAATGCTGACATGTGGCACTAAGCAAACGGGCTGAAAATTTGCTAAATAGGATTTGGGTCCACTATGGAGGCCTGTTGGTACATCATTTAACACCCTAATATACTCTCGCCAGCTAATATAATATATATAGATGTGTCAATTAAGATGAGTTAGTCGGATTTTATTAAGCACGAGCTCGACCTCATTATTTTGGGTTGGCAAAAAAAAAGTCCTAGTTCGGCTCTTTCGGGTTCGGACTGACACTAACTCGATTTTTAAATTTTTTTATATAATAATAATATTTTTTAAAATATATTTTTTATATATTTTACTGGCCAGATTAAAATCGAGCTGAACTTCCCTTAGCCTGAGTTTGACCCGAAAAGTTATTCGAGTTGAAAATTTCAACCCGAGTCCGTAATTAAATGGACCGAACGAGTCGAGTTCGGGCCAACCCGGCCCAATCAACAATCCTACTAATATCTTTTAATTTGAATTATCTTATAATTATAAATAATATAATATAATATTTTTATTTTAAAAAATATATTTTTTTTAGTTTGTTTAAAATTATATGTTTATTTTTTATATAAACACTTTATTTATTATTTTTTTCTCCCTTTAAACTTATCTCTAACTAACTATTTAAATATTTTTATTTTTTAAAAAGTATTAGTTTTTCAACCAATCATTTAAAATATCAATCTTTAATACTAAATTTAAATTTGATATATTAATCAATTATTTTTAAATAAAAAATTTTAGACATTTATAAAAAAATTTCATAAAATTTACAAAACTCTTAATTCTCGTGTTAAAGGACTATATATAGTATACACTTTTATTCTCTCTCCTCCTCCAAAACTCTTAAATCTCTATACTAATTTATAGAATTTTAAATTTTTTTATTAGTTAGAAGAGTTGTTATTGACTAAGAAATTTTTTATGATAAAATTAAATGAACAATTTAGTTATCATGAAAAAATATTTTAATTTAAATCAAATTTTTAATAATTTTCACTATTTTTACATAATCTCATCTATTGCCACTTTGTCCACAAAATTTTTGTTAGTATGATTTTTATCATTAAATTCTCTTATTTCTTTTTTGTCTGATTAGGTTCTTCTTTTTTCAAATTGAAGAGATAATTTTTAAATTTCTTTTTTGATACAAGTTGCTCTTATTTTCTTCTTTTTTCTTTTACTTTAATGTTTTACATCTGAGTTTGATAAATAGTGTTATAAATTTGATTTTTTTCTTTTTTGAAAAAATAATTTATTTTCTTGAGGAGCTTATCAATGTTCAATTCATCTCTTATTGTTCAGATGATGTTTATGAATTAATTCTTCTTAGAAAAGATTTCTTTTTCTGTAATTTGTTGAGAAATTCTTTGTGTAGAGATAAGATGTTTATGAATTTATTTATTCTTAGAGAAGCTTTTTTTTTTTGAGAACATTTTGGGGTAGTGGACAAAATAGAAAGACTGTCTCATACTTCTTCCTTTACAATAGAGAAAAATGCATGCGTGTTATACACGTTATATGAATCAAATACAATTAGAATATTTTAATTTTTTATTCAAACAAGTGTTTTAGCTTTATTATTTTTTGAATTTTGAAGTGTGTCTTAAATGTTTCTTTAGTTGATCCTGCAAAATGAGATGTATACACTTTTTCTTTTTATTTTTAATTTATATTTTTCTTCTTCAATAAGAATCCATGTAATTTCTTATGGGAATAACATACATTTTTAAAAAAACTTTTTGAATTTTTTTATCTTCAAAAAGTCTGCAAGTTGTACATGAATTCCATATGTAATTATACCTTTGCCCCCCCTTTTGTCATATTCTTTTATTTTTCAGTTTTATTTTTAGTATCATTGATGTTTTCTCTTCTTATATATTTCATGCCTTTTCTTTTTTTAATTTTTATTAGACAATATATTCTATTGTATATTTTTACTTTTTTTAATAGAAAATTATTTAGTTTTTATTTTCTTTGACAGGTTTTGAAGATTCATACTTTTTCTTTTTTTTTTTTGTTTATTTAAGGGTATGACTTCAAGAATATTTATTTGTTTCGTCCTTGACGTATTTGGATTGCTTTCCAATCTATTAAAATATCTAATTTTTTTTACTTTTTTTACTTTGAATCCCACTTATTATTTCACAAAAAATCACTTTTATGATTTTTAATACCATTTATTCTCTCTGTCTCGAAATACTAGCTTAATTTGTTATTTTTACATACATTTATAATTTATTAAAATATATAACATTCAAATTAAAAAGATTTACGTACATTTTAACTTTAACTATGATTCATTAATTATAGTATTTAAAATTTGGGGTAGGTAGTTGTTAAAGAGGGATAATAATAGAAAATTGAAAAAATTCTCAATAATTTTTTATTTTATTGATATTACAAATAGATTAGATATTATGGGACAAATGAAAAAAGTAGATAAAACTAATATTTCAAAACCAAGAAAGTAATACATTTTATAAATTTTTCATTTTAGGTCTCTCATATCTATCTTCTCATAAATAATTTAGTTTTACCAAAAGTAAAATAGAGAATCTAAAACTAAAAATAAACTATTTCTACTATCTTTTATTTTTTAGGAATGGAGAGAGACAAGGAAGAGGAGAGGGATTATAATATTCATAATGATTTTATTACAAAATTTTTTTTGAAAAATTAAAATAAATAATTAAATGATATTAAGTCTCTCATCAACATAATGTATATCTCGTGCAAAGAAGGAGCTTTATGCTAGTAAGTCACATATTATAAAACAAACAGAGTAAAAGGTAAGAAATATTTGAGCTAATTGATACTTTATGTTAAATCTAAATATATAAAAATTATATATAGTGTAGATAATATATAATATGGTTCATTTGGATAGTGTAGATAATATATAATAGTGTTTTGGATAGTGTAGATAATATATAATATAGAAGAAAATTAATATAAAAATTATTTTTCAAATTAAAATTAATGGTCCCATGCTATATCTGAATTAAAAAATATTTTTTAAAAACAAAACGGCCTCGATATATTAATTAAAAAAATTTAAAAAATAAAATTAAAAGTCCCTCGCTAATTAGCGAGGGATTAGCTAGGGAATTGATATCAGAATTAAATAAAATTTTACAAAATAAAATTTAAAGACCCTTGCTAATCGCTCGATAATTAGCGACGGATTAGCGACGACAATTGTGTGGATCAGATAAATTTTTAATAAAATTAAAATTCCCTCTCTAATCCCTCTTAATTAGAAAGGGATTAGCGACGGCCTTGATATATTAATTAAAAAATTAAAAAAATAAAATTAAAAGTCCCTCGCTAATAGCGAGAGATTAGCGAAAGAATTGATATCAGAATTAAATAAAATTTTTAAAAAATAAAATTAAAAGACCCTTGCTAATTAGTGAGGGATTAGCGACGGCTTTGGATTCATAATTTAAAAAAATTAAAAAATAACATTAAAATTAGGTCGCTAATCCCTCGCTAATTATCGAGGGATTGGCGAGGGCGTTTGTTTCAGAATTTAAAAAATATTTTAAAATAAAATTAAAAGTCCCTTGCTGATCTCTCGCTAATAAGTAGGGATTAGCGAGGGACTTTAAAATTTTATTTTTGTTAATTTTTTTTAATTTCTGATATCATTTCCGTCGCTAATCCCTCGCTAATTATCGAGAGATTAGTGAGGGACTGTTAATTTTGTTTTTAATTTTTTAAAAAAATTCTGAAGAAAAAGATTAGCAAGGGATTAGCGACGGCCTTAATATCAGAATTAAAACAAATTTTTTGAAAAATTAAAATTTCAAATTGCTCGCTAATCCCTCGCTAATTAAGAAATTATTTCTAATTTAAATTTTAATTTATGTCGCTAATCCCTCACTAATTAGCGAGGGATTAGCGACAGCCAAATTTTTCAGTCAATGCCACGTTATTCCTCGTAAAGCCGTTGCTAATATAGCAACAGATAGTGGTTGTCGCTAATATCCGTCGTTAAACGCACATTTTCTTGTAGTGTAATAGAAATCTATGTTTCAATATTTAGATAATACAACTCCGGACCTAGTTTGAGTCATTACTACCTTTGACCCATTCCAGTTCACCTTTTTTCTATTTTCTGATGTTTAAAATATTTGATAGTTTTTTATAAAAAGATAAATTTTAATATATTACATATTATTAAAGAGTCATTTGACCTTCTCTCTCCTCCCTCCTCCCCTTCCCCCTTCTCCTTCCAAAAAAAAAAGAAAAGATGGATAAAATCCATAGTTTTAATATTTATTATTAAAATTTCTAAATATTTTTGTTAAGAAAAAAATATGTCTTTGTTGGATATTTTTGAAAATAAAATAAAGAAAAGAACAGAGCTCCATGCTTTGATTTAGTAAACAGATGCTTTCATTAGCGATAAGTACTATGAAATAATTTTGTGAAAATTATGCCCTCTATTATCTCTGAAAATTCTAAAGAAAATAAAAAAATAATGGCATAAGTCTTATGTTAAACTTTTTGGAGAAAGATTCTCCTTCTCTAATTTTTTATAACTGGAGGGATGAACTCTCATTTCACGTACATTCAGCTTCTCAAGCAGCGACTTTGCAACAAAATAGTTACCCTTGGGGTTTTCGGGAAAAAGTAAAGGAAAATCTCCTTTGTGGTGGAGATGCTTTTGTTTTACACCGTTGAAAACAAACCAAATCTTCACCTTAGCTTAAATAAGTTACACTACAACAAAACATATTTTTTGCAACTGTAATTTTTTGATGGATTGTTAATTGCAATATTGTAACAAATTTGTGATAAATTTGCAAAAGATCAAAATACGATGGACAATATATTAGTTGCAAATCCGTTACTATATTGCTGCGGATTTTCGATGGAAAAAGAGAAATAATAAAAAAATATACATATTATGTTATCCATCACAAATCTATAGGTATTTGTTATGGATTTGTAACGGAAAAAAGAAAATAATATATAAAAAATATATTATATCATCCATCGTAAATTTGTTACAAATTGTAACGAATTTGAAAAAAATTATTTTTATTCACCACAAATTGTCGCCAAATTGTAACGGATTTGCAATTGATTTTTTAAAATAAATAAAAAATATTTTTTTACCGGTAATCCATAGTAAAATGGCAACGGATTTTTAACAAAATTTTGAAAAAAATAAAAACATAAATTATTATTTAATCCGTCGCAAATTCGTCATAAAATTGCAACAGATTTGTGATGAATTTTTGAAAACAAATAATATTTTTTATCTGTCGCAAATCTATTACAAAATTATGACGGATGTTTGTTGCAGATAAACAAAAAAATTATTACTATATAATTAGTCACAAAATTGCAACGAATTTTGAAGAAAAAGTAAAAAAAAATCTTTTTTTATTCATTGCAAATCCGTTGCAATTTTGCTAGGAATTTGCGACAGATTTTTATAGAATATAAAAAAAATATTATTGCTTTATCTGTCGCAAAATTATAACTAATTTATAACATATTTTTGTAAAAAAATAAACAAAAAAATTATTATTTTATTTGTCACGAATATGTAGTAGAATTGTAACAGATTTGCGATGAAATTTTGTTTTCCTTTTGTTTTGCTACTTTTTTTAAAAAAAAAAATTATAGTAGCCCCATGTTGAATTTGTGAGGCATTCATCATGGTGTTCCTAAATGTTCTATTTCATTAAATATAGACTACATGCAATGAATATGTAATGTATATTGTGATATATTATTAATGCTTCTATTGTTTGTAAGAAAATAATACACAACTTACAGTGCATGTTTTGATATAACTTATTTATTGACTATTTTTAGCCTTCTATATAGGAAACATAGAAGTATATTGTAGATGCATGATAGTATATAAATATTACACTAATGCATTGAATACATATATTATTTCAATCCACAATTCGTTTTGATATAAAACATTTATTGATTATAATAACACATTATACTAGACATGTAATAGTGTATTACATATATAGGGGTGTCAATCAGACCTGATTTTTTTCAAGCTGAAAGAAACGAGCCCGAGATCGTTTAAGGGGAAAAAGAAACATTATAAAGAAAATAATCACAAATTAAAGTTGTAGCAAATATGTCGCAAAACAACTATAGATTTGCAACGAAATAAGAAATTTTAACTGCGAACTTTTGGCGCCAATTTGAAATTCAAATTCGTCGCAAATTCATCACATATTGACAATTGGTTTTTGACAGATTTTTAATCATTTTAAAAAATAAAAAATAAGTGATATCCATTGCAAATCCGTTGCTAATTAGCAACTGATTTGCGACTAATTATTAACAGTTTTTAAAAATAAAACAACAAAGAATACCATTGCAAATATGTCTAAAAAAATAAAAAAATAAAAAAATAAATTACATCTATCATAAATCCGCCGCTACTTTGAATAATAACTAAACCCACTTCTCATTTCTCACTCACCTTCTTCTTCCTCTCATTTCTTACTGATATTCTATATTTGTGCTTCATATAATGATCATTTTGAGCTCACATTTCTGCTAAATTTTGATGTTTTAATTATCATTTACACTCCCTTTATCTCTTATTTGCTTTAGGAGAGTTTGTTGAAGATTTGGAATTAAATAAATCAAACAAAAAGATTTTACACAATGAAGAAAAACAGAGAAATGCAGAAGAAAAACAGCCTGGTAGAGACATTTCAAGTGGGATTTTGACCTCCATGAAGATTTCAAATACAAAAGTGGTATTCTATACAATTATAGAGGACATTCTAAAGTTTTCATAATGATAAAATTCAAATCAATCGAAGTTCATTTACCTACCCTGTTTATGTTACAAGTTCACATGTCTTGCATTGTATTTCAGTTTTGACACATTTTGGTATAATGATCATATCTTGCGTTATAGATGCTAAATTGCGGTGATTCAAATCTCTGTGTAAAGCTACGATCATGATCTACAACTTTTATGAAGCCCAAGACCTAGATCAGCCAATTTAATGTTCTAAATTCACCTAAAAGTCAAAACATTGTCACAGTCGTGTGATCCAAGTGGCGCCGTTAGTATCGATCAGAAGCTGTTTATATGCTGCTTTTATCTCCTTTTTAGGGGAGATTTAAATACCCCTTTAGGGCAAAAACAAGTGGGATAGCTGGAGTTGAAGAAAAACAGCAAAAACACAAGAAAGCTCACTCAAATTTCATCCCAAATCTTCATCTTCGCAAGAGAAATCAAGAGAGAATATTAAATCCTTGAAGAAGGAGCAATTCTTACTATTTCTTTATTGGTTTATATTCTTTGAATTGTAATATGTTGATGAACTAAACTTTTGAATACTTGGATGTGTATGAACCCTTGATTTTGCCTATGTGAATGAAGTGTTTCATTGGTTGATTGAATTTGAATTTCTTGTGAATTGTTTATGGGTTTGAATGGTTGAATTGATTGAGTGGATTTTTGATGCATAATCTGAAATTTTGTTCACTTGGAATTGAGAAAGGAAGGGTGATATACAATTGATTCATAATCTGGAAATTTTCACTTGGAATTGAGAAAGGAAGGGTGAAATAGACCATAAACAAACAATGGGGATGATTTAGGTGACTAGAGATAGAAATCTAAACATCTTCTTAATATATCCTTTTCCGATACCAGATTCTGAAGAGCAGACAGACGAAGCTGGTGAGGATTACACGATCGATCCGCCTGACGACCATCCTCCAACGATTGGCCCTCCAGTCCACCTCCGCCTCCTCCACCGTCTGCAGCACCGCCTTCTATACTTACATAGATTTTGTTTCATTTTTCTCATTGTTGTACACATACAATATTGACATTTAACGGATTCATTATATTTATTTTAATTTAATATTTTATTTTTAATTATTTTATTTACTATGCTTATTTTTAATTATTTTATTAAAAATTATCACTTAAAAATTTTAAAATATTTAATTTAAAATTAAATAATAAATTGAGTTGCGACGGAATCTATCCGTCGCAGATTTGAGACGGATATATTCCGTCGCAGATTTGCCATGGATATATTCCGTCACAATTCAGCGACGAAAAATATTCTGTCGCAGATTTGCTACGGAACATATCCGTCGTAAATCTGCGACGTAATATTTTCGTCGCAAATTAGCGACGGAAAGTATCGATCGCAAATTTGCTACGGATAGATATCCGTCGTAAATTTGTGACGGAAATGGTATCCGTCGCAAATTTGCGACTTCTATTTTTGCGACGAACAATTTCGTCACAAATCTATCGCAATCTATAATTTGCTACGGATTTGCGACGGAATAGTCCGTCGCAAAAATGAAAAATTCTTGTAGTGGATGATGGATTTGCAGTGAAGCACAACATAGTCGCAAATATAGAGGTCATTCCAATGGGTTATGCAAACACTGCAATCAATCAGATAGAGAAGGGTGGTTTCAGAAAACGATTCGCGATTGATATAGAGAATACATTGAAATCTGCGTAGAATTGGGATTAATAAATGCAACTATCCTTTCCTATCACTGGCACCTCTTCTTTCTCATGTGTTCTGCTATGCCTAAAACGACCCTTTTTTTTATTGAAATAAATTGCCTGCATTATTCGTTGGCCGCAGCACCTAATTCTTGCTATTGTACCAAATAATTGACTCAATGGAAAAATGGTGGCAGATCAACTTACAAAAATTCTTATATAAGCCTAAATTTCAATGCTACGGAAAGAGTGTGTGGGGTAAAGAAAGAGAAAAGGTTAAAAAAATATATATATAACGGGTTATAGTTAGCAATTTGTAAGGTTGCATTTAGAAACCCATATCAAGAATAAGCAAATGACTGAACCTACCTTGATATCATTTGCGGTACTACGTCTAGACTATGAATAGCAAAGGATGCTATACTTTCAAAAACTTTTTAAATTTATATTTAAAAATTAAATATTTGTTCATTAAAATAAAAATAAAAAATAAATTAGTTATATTATTATTATATAAAGATAATAATATTACTATTTTAATAAAATATAATAATAATAATAATAATATTATATATATAATAATATTATTACTATTTTAATAAGATATAATAATAATATTATTATTATTATATATTGACTTATTATTATTATATATTAGCAAAACTTATTTAAGCTTTGATTCGATTCAAATATAATTCAACTTTAAAAAATAAACTCGAACCTACTTACATTTAATCTGACTGAATGGATCATTTTCGGTTCGACCCGAGCACATTAACATCTTAAAGACAGATAGTGTACTGATAGGACATGATTCTTCGAACACATTAACAGTTTTAAAGACGGATAGTGTAATAATAGGACATGATTTTGGTGTTCTTGTAATTACTCCATTAATTTAAAATTAAATATTTATATTTATGCTCATGAAGTTATTTTAACGTTAAGTGTTAATATCTCTTAATCTCTGATTAAGAATTTGACTCTTATATAGTGAAAATTTTACTTTTTTATAGTGCTTATATTTTATTGTATTAAGATCTTTTTTTATTAACATTTATAATTTGCGTCATAATGGATTTTGTTATAATTAAAATTTTTTATATAAAAAATTTTAATTATAACAAAATCAAAAGTAAATATTTAATTTTTAACCCAGGGTTGCTGTTTCAAACAACAGTGCTGCACTCATGTCCACTTCCAAGTGTGATTTTTTTATTCTCCCCTTATCTTCTGTGTAGCTCATTTGGTACCATGATGACGAAGACGATGTGTTGCTGAAACGGTGCAAGGCATCCTGGAACACGTGCTGGGCATCGATCACGGCTCGGCCTCCGGCACGAACACATGGCTTCAGTTTCTTTATTCCAGATGCTGATGTCTTCCAACAAGGTTTAGCCAAAATTGACCCCCTATTTTCTTTGCTTCTCTTTTATAATAAAAGAAGTGTTTAAAATTTTCCTTGCCTCCTAAAATTGTTGAAAGGTTTCGTGCAAATTCACTTATAAATGACCTTTATAACTTAAAAGAGAAAAGAATATATTTTGATTAATTTTATTATATTTACTTAATTAATTGTAAATGATAATTATATAATACATTAAATTTTGGTAAGGTGGAACTAAGGAGATGTAAGGTGGTAGCCGTTTCCCTTGCACTTTCAATAGATTTGTTATAAGTTTTAATTTTTTAACTTTTAACTATTTTTTCTTCTTTGTGTATTTTGATTGGGTCCATTCCAAACTTAATATAAATAATTCACTTTAATTCTTATCTTTTTTTTATAAAAAAATTTATTTTTATGAAATTTAAACAAAATATTTCAAATCCAAACTTTATCCGATTCACTCAAAACAAAAAAATCACTTTTTAGCATTTTTTAAAATTTCTTTATATAAGTTGAAAAAGGAATTTCTCGCACATTTAGAATTCAAAATTTTAATTCTGTTTATGAATATTGGCCCCCAAACTTAAAACTGCCCTCTGCTAATGTATCAAAAGAAAAGGATAGTGACAACTAATGTCTCAATGAACAGCTCTTGCGGTAGTTGAGCTTTGGGCTAACATGCACTACATGTGCCTATTCTCGAGTCGAGAAAGACGGTTACCACTTGCTTTCAATGGCTTCAATACGTTATTCACTCTTTTTTTAAAAAAAATTGGTAGGTTTTGATTTTTGAATTCGAGAGGACCCAATAAACAAGGAAATAAAAGAAATTGGTTGCTGTTAACAGAGGAGCCAATGGATGGATGAGTGATGCTCTCAACAAGCTTCTAATACTTGCAACCAGAGTACGAAGAAGGGGGCTAAGTCTAAACCTCTTCCCGTAGATGATGGGGGGTCTAAAGCTTCAAAAAGATATAGATTAGTTAATTTGTCTCTCCTTTTCTCATGTTACATATCAAATACCATAATCACAAAATCCTCTCGCTTTCCTTCAATCCAAATATCGATAGGATGAAGCGTAACCATTGTCTTGAATTATGCTAACCAAATGGTCCTCCAGCCACAGCTGATGGCCCTGGAGAATCCCTTCCGCTATCTGGTTCAATGGGGATATCATCCTTTTCTCCTTTCTCTTTGGCCCAAAATTCTCTGCTTTCAACCTCTAGAAACCAAATGATAGTCCGATCAAACATGCAATGGGGCGAATGTTTTTCAGAGTAATGAACTATCCCGGCTATAAGCGCAAATTTCTCATAATTTCAGTTCATTTCTTGACAATTTGACCAAAACAACGCCCTCGAAATTAACCAGAATTCAAAGAAAGCAGAAGAGAAACCCGAGAATAAAAGAAGGGAGGGTAAATCTCAAGGATTTGGGCTATCTATTTCAAATTGTGCCCAAGAATCTTTGGTTCTTAGAACGAATCATGCTAGACACAACCGAACTCTCTCTCTCTCTCTCTGTGGGAGAGAAGAAAGAAAGAGAAAGAAACAGTCTTATTATTCGGATTTGAAGTTCTGTCCCGCTTTCTGATCTCTAGTTTAGGACTCAGGTGGAGTTAAAGTGTTGCCGATGTCAATCACAAATCGGTATCGAACATCGTTCTTCTCAATGCGTTCCATTGCTGTATTTATATAGTTTATCGGAATAATCTCAACATTTGCGATCACATTGTGTTCTGCGGCAAAATCAAGCATCTCTTGAGTCTCCTTCGTACTTCCACCAACAGTTGAAGCCACACTTTTCCTGCCTGTTAAGACATACACGATTCCAGGAATAACCCGGCGAAAAAACAGTTGAAACAACTAAAGAACGACGATCAAAACATCACAAATGAGGCCATATGCTTACCCACTCCTAAAGGAAGAATTGGCAACTCAAATGAGCCCATTGTAGCTCCAACCAATACAAGCTTCGTGTGATTCTTCAGTAGAGCTAGCAAGGGCTCAATAGGATGGACAACAGGCACGGTGTCAAGAATTCCATCAAAGGTTCCAGAGCCAGCCTAGAGAAAACCAACTTCAATTCTCAGCTAGCAGAATGGAAGGGAAAGGAAACAGAGACACATATATATTTCCACTAACTTCTTAATTTGGGTCTTTAATTGAGCCTTTAGATTATTAGTAGTTAACATTTTGAACTGAGGGTCACTTCAGGATCTTTTAAAATTCATTCTCCTACCAGTTTTTGATACAAATGATGTTGAAACTTTAATACTGAACTTATTCGTGCATTCCCCTGTTTTACCCACTAGGCCACTACACTTTGCTTATGCAAAGAACATCCAGAAAAACATCCTGTTTGATAAGATATCCAGAGAGTTGATCTTAATTACTTCCCTAAAATATCAGGTGTTTCGTTAGCCAAATCTGAATGAGCATCAATACCAAAAGTGGCATGTAATGTTACCTGCATTTGTTCAGCATCAGTACTAACCAAGAATGCATCCGCACCAAGATCATTGATAGCTTCACCCTTCTTGCTTGGAGAGGTACTAATCACAGTGACTTTGACACCAAAAGCCTTGGCGAACTTGACAGCTAAATGACCAAGTCCACCAAGGCCTACAACTCCCAGGTGCATCCCCGGCTTATTCAGGCCATAAAATCTCATTGGACTGTACACAGAGACTCCAGCATTGAGCAGTGGAGCACCAGCAGCCATTGGAAGTTTTTCAGGAAAACGGAAAATGAATTTCTCATTTGCTACTGTCTCATTGGAGAAACCTCCATAAGTGGGAGTTCCGTCATGGTCTATGCGACCATAAGATGTGATCACCTCAGGGCAGTAACATTCACGGTCATTGACGCACTCGTCGCATTTGCCGCACGATCCCACCATGATTCCCACCGCAACTTTATCACCGACTTTCACTTTTGTGACCTTGCTTCCGACTTCAGTAGCTATGCCCACTGTCTCGAACCTACATAGCACAATAGTGTTCGTCAAAAGGGATTCTGGAGCTTTTGACGCTTGACATTTCAAGGTTCATCTATATATAGCTCAGTAGAACCATTCAACCATAGTGTACAAGGTTCTACATTTCAAGGCCTGTTAGTCAAACTCTCACATGTTAGTTCTGTGTTTGTAGGAACTAGACTATTGATCCCCAAATGGTTAGTTTGAGAAAATCCTATATGATTGAAGGCTAATATTATCTCAAAATTACATTGTTGAGAAACTAGAACCTTCAGTTATCATACGAAGATCCAATACGCAGAATTAACGATAGTTCAGTGGCGATAAAGAGGAAAGAGGAAAGAAGAAATTAACGATAGTTCATTGTCTAGAAGTTAAAGCATTCCGCACTTACCCGGGCACCAGAGGATATGTAAAGCAGCCCATGTCATTCCTGGCAGACTGAAGGTCAGAATGACAAACACCGGCGTAGAAAATCTTTACTCTGACATCATGATCCCCTGTTGCCCTAAAAGATGTTTCAAATTAACACAGAAAAGCGTCATTACCATCATCACCTTCACCAACTACAATTGACACGAAACCTAAACATCAAATAAATCATGGATGAATCCCATATTGGCAAATTGAACTAAGTTGTTGCTTTGGCAATTAGGATGCTAATATAATAGATAGAATGAGTTTAACATCGGATTCAGAACTATTGAAATAGGCAAAAGATGGACTAGCATATACAGAACGGATAGAATGAGTCATGCCGGCAAGGGTTTGTATTCTTTTGTGTTCTTGTTTTTCTGGTTTTTCTCTTCTTTTCTCTCATAACAATGTGTCTCAAGTCCACCGCCCACAAAGTGGCACCAAAGCAAGTTTGGGTCAACATATCTTTATAAGTCAAGCAACAGTTAGATCTTTGAATGCTCAGAACTTGATAAAGATTTGGAGAGATCTAATAATAGCAGTGAACCAACCTTCTGGAAAACTTGAAGGGAGAAAGAATCCCTGATGAGTCTCTAGCTGCCCATCCATATGCCTTAACTGGGTGTTGCTCTTCTGGTGATTTTCCGGCCATTTCAAATACAGAACGAGAGAATGAGTGAAGAGTGATCACAAAGTACTGATTTGAGAATTAGAGAATTAGATAACCGTACACATATACAGTGCAGAAGAAGAGGGAGCGGAACGCCATCTGCCTTTTCCTCAAAACAAAAAGGAAAAAGGAAAGGTCGTCTAATTTTGGCATTACGCAGCCAACCATAGGCGGATCTTACGATTATGTTTAAAATTGTTGTCTGGATCTCTGTGTTCACACATAAAATTTATTTAATCCACGGCATATTTATTTTTTCCTTTATAAGAAGATTTGCCACAAGCTTTGACCTCATTATTCCATTTTATGTTGTCAAGACAAATAAAGTTTTCAACCTTATTGTTTCATGTTTTTGACTTTATATATGTATATATGTACGTATATACTTTCTTTGTCCCAAAATATTATTTCTATTAAATTTTTTTATTTATTCTATAATATCTATTTTATTTGTAATATTAATAAAAATTTAATAAGATTTTTCTGATCTCACCTCTCTTTAATTACAACCTATGCAAAATTTTAAATACTCTAATTAATAAATTATTATTAAATTAAAAATATATTTAATACTAAGAAAATGACACTTAAGTCTTTTTATTTTAAATTTTATAAATTTATATAAATTCTTAATATACGTAAAAATAACAAATTGAGCTGCAATTCCACGAGAGAGGGAATATATACCGATGGAAGTAATTAATACAAATAGCAATGGAATAATTCCTCCGTCTCAATTTAAGTGTATTTGTAAAAATTTTATGTTATTACAAAATATGTATTGTTAAACCAAAAAAGACTTTTTCTTATTTTTTTATAATAAAGTAATGATATTTTGTGTAGTAAATAATGATAATTACTTATCTAATATTTTTAATAAAAAATATTTAATTAAGAATAAAATAATTAATTTAATTAGTATATTAATATATATGAAATTTTTAAAATAATGCTTAAATTAAAACGCAATGTATACTTGAATACCCTTAACTATTAAAAAATATGTCAACAGATTTTCTCTCCCCGTACAAGTTTCATCTATGGACTACTTAATCACTTAAAAATTTAAGTTTGCCTGCTAGAAAGTTTACATCGAGCCCTTTTTAGGCCTTTCTATGTTCACATAGAAGCATCGATAACGCTATGAGGGACAAGTGATATTTTGTTAAGAGAATGCTACAATTATGGGTGTAAATAAGTCCTAACGGATTCGGGATACGTTGTCCTGAATCCGACTCAATTTACTATTCTTAGATCCAAACCAAACCCTATTACCCCTGGGTGTCTAAATGGGATAAATTTAGACTCTACCTTATAAGGTCTTAATTTGTGTCTAAATAGACTCGATTATAATTAAAAAATAAAAAATTGTAATAAATATAAAATATAATTCAAATATCATGTCATAAACTCAAGAAAATAACAAGTTTATTGCCTTCAAACACAATCCTTAAATATATTTATTAACCAAACTAAAATAACAAACTCACTGTCTTCAACTCAAGAAAATAAATATATAAAATATTTCTTATTAAAAATTTATTCGAGTCCTGAACCTATCAGGTCCAAAACTTTGAGTACCGTAACTATACCCATTTAGAAGATATATTATTAGGTCTGAATTTGAGTAAACGGGTATAAATCTTGTACTGTACTCAGACTTATTGGATCCGGTCTGGACCGGATCGAGTAAAAATCTGACCTATTAATAGCCCTAGCTACAATGCCTATTTATTAAGCATTGTTAAGAGAAGGGGTTAAGAGATGTCATTTTGTTAAGAGAAGGTAAATACCCACAAAGAGTGATCACATTGTGTTAAGAGAAGGCTAAAACGCTTATCTCTCTCCCTATTTATTAAGAGCAGGTGTTTTATTGTGAAATTAGAAAATTTTGCCCTTCAACTATTTTCACATTATTATTTTTACCCAAATTCTTTTTTTATTGGCAGCTATGTATGCCGTGAAACTATTTTAAGCACGGCTAAAAATGCGCTACTATGGCAGTTTCCGGCTGTTTGAGGCGGCGCAGCACCATTTGCAAGCCGCATGGCTACTGACCGAGAGGTAAAAAAGTCAGATTACATGCTCTCCCTCCAAAAATATAAACCTATAACCACCTATACTCCATACCCACCTATTTGCCCTTTACACGAAAAGATTACATGCCCCTTTCCAACCCACTTTTCTCACCCAATTCGCCACCCCGTTATTGTAACCCTAAAACTCTGAAATTGGCAGCCCGCTAAATAGCATAGTCGTTGGCGTGCAAGCACAAAGGAAAAGGAGAAATGGCCTCAAGCAACTGATCAATCTCAAGGAGATCAAACCCCAACTGCTTTTTCCGGTCACAAGTTTTCCGCAGATGCGGGAGGCCGGCCATCACTTGCGTGTCATGGACAGATACCAAACTCAAGTAGAAGACTCAATGGGTGTGAAAATTACGAGCTAATTCAATCCATATTTGCTCAATGTTTGTCCTGTTCAGTCATTCTTGGGTGCTAGATTCTGGAATGTGAGAAAATATTTTTGCTACTGCAATCAAGTGGATGCGGATTCTTTGAGCCGGTTGACCCAGCAATGAGCCCTAGATAGCCTGAAGTAATTTTGGGATTGCTGCGAAATATGAGGAGAAATGAATCAAAGCAAACGACAAAGGCGGAGCGAGAGCAATGGCGATGCAGAATTGCCCCGGTGATCTGTATTGTTCAATTAATGTTAGCAGTGTTTTTGGCATTTCAATTGAGCAGTTGGATCGCAGGAGCAAATATTTCTCCTACCGTACAGGCAACTTGGTCATGCTTTTTTCTCTGGCCGCTACTTCCCGCTATGCGGCTATAATATATATAATAAACTTTATTCAGGTATTGGTTGGGAGAATATTATTATAAAATGACTGACATATTTTACTAGCGATTTATGGTTAATGGGTTTATTAAAACATTTTCACTGTGAAAAACACACAAATTAATGAATCATTAATAAAAGTAATGCAGGATACTTGGCCCGAGAAAAGAAAATGCTGGATACGACAAATTAGCTTTTGTCTTTTCTTTTTTTTTTACTATACGTGACAAATTAGCTTTCAGATCATATCAGACTCTCGGATTTTGTTTTCTTTTGGCTGATCATATCAAATCATGTCAACTTCCTCAATTAAAAATAATATAAATATTATATATATAAAATAATTTTATTAATCTAATATAATTTTTAAATAATTTTAATTTTATAATATTTATAAATTTATTATGTTATATTTATAAATCATATCAGTCACAACTCGCTTTTGTTAAACTCTTCTCAGCAAAATGTATCGAACTCCTTTCAACAAGATATCGCAAGATCTCACTTGCTCTTACTATTTTCAACTGACCTCGATCAGTCATAACTTCCTTTTCTCCGTGAGGTTGTTTGAACAGAATCTTGTCAAGTGCACTCCAATATCTGTTGAACTTCAGTTTCCAACACTTGAATAGAAAATAGCACACTTTAATGTATAAGTGATATCTCATATTTGTGCTTCATATAATGATCATTTTGAGATTAAATTTCCGTTAAATTTTGGTATTTTAATCACCATTTACACTCCCTTTATCTCTTTTTTACTTTAGATGAGTTTATTGAATATTTGGAATAGAATGAAACAAATAAGAAAATTTTACACAATGAAGAAAGCAAGAAAATACAGAACAAAATAGCATAATAGAGAAATTTCAAGTGAAATTTTGACCTCCATAGAGATTTCAAATCAAAATTGATCTACTAGAAAATTATAGAAGACATTCTGTAGTTTTCATAATAGTAAAGTTTATATCAATCCAAGTTCGTTTGGCCATCCTGCTTGTGTTGCAAAATCACATGTCTTGGATTTTGCAATTTTGACACATTTTGGTAGAATGATCATATCTTGAGTTCTAGATGTCCAATTGAGGTGATTCAAAGCACTATGGAAAGCTAAGATCATGATCTACAACTTTTATGAAGACATAATCAAGACCTAGATCAACAGATTTCATATTCTTAATTTATCAAGAAGTCAAAACAGCTGCCACTGTAGAAAAACTGTAGCAAAACTGGGACCAAACATGCCGCCTTCAAGAAGCCAAACGGCGTCACTTAGTCTCTCCTAAAAGGCGCCGTTTGGACCAAAGACAGATTTCTACAATTTTTCTCTTACTTTTTTGGAGAACTATATATAGGATGCTATGAGTTTTGAAGAGGGATGACTAGGGTTCTTAGAGGAGGCCAAAAGAAGCGAAAAAAACATAGAGAAAAACTACAAAAGCCTCTCATAAATCTTCAATCATTGCAGGAGAAATCAAGAGAGGAGATCAAATCTTTGAAGAATGAGCAGTCAATCTTGAAGATTCAAATTCAAGAACATAACTTTTCACAACCAAGTTGGAGAACTTCAAGGTTTGAAGAAGAGAATATTTGAACCATGAAAATGAACAATTCTTCCTATTTCTTTATTGCTTTATGTTCTTTGAATTGTAATATGTTGATGAGCTAAATTTTTGAATACTTGAACGGTTATGAACCCTAGTTATTATCTATGTGAATGATTGGTTCTCTTGGTTGATTGAATTCTGATTTCTTATCGATTGTTTGTGGATTTGATTACTTGAATTGATTTGGTTGATAATTGATTCATAATATGAAATTTTCACTTGTAATTTAGAAAGGAAGGGTGAAATAGACCATGACACAAATAATGAGTAATTTAGATGACTAGAGATAGGAATCTCAACACTTTCTTGATAATTAGAGAAATCTAATTAGAAATTCACAAATCTTAATGCATTCTTGGGTTGAATTGGTTAGAAAGAGATTTCGACTAATTAATCTAAGAGTAGAGGACTTTCATCTAGAGATAGAGTGAGTTCTAATTGACGAATTTCATCAAACATAAGAAGGGCAATTAATTAACTAAGGGACTTTTCTATCACATAGGTACTTCTAGGGGGATTTTCTATTCAAGTATTACTTTCTCAATTGAAATTTTCTCTTGCAAATTAAATTTTAGCTAAAGTGAATTTTATTGGTTAAGTTAGATTTTTATTCTTAGTAATTATTTCTATTATCTCCACAAGCAAATTTTATAGGCTAAACAATAGAGAGGAAATTGAGTAATGATATTTTACCATCCCCGTTGATACGACATTAAAATTTAATTGCCATTATACTATTCATAACAATAGCTACACTTTCATAGTATTTGTGTGCAAATTGTTAGAGATTGTGATAAAATTAAGTATAAGAGCATAGAAAACACACATCAATGAGTATTATAACAAGCAGATAAAGTGTGCTGCTGAACTCTCTCAAGATATAGCTTCTATAACATGAGTTCAAAATACAACTCTCTTAAAAATATTGTATAAAACACATAAAACTCTCTCGTTAGAATTTGCAAGATTGCTTCACAAGAACGCCGAGAGATCCTTTGAAAGTTACATTCAAGAGTTGTTTGGCTTAAGAGTTATTTTGCCCTGCCTCGAAGCTCTTTTTATAATTTCTAGAAAATCTTGAGTTTTATCTTCTCTAAGACTGATATCCCAAGAATATAGTAAGAAATCTCTAAATATTATGATACTAATTATAACTTTCCGCCCTAGAGATGGTTAAGTCATGTTTGTTTTGTAGTGAAATTTATAATTTTTATATATAAAATATTTGAGAAAATTATCATAAGTTAGGCTAATTTATTTTTGAAAATATTTTAAAATATGTTGTTGCACATTTCTAGTTGTTCTAGACTATTTTAAGTTTTTGCAAAAAAAAAATAAATAAAGAAAAAGCCATTAAACAAGTGACACATAGGTCACTTGATTTTTGTTGAGCAAAGTCGGTTACTTCACCGACTTTCACATCCCAATATTTAATCCATTCTTTCTCCTTTTCATCTTTCATTTTCTCTTTGTTTTCTTCTCTTCACGATAGCTTCTTTTCTTACCCATTTCAATCGATTTCTTCCATTCATTAGGCTTTTGCTTTCTTTTGTCTTTTTGTTATACATTTCTTTTGCTTCACAGATTCTTTTGCTTCTTTCTTTCTTCTCTTCGGTCTTCCTGCTTTTTCTTCTCTTTAGTTTGTTTTCTTTTTCTTTTCATTGGCTTGAGTTCTTCCTTTTTAATTAAGGTAGATTTCATATAATTTTTGTTTATGATTTCTTTAATTTATTTTATGATTTTTTAAAGAATTGTGGTAGAAATTATTTATTTAGTAAAATTAGTATATTTTGATTTAAAGTTTTTTGTTCTAGTTTAATTTAAGTTAAAGTTCTTTGTTTTAGTTGTAACTTTTATATTTGAGAAGTTGAAATATTAAAAGTTGTTAAATATTGAGATTTGAGATTCAAATAAAAGTGCAATTTTTATTCTATATTTCACTCTCTTTAACATTCAATATTTAGTATTTGAGAAATTTTAGTATTTATGAAATTTTATTAAAAAATATATAATGATAATGATATATATGACCATTTATAAGAATATATGTTCATAAAGTATTTAATAATTGAGTGTTTTTATAGTAGCAAGTGTAAGTTTAGACTTAAACCTAAAATATATGAGGGATGCTTATTCAATAATTTAGAATTTATTATCTTCAGGGTTTTCGACTAAAGTTAAGTTATTTGGATTTGTAAGAAATTCGCATTTTTCGTATGATAGCAAGTAACTCTAACACTTGCTACCGGTGAGTTTACAAATCTAGACTCACTATATTTTTAGTACTATTAATATTTTCTATTCACAAGTGTATATATAATTTTGAGAATTACTTTAGTTACTTGTTTTTAAATTAGAGAGGTTCTCCACAATATGTTTTTACCTGTGCATTAGAAATATTTTAGAGCGGTGCTCCAAATAGGTATTTATTTGATTTGAAATATTATAATATTTGAACATGATTTATAAATGTAAATAATTTTCAAAAAATATTTTATTGTGTATTTTCGAAAAGTCATATGTATTTTCATGGTATATTTGAAAAAAATTTGCATTTACATGTTTGGACTGGCAGACGGCTGTTATTTTGAAGTTATGTTGAAATTAAATTTGGTTATAGACTTGGATTTATTTGGATAGCTACTTTAGTGGCCTTTATGTTTGAAAAGTTACATAAAAACTTCGTTCAAACCAAATATGATTTGGAATATGAGATGAATCTGAATATGATATGATTGAAATATGATTTGAGTCTGAAGTTTCAGCGGATTGCACTATACGTGGCTAGTCCCTTGTACTAGGGTCTCTTCCGCTAGCATGCAACGCACAGACTCTGGATTGTGGATCTACTTGAAATAGGGTGTGGTATGTCAGGGAGAGTGTAGCCCAATTGGTACTACATATATCTATCTGCGGTCACCTAATAGCGAGTCAGGAGGGGTTTAATGTTGAGATTGATCACCAAGATTGGACTGGTAAGTACTGCAGATCCTCCGCCTGGGCTCTGTTTGGGAAGGCATAAGGTAGTCTATGAAATCGAATGTTTATCTTGGTGTGTGGTTAGTATTGACCACGGGATGTCGGGATTTATTTCCTGATGACCCTGTTATTGGCTCTGCTAATTCTACCATTGAGTCAGAATCTGAATATTTGTAATGTCTGAGAAATTTTGGGTTGGGGAGCTATGCTAATGTGTCTTGATTCACTCAAACTTTCCAACTAAGCCCAAATCCTAGTCATGAGATTTGTGCATTATTTTGGAACAAGAAAACTTATATAAATATAAAACACTTTTGAACTACTATGCATATGCATCTACTCTCATATTTTGAAAATCTCATATTTTTGAAACACCATCACACATGTGAACTCATTGAGTTTTCTAGCTCATACATGTTTTTCTTAATATTTATTTTCAGATGACATAAGTCAAGGCTTAGAACAGTGATTCTTTGATTCATTTTAGAATTAGCTCGTTGAGGGGATCAAATATATATTTGATCAGTTTGTACCTTTTTTGATACCTCTCGCCAAATAGAGAGAGAAGTCTGTTTTACAACTATCTATAAATGAAGGTTGAATTTGGATAATATAAGATACAAGATTTACCTACATATTTATGTATTTTCACCGATGTTTTGTATAATTGCATTATATTGTATTATATGTATACTTTCTCTTTCCTTTTTCTTCGAATGCGATTCATATTTCCACACATCAGTGCCGAGAGGTACGCTGGTACCTCACTCAGCCGCAATGGAACCTAGCGGACGAGTTGGGGGTATCACACTAGCTTTCCTAATATTAACCAAAGTTCCCCGGCAACGGCGCCAAAAACTTGTTGTGTTTTGTTGTCTATGCCTTTATACTCAATTTCATCACAATCCTCAATAATTTGCACACAAACACAAGGCAAGTGCACCCATCGTTTAAATTAGTATAATGGCAAGCAAGTTTAAATATCGTATCCACGGGGATGGTTAAATACCATTACTCACTTCTACTCTATTGTTTAGCCTAACAAATTTGTTTGAGAAAATGGTTAGAATAATTACTAGGAAAAGAAATCTAACTTAACCAATCTTTGTTTGCAAGAGGGAAATCAATTGAGAAAACAATACTTGAATGGTTAATCCCCATAGACTTACTTATGTGATAGAAATGTCCATTGGTTGATAAATTTCACTTCTTATGTTTGATGAAATTGCAATGATAGAACTCACTCTATCTCTAGATGAAAGTTCTCTAATCTTAGATTAATTAGTTGAAATCTCTTTCTAACCAAATCAATCCAAGAATGCATTAAGAATTGTGAATTTCCAATTAGAGAATCAAGAAGATGTTTAGGTTTCTATCTCTAGTCACCTAAATCATCCCCATTGTTTGTGGATGGTCTATTTCACCCTTCCTTTCTCAATTCCAAGTGAAAAAATCCAGATTTTGATTTAATTATCAATCACCCTTCATTTCTCAATTCCAAGTGAACAAAAATTTCAGATTATACATCCATAATCCACTCAATCAATTCAACCATTCAAACCCACAAACAATTCACAAGAAATTCAAATTCAATCAACCAATGAAACACTTCATTCACATAGGCAAAATCTAGGGTTCATACCCATCCAAGTATTCAGAAGTTTAGCTCATTAACATACTACAAATCAAAGAACATAAACCAATAAAGAAAGAGTAAGAATTGCTCATTTTCATGGTGTAAAATCTTCTCTTCCTCAAGGTTGAAATTCGTCACTGTAGCATGGAGAAAATTGCAGCTTTTTCCATGAATCTTCAAGGTGGATATTCTCCTTCTTCAAGGATTCAATCTTCTCTCTTGATTTCTCTTGCAAAGATGAAGAATTGGGATGGAATTTGAGTGAGTTTTGATGAGTTTTTGCTGTTTTTCTTTCACTCTCTCGGCTCCTCTTATTTCTACCCTAAAGGGGTATTGAAATCTGCCCCAAAAGAGAGATAAATGCAGCTTAAAAGCAGCTTCAGATCGACACAAAAGGTGCCTCTTATATCACAACAAACGGCGCCGCTTGCCCCCAGTTTTGGTGCAAGTTTCTGCTGCCCGACTGTGACACTGTTTTGACTTTTAGGTGTATTTAGACCACTAAATAGGCTGATATAGGTCTTGATGTCTTCCTAAAAGTTGTAGATCCGGATCGTATCTTTCCACATAGAATTTAATTACATCAATTGGGCATATAGAACTCAAGATATGATCATTATACCAAACTGTGTCAAAAATAGAACCCAATGCAGAACAGGTGACTTTGTAGCATAAGTAGGGTAGGCAAATGAACTCCGATTGACACAAGATTTACCATTATGAAAACTTCCGAATGTCTTCTATATTTTTATAGAATACCACTTTCGCATTTGAAATCTTAATGGAGTACAAAATCCGACTTGAAATATGTCTTCTAATCTGTTTTTCCTCTGCATTTCTCTATTGTTCTTCATTGTGTAAAATCTCTTTGTTTGCTTCATTTACTTCCAAATCTTTAACAAACTCACCTAAAGCAAATAAGAGATAAAGGGAGTGTAAATCATGATTAAATCACCAAAATTTAGTATAAATGTGAGCTCAAAATAATCATTATGTAAAGCACAAATATAGAATATCAGTTATTTGTTGCAAAACTTCCATAACATATTGCATGGGTATGTGCGTTATGAAAAATTTCAACAGAAGTAGTTTGACAGTGCATATTCAGAAACTTTAGAGCATTATGTAGAACTAGAGGATAATATTGCATATATTCCAACAATAGTTCAACAAGAATAATAATGCAAGAATTCTAGAAAAATATAGTGCAGAAATATGGTAGTTACAATCATCCAAATGTAGCCAAATTAATAAGATTGTTAGGCAAAGCAAATAAAATTGTTCAGTAATAAAAATTGCAAGTACAATCCTCTAGCAGTAAAATCAATAGAATCCTAAGAACCAAGTAGTTTGACAGCACAACAAACAACTCCCTTCTTTCTGCAGGCTCACCCTTTGACAAATTGCTCCCCCTATCTTCATGACACTCCTTCCTTAAGAGCTTCTCCCTTTTCCTTATGAAAAACTTCTCCCCCTTTTTTTGTAAGAAACAAGGCCAAATATTCACCTCTGTCTCAAGAGCTAATCAAGAGATTCTTGGAGGCGAAGTTGATAAATGGTGATTGTCAAGAACTGTTGTTAAATCTCGGTAACCCAGTTGTCAAAGTATGACATTGGTTTATACACTTTTCCACTTGTTCTTGGAGTGCTTGAGTATCATCATTGACAAGTATTGAAGGAAATCTAACACGTGAAGAACTTGCAACAACTCTTATGGACCTTATTCTGGCACTTATTGTACTTGGGGATTATGGCATGGAAGTCTTAAATTTGGGCTTTGTCAAAGGCAGCTTGAATGTCTTGACATTATTGATAATAATATCCTTACTAAAGGCATGAATATTTCGACGGGAAGAAAGATAATCAGTAAGGAGACAAGTAAAAGAAAGGCTCGATGTACTTACAATGCTTATCCTGTCAAGTTTAATAATAGAATTGAACATTAAAAAACTAATATTAAACTTCTTTTCAATGCCAATAAAATATAACAGCACTGCTCTGACCCTTAGCACAACTGATATTTTGGCAGATGGCATCCAATTTGTGCTGGACAACTTGTACAGGGCAAAATACTTTACTGTTAGAGTGGAGGACTTCAATTGGTTCTCTTCAAGTCATTGTGAAACTGCATCATCTATCAATTCTCTGCACACTGTTGTCATGTCAAAATCACCATCTATTTCACTCCCTTCAATTACTGAAGGAGAGTAAAACACTCGTTACATAAAGTGCCCGATAGAAAGAACCTTCTGGATCATCCACATCCTTGTCAATATTGGCATAGAATTCATGCACTATGTTGAGGTTTGTAGAACTCAGCAAAAATGGTTGAGTCATACAGCTTGACCTTTTTTAGCAAATCAACCAATCCAAGTTGCTCAAACTTTGTTTTATCAATCAACCTTTCTACTAACACAAATCTCACATATATATTTCTATGTTGCAGTCTACTATCACAGTAGAAGAAGGGAACACTAGAGGCATCCTCGGCCTGGATCTTGCCTCCTTACACCTTCTCTCTTTTTATCTTTCTTTATTTTTTATTTTAAAAATTACTAATTTTTAATTAATTATTTAAAACACTAAGTTTTGATATTATATTTAAATTTGACACACTAATCATTATTTTCAAATAAAGGTGTTTAGAAAATTTTAAAAATTTTTTATGAAATTTATCAAAACTTTAACTCTTACAAAAATAAATTATAACATATATTTTAAAAGATATAGCTATACTGATATTATGTGTCTAGACATTTGAGTAATTTTACTCATGACTATGCACATAAAACTAATGCATAAAGTTGTGATCCATAGTGGATCCAAAAGGTTAGACCCTGAATAACATATATTAAGCTCATTCATAAAGTTTTATGGGTATGATTAATAGATGTTTTCGGGGTTTTGATTAGTAGTTATATATGGAAGAGAGTGTTTGATAGAATAGCATAACTGCTATTATTTTTGTGTTCAATTTTCTAATTAAATGACCATTATATAACTATATTGCACTAGAGTGATTGTAAAGTTTCATTGACAACACTTTAGGTTTTTTCAGTCACTCATAAACTGATTTACTTGATTATAATATGTGGATCAAGTGGGAGAATAACAGAATTTGGTCTTCATTGAAAGATCTAAATGTGATCCACATATTATAAGTAATTACTATATTTTCTCATATCTAAATAAATCAAATAATTATTAATAAGGATATGATTAGTTATGATTTTAGAAAATAATCTGGATGTTTCTTTGATGGAATGAAACTTTAATTGATATCTATCATATGAAGATCCTCAGCTAACCTATACAAAGCCAATGTAATATCATTAGTTCAATGTTTTTTAATGTTGATAGGCATACGTTAGAAAAATTCTATAAAAACAAATCAAAGATAGTGAAATTAAAGTATTATTTTCTACAATAACTTGATCAATTATGATTAAAAATACGCATTTTAATTATTTCTCCTTCAAGATATATTTGACACGTGTATGTATTAAATGTCTATCATACTTAAACCAATTAATCTCTATTCTTTCTATTTTTCTCTCTTTCTTAAGCCCATTTCTTATCTAGACATCTCAGAACTTTCATGCTAAGATCTAAAAAATTGATCTTGAAAATTTCTCCGTATTGATAACCTTATATTGAAATAAATTTGCTTATGAAGATGGATCGGATTGTTTTTTGTTTCTAGAACATACCTAATGGATTTGAATGTGAAATCCATTGGTGCATGGATTCTTTGGGTTAGGTTTTCAGCAGGTTCATGCCAATGACGAAGTGGCATGAAACAGCCATAGTTATTGTTGGTCACAGCTCTGGCAGAAGATAATGGCTTTGCCGATTTGTGGTTGGTATAATGGCTTTGGCATTATGGTTGAATCTGGCCAATCCAACGTTATTATAACTTTATCTTTGTTTATTTTTATTTTAAAAAATTACTAGTTTCCTAATTAATTATTTAAAATATTAAGTTTTGATATTATATTTAAATTTGACACACTAATCATTATTTTCAAATAAGGGTGTTTAGAAATTTTTAAATTTTTTTTTATAAAATTTATCAAAACTTTAACTCTTATAAAAAGAAATTATAACATATATTTTGAAAGGTATAGCTATATTAATATTATTTATCTAAACATTTGAATAATTTTACTCATATGACTATGCACATAAAAATAATATATAAAGTTGTGATCCATAGTATAGAGCTAAGAGGTTAAACCCTGAATGACTTATATTAAGTACATTCATAAAGTTTTGTCAGTTCGATTAGTAGATGTTTTGGGAGGTTTGATTAGTAGGTATATATGGAAGAGAGTGTTTGATAGAAGAACATAACTGCTATTATTTTTGTGTTTAATTTTCTAATTAATGGCAATTATATAACTATATTATAATAGGGTGATTGTAAAGTTTCATTGACCACACTTTAGGTTTTTTCAATTACTCATAAAGTGATTTACTTCATTATAATATGTGGACCAAGTGAGAGAATGAAAGAATTTGGTCTTCATTAAAATATCTAAATTTGATCCACATATTATAAGTAATTACTATATTTTATCATATCTTAGTAAATCAAGTAAATACTAATAAAGATATGATTAATTATAATTTTAGAAATAATATGCATATTTCTTTAATGGAAAGAAACTCTAATTGATATCTGGCATATGAAAGGTGCTCAACTAGTTTATATAAAATCTGTGTAATATCATTAGTTCAATATTTTTTTAATATTGATAGGCATATATTAGAAAACTTCTATAAAAACAAATTAAAGATAGTGAAATTAAAGTATTATTTTCAACAATAACTTAATCAATTATAATTAAAATTACGCATTTTAATTATTTCTATGAAGATATATTTGACGCATATATGTATTAAATTTCTATCATACTTATCCAATTAATCTCTATTGTTTCTATTTTTCCCTCTTTCTTAAGCCCATTTCTTATCTAGATATCTCAGAACTTTCATCTTAAGCTCTAAAAAATTGATCTTGAAAATTTCTCCGAATTGATAACCTTATATTGAAATAAATTTGCTTATGAAGATGGATCGGATTGTTTTTTGTTTCTAGAACATACAAAATGGATTTGAATGTGAAATCCATTTGATGGCTTTGGTTGTCGGTAGGTTCATGCCAATTACGAAGTGGCAAGCAACAGCCATAGTTATTGTTGGTCACAGCTCTGGCATAAGATAATGGCTTTGGCATTATGGCTGACCATTTCCCATCTCCTAAAATAACTTTTGAGGGGGAGAGAGAGAGTATATAAATTTATAATATTTGACTAATTTTATGTTGATTATTTAATAATTTATTTTTATTCTATAAATTATATATCAATCAATATAATAAAATACGTAAATATTTCTTTATTTTTTAATGGGTAGTTAAACTTTCATGTGAGATAGAATTTTTTTACGTATTTTATTATAATTGACAGATGTATAACTTATAAGATAATAAAAATTATTAAGTGACTAAGATAAAACTACTCATAATATTATTTATTAACTTTTTTAATAATACATCTGTCTATATTTCATTTAACTTGTTACATAATTTTGCAACTAAGATCGAACACTTAATTCTTTCAATTAAGATTAAAAATTTATTATTTGAAATAATTGCACTTTTATTGTTGAAGTTTGTCCAAACTACAAAATAAATCTTCTTATTTGCAAAATTATATAGTTACCTTTTAGCTATTCTAAAAATAATAAATTCACCTTTTAATTTAGAAATCGTGTAACATTTTAATTTATATCATTGATTAACTATTAATTGGTGGATGAATCTATCATAAAATTAATCTAAAACTTTAAAATTACTCGTCTAAATTTTATGAAAGTTATTTGTTATGTATATTATGCTTCGGTTTTATTAAAATATTCACATACTTTCTCTTGTGGTTTCATTAGAAGTGAAGTATATGTTATGTATTTTATTTTCATAAAATAAATATGTTTATAAACTATAATGGTATTTTAATAAATGAATGTTCATTGTAAAAAATATAATAGTTGTTATAAAATTTTAAAAGCACAATTTTAATTGTTTGCATTAATTTTATGAGAGATTCATCAAATAATTATTAACTAATTAATGGTAAAAATTAAAATGTTATATGATTTCAGAATCAAAAAGTAAATTTATATACATTTATAAATAACTTGAAGTATAAATATGTAATATTTGAAACAAACATGTTTATATCACAGAGTGAATAAATATCCATAATTTGTTTGTCAATGTCTCTTTGATATTCGTTAGCTCCAGTGTTGAAGTGTAATAGACAAACATTAGCATCTCCTTATAGTTGATATTTGCCTTCCCTCTAGTTTTTCCTATTTCATCCAAGCCTCTAATGATCAAATCTGTAGGATGATTCTTTTTAATTCTTGAAAATGGCTTCCTGTATTGAACTACCTCTTCTGTTATTTTTGAATCTGTTGCAGTATCTGTCAACTCCTCTAACTTTTTGTTGATCACCATATTAACTAACTCCAGAGGTTAATAGGAGCAGTTTCCTGCTCATCTGTTGTGACAGCCTCATCATCCTTTGTTGCAGCACCAACATTGATAATCTCCATTACCATTTTATTTTTCTTGTTGAACACACGATAGGCTCTATTACTGAGGCAATGTTTCTAATAATGAAGGTAACACTATGTTTGTTACTTTTTATCAAAATTGAGGTTGTTGAATTTTTAACTGTTAAGGTAAATTTTGATAAAAGGTGTTTTGCCAACTCCACTATAGGAATCACTAGAAAAAATTAATAGTGTTCATACACTTTTATAATAAAAAATTTAATAAATTATTTTTATAGACATGACCTTATAAACGTAGGCTGTTAAGCTGAACTGTGTCACTAATTTTTTTAAGTTAAATTTTATTATTCTATTTGTGTTATGTTGAATTGTGTATAATTAATTTTAACATACAAAATTTGACAAAGAGACGATGATGGAACAAATCTAACCATTCAATTTATATTTGTTAGATAAAAGAAATTATTCAACAAAATAAATAGATAAACAAAAAGAGAAAAGTAGACTAAGAGTGTATTTAGATTAAGTTATCTTATCAAATTTAATATAAACTTTTTATTTTGTATCTCAATCTTTCTTTTAAATAATTTAATTTTATAAAATTTAAAATAAAAAACTAAATCTGGCCAATCCAACGTGTCCCTTCAAAATTCCATAAATAGAAACATGACGATATGACGATGATCATGAGACGATATGTGTGGAACTAAGAAAGGACACGCCACGACGGGCATCACAATCATTTCATTCTCTTGTCGGCAACCAAACTCTTCGGTGGATCTTAGTCTTATTTTTGCATCTTTATTTATTTATTTAGTTTGCTCAATAATTTGTCCGTCTAACGAATAGAGAATTATTAATATCATTATCGTGATCATTTAAAACAAAGATATTTATTTTATAATTTGAATAAAATCAAAAGTAAAAATATAATTATTCTTTATTAATTATAAAAATAATTTATTAATATTTTTATTTTTATAAAATAATTAAAAAATAAATATTCATTTTTAATTAGACGAGAGGAATACATGCATCTATGTGGCGTGAAAAAAGTGCCAAGAATATAATATAATTCATGTAAAGGATTTTTTTTTCTGAAAGGTCATTTATTCATATGATAAGCAAAGCATATAATGATTCACGTGAAGAACATAAATATTCAAATGGAAAATTTTTGGGTTTTCTTTGCAACAATAGACAGTTTGGGGACATGGGAATTCTCTTTTATCAAAGTGGAAACAATTTGAGAGGAATTTAATTTCCTTTTGCAGTTTTATTCAACTCCTTTGTTTAAAGTTGGTACATCATGCGTGCAAGTTAGGGTCTGAAATCTTAGAAACCCTACTACTAAAAATAATAGTTATCAAAATAATATAGGCTGTGATTAGATAGGATTTAATTTTAAAATTTTTATCTTAAATTTTATAAAAATTAAATTATTTATTAAAAAAATATTAATTATATACTTAAAATTTTAAGTTTAATTTTAAAATTAAATTCTCTATATACTTCCTAGTTAAATCATAATAACCACGGACATAAGATTCTTCAAGATCTCCGAATATATACTATGACTACACTTGCCTCAACATCTTTATTTCGTTTTTTAAGTCGTTCTTCTATTATTCGGAGGTTGAAATGCTTCTTTTTCCCTCTATTTTAATTCCTGAACTCTCCATGTGAAGATTCCAGATATGTTGGTTAGACAGTCTAGTTATTCAGCAAAATAAATGAATGTGGATGCCAACCGAGTTATGACGTGGTTTTGTCGGTTCCATAAGTAGGAACGTGTCATGATATTTATATTAAGGACAGAGAGTATATTAAATTTTTTATATTGATTTTTAAAAGTAATTTATTTGTAAAAAATAAAATAATATTTAAAATAAAAAATTTATATTAAATTTTATAACAGATCATAATCTAAACGATAAATGTCTTGATTTCTTTTTTAATCAATTTTAAAAAATATATTTTTTTATTTCTATAACTTTATCTTTGTTTATTGTTATTTTAAAAAATTACTAGTTTCCTAAGTAATTATTTAAAATACTAAGTTTTGATATTATACTTAAATTTGATACACTAATCATTATTTTCAAATAAGGGTGTTTAGAAATTTTTAAAATTTTTTTTATAAAATTTATCAAAACTTTAACTCTTATAAGAACAATTTAATTATAGCATATATTTTGAAAAGTATAGCTATACTAATATTATTTGTCTAGACATATGAGTAATTGTGTTTATATGACTATGTACATAAAACTAATGTATAAAGTTGTTATTCATAGTATATCCAAAAGGTTAAGCCCCATAATGACTTATATTAAGCTCATTCACAAAGTTTTGTCGGTTTAATTAGGAGTGTTTGATAAAAGAACATAACTGCTATTATTTGTGTGTTCAATTTTCAAATTAAATGACTATTATACAAATATATTATAGTAGAGTGATTGTAAAGTTTCAATGACCACATTTTATGTTTTTTCAATTACTTATAAAGTGATTTACTTGATTATAATATGTGGACCAATGGGAGAATGAAAGAATTTGTTCTTCATTGAAAGATCTAAATGTGATCACATATTATAAGTAATTACTATATTTTATCCTATCTAAGTAAATTGGATAAATACTAATAAAGATATAATTAATTATGATTTTAGAAAATAATATGGATGTTTTTTTGATGGAAGGAAACTCTAATTGATATATATTATATGAAGGTTCTCAGTTAGCGTATATAAAACCTGTGTAATATCATTAGTTCAATAATTTTTAATATTGATAGGCATTTATTAAAAAACTTCTATAAAAATAAATTAGCGATAGTGAAATTAAAGTACTATTTTCTATAATAACTTAATCAATTATAATTAAAATTATGCATTTTAATTATTTTTCCTTCAAGATATATTTGACACATGTATCTAATAAATTTCTGTCATACTTATCCAATTAATCTCTATTCTTTATATTTTTTTTTCTCTTTCTTAAGCCCATTTCTTATCTAGACATCTCAGAACTTTCATCTTAAGCTCTAAAAAATTGATCTTGAAAATTTCTCCGAATTGATAACCTTATATTGAAATAAATTTGCTTATGAAGATGGATCGAATTGTTTTTTGTTTCTAGAACATACATAATGGATTTGAATGTGAAATCCATTTGCTGGGTGCATGGATTCAATGGGTTTGGTTGTCGGTAGGTTCATGCCAATGACGAACTGGCAAGCAACAGCCATATTTATTGTTGGTCACAGCTCTGGCAGAAGATAATGGCTTTGGCATTGTTGCTGACCTTTTCCCGTCTCCTGAAATGACTTTTGAAGCAGAGAGTATATAAGTATATAATATTTGAGTAATTTTATGTTGATTATTTAATAATTTATATTTATTCTATAAACTAGATATCAATCAATACAATAAAATACGTAAAAAATATTTTTAAATTTTTTAATAAATATTTAAATTTTTATGTGTGATAAAAAATTTTTTACGTATTTTATTATACTTGATAAATATGTAACTTATTTTTTACGTATTTATTAACATTTTTCATAATATATCTATCTATATTTCATTTAACTTATTACGTAATTTCTTAACTAAAATCGAACACTTAATTCTTTTAATTAAGATAAAAAATTTATTATTAGTAATAATTACACTTTTACTATTGAAATTTGTCCAAACTACAAAATAAATCTTCTTATTTGAAAAATTATATAGTTACCTTTTGGCTATTCTAAAAATAATAAATTCACCTTTTAATTTAGAAATCGTATAACATTTTAATTTGTATCATTGATTAACTATTAATTGGCTGATGGATCTATCATAAATTAATCTAAAACTTCAAAATTACCTATCTAAATTTTATGAAAGTTATTTGTTGTGTATATTATGCTTCGGTTTTATTAAAATATTCACATACTTTCTCTTGTGTTTTCATTAGAAGTGAAGTATATGTTATGTACTTTGCTTTCATAAAATAAATATATTTGTATAGCATGATGGTATTTTAATAAATGAATGTACATTATAGAAAATATAATAGTTGTTATGAAATTTTAAAAGCATAATTTTAATTGTTTGCATTAATTTTATAAGAGATTCATCGATTAATTATTAACTAATTAATGGTAAAGATTAAAATGTTATATGATTATCAAAAGATAAATTTATATACATTTTAAAATAGCTTGAAGTATAAATATGTAATATGCGAAAGTAAAAGTGTAATTAATATTTATTATTGATAGTAATAATTTATTAATACTTTGTTTTTATACAAAATAATTAAAAATAAACATCTATTTTTAATTGGACGAGAGGAATACGTGTATATTTATATGGTGCGAAGAATCATGTAAAAGATTTTTTTTTCCTGAAAGGTCATGTATTAATATGATAAGTGAAGCACATAATGATTCAGGGGAAGAACATAAACATCCAAATGGAAACTTTGTTGGTTTTTTTGCAACAATCGACAGTTTGAATTCTCTTTATTTCATTTTTGAGCCATTCTTCCATGATTCGGGGACGGAAATGATTCTTTTTTTCTTTTTTCCTCTATTTTAATTCCTGAATTCCCCCTGCGAAGATTCCAGAGATGTTGGTCAGTCAGACAAGTCAGTCAGCAAATTAAATAAATAAGTACATGAAGAGATGAAAGATAAAGAAATGAGTGTAGATGATGCCAGTCGTGTAGGTAGTTCAGGAATGGGGGCACTGGGGAACCGGGCCTTTGGCTTATCCACTGGCAAGAACATAAATAAAAAGTTTTATGTTCGTTCACTCTTAGGTAGATCCACTCAAAATTTTGACTCTCACCCTCAATTATAGTAAATATTATAAATAAAAAGTCTTAACAAATATTTTTTTGTACGAAATTAAATATTTATATATTTTTAAATACTCAAAATTTAATATTTAATTTTTAAAAATAATTATATATTTTATTTAAATTTTTATTAATAATCTCTTTAATTAAGATAAATAAGTTTCACTAACACAATGCTTCTATCACTAATTTCGTTAACTTCTTGATTTAAGTAATTTTAACTTTATTAATATGTAGATTTTACTACTAAGATCTTTAATTTCTAATGAAATTATAATAATTTTTATAATTAAAATATTTTTTAATTTTATATTAAATTAAAATATAATATTTAATTTTTGAACGGAAAGATTATTAATAAAATAAAAGACAGATGTTATTTGAAGTAAAAGATGCTTTACATTATTTAAAATCTTCAAAATAACATCTAAGCATACAAAAAATAAAGTACGCAAAGAAATTTACAATCTATTAAAATGCCATTAGGCATTCTAAACATCAAAATGTAGGAGTTAGAAAAGGGATTTTCCTTCCAAGTTTAGCGGCACAGAAGCATCCTCCTAATTGCCTTAGATTAATTTGATTCATAATAAGCTTGCGGCCAACATAAACTTTAAACTTACCGAATACACATCACACAACAATTCCTATATTTTCATTCTCAAAATTCAAGGCTATTACTGTCACATTGCTAATTGGGCCCCTCTCCGCTCTTACTAATGCAAAAGCAAACTCTTCAACTTGCCCCAAACTTTTGCTACTATGAACTTTCTGTTGGAAAATCTAGGAAAAATAAGAAAAGTAACAGACAAAATATGAAAAGTATTTGAGATATTATTAACCGTTAACACACAAATTATAATAATAAACTAATTTATTTATAGAGTTACAATTAACGGATAAAAAGTAAAAAGTAAAAACTAACATACACTAACTCCTACAAGTCTGCAACTAACGCCACTAATTCCTAAAGATATGATAAAACTAAAACAAACTCCTACATTTCCTACAGACATAGTCAACAATTGACTTAGTGATCTGATAACAACCAACTGAAAGTTTTCAAACTTCTGTTTAATCAGATGAACAGACCTCAAGCAAACTTCTTAGCCTCGGGAACAAAGATAACTTCAATGGCTTCATCATTATGTCAGCAATATGATCTTGATTTCTACAAAAAACAAAAGATAAATTATTTCACCCTTCGTGAGTTCCCTTATAAAGTGATATCTCACATCTATGTGCTTGCTTCTTCCATGTAGAACAGGATCTTTGGAGAGTTTAATTGAAAAATTGCCGTCACAATAAATTCCAGTGGCTTTCTCTTGCTTGAAATCCAATGTTTCAAGTAATCTCCTTAACCAAATTGCATGGCATGCAGAAGCTGTTGCAAATACATATTCAAATTCATTAGTTGACAAAGTAATAATATGTTGCTTTTTAGATGACCATGAAATAGCTCTTGAGCCAAGCATAAAAATATAACCAGAAGTGCTCTTCTTGTCATTTTGATCTCCTGCATAGTCACTATTTGTGAAGCCAAATAAATCTGATTCATTACCTTTCTTGTAGAACAACCATAATTAGCAGTTCCTTGCAAGTAGCGCCAATTTTTTTTTTTTTGCAGCTAAAAGATGAATCTCCTTTGGACTATCTGCTTATAAGACTTACAACATGTATTATGTTAGGTCTTATTGCAGTTAAATACATTAAGCGTCGAACAATTTGCTTGTATAGTCGACTATCAACTTTCCTCCCTTTAGTATCTTGAACAAGCATCAGACCTACTTCAGTAAGTGTGTTGACAAATTTGTAATTGTGCATTCAAAACTTCTCTAAAATGTTCTGTGCATATTTCTTTTGAGAGATAAAAATTTCAGCTACAGATTACATTGCTTCAATGCTCAGAAAATAATGCATCATCCCAAGATTGGACATATCAAATTCTAGCATCATGGATCGCTTGAATTTTTCAAACATAGCACTATCATCACTAGTATAAATTAAATCATCAACATACAAGTAGACAATTAACAATTTACCTCCTTCTTCAATCTTGACAAATAATGTATGCTCATATCGATATTTTAAAAAACCTTTCTCCAAGAAGTAAGATTCAATTCGACTATACCAAGCTCATGGAGCTTATTTTAACCCATACGATGCCTTATTAAGTCTATAAAATTTATGCACACATCCATACTTCACATAATCAGGAGGTTGATCAATAAATACCTATTTTTGAATATTTCCATGTAAGAACGCCGATTCAAATCCAATTGGAAGATAGGGCATGGTTGTTATGCTGCCAATGTAATCACCAATCTGATTGTATTATGTCTTGCAATAGGGGCAAATACTTCCTTGTAATCCACCCCAAACTCTTCCTTATAACCTTTAGCTACCAATCGTGCCTTGTACCTATAGACTTTCTCCATTCTCCTTCAACTTTGTCTTGTACATCCACTTGACACCGATTGTTTTGTGCCCTTGTGGAAGACTAGTCAACTCTCATGTGTTATTTCATTCAAGGGCTGCAATCTTTTCATCCATTGCCTTTTGCTATTTTGGTTCCTTAACAGCTTCCTCAAAGGTTGTGGGATCACAATATGAAAAGAGTATAAAATGGGTAAGTGGATCCTCAGCTTGAGTATCTCTAGTTTTCTCATAATCAAACATCTAAGTAGGTCTTTTCTTAGCAAGTTGTGGTCTTGTTGAACCATCTAAATTTTCTATCGACTACCCTGTTGATTATTGTTCTGGGAACTGTAGTTTAATCGATTGTCTTGTCAAATATTGCATCTTCTCTATAGACTACTGTCTTCCTACTTCATTTTCACTATAAAAGTTCATAGGTACTTGTGCAGTAACATTGTCATTCCATAGCCATAACATTTCTATATCAAATACTACATCACGACTGATTATAACTTTCTTAATAGTAGAATTATAAAGTTTATAAGTTTTGGATTGACCACTTATACCAAAAAATGCATTTTTCTCCTTTGTCATCCAACTTTGTTCTCTTCTGATCTACAACATGTGTGTAGGCAATTCATCCAAATATTCTAAAATATTTCACTGTAGGCTTTCGTCCACTCTATTCTTCATCTGATGTCATATTTTGAACAAGTGTTGTACATCAATTCAATATATGGATGCTCCAGTTGACTGCTTCTGGCCAAAATGACTTTAGAATACTGCTCCTTGTCAACAGACTCCATACCATATTCAAGACTCTATTTTGTTGAGGCACAAACTCCATTTAGTTGAGGCGTGTAAGCTATTGTAAGTTTCTTTTTGATTCTATGATTCTCATAGAATGTTACAAATTCTTGTGAGATATATTCTCCTCCACTATTAATACGAAGAATTTTGATTGGACTCCCCATTTTTTTCTCAACTAGTGCCTTATAACTTTTGAAGGTGTCTAAGGTTTTAGATTTTTCCTGTAAGAAATATGTTCAAACTTTTTGACTATAATCATTGATGAAGGTTATGATATAGCATTTACATCTATTAGAAGATGGATTAATTGGGTCACAAAGATCAAAATGCACCAACTCCAAAGCATACTTTGCTCTCCAAGACTTTCCTTGACGGAATTGATTCCAGTATTGTTTGCTAACAGTACATTCTTCACAAATTTGAGATCGAATAGTGATTTGAGGAAGACCTATCACTATCTCTTTCTGCTTCAACATCTTTAGACCTCAAAAATTTAAATGACCATGCTGAGAATGCCATAGCCAAGATGTATCTTCAATCTTGTTGAAAAACAGAATAGGCAATAGTGTGAAGATAAAGTGGGAACATACAATTTTCATTCATTTTTACTTGAGCAATGAATCCCAACTTGCGATTTTCAATTTGACAAACATCATCTTTGATAGTAATTTGATATACCTTCTCTTGCAACTGACCCACACTAAGCAAATTTGTCTTGAAAGCTGGAACATAAAGAACATTAGATATAATGTGAGTAGGATTAACCTTAGTTTGAAGAGATATCATTCATTTGCCCATGATAAAAACTGTTGAATTATCACCAAACTTCACAATATTCTTGAATGACTTGTCTAATTCAAAGAACACCTTCTTATCTCCACCCACATGATTACTGCAATCAATATCCAAATACCATAAGTTCTGGTGACTTTCGTCATTCAGATGACATACCATTAAAAAAGATATCTCTTCTTCCTTCTTTGTATAATTCATATGTGCCACTTCATTGAAGTTAGTATGACATTCAAATTGATAATGGCCATACTTACCATACCTGTAGCATTTAATAGTCGACTTGTCTACTAACTTCTTTTTGGGAATAGTTGATTGCCGACCTTCACAATCGTTTCTTTTTGGGAATAGTTGATTGCCTTCCTTCACAACCGTGTCTTCTTTCTCTGCCTTGAGGCTGATTTTCTGTCAGTTGTGTTTGGTTGCCAGTCGACTGGTATTGTTGACTATCACTACATCCTCAACCTTTACTTTTACCTTTGCTTCCTCTTTTAGATTGTGAGTGATTGCCTATTATTGAGGCCTCTAATGCTTGTTCTTCCTTTTCTTACCGGTTGATTTTCTTTTCATGAACAAAGAAAGAGCACTGCAACTCATCGATAGAAAGAGAATCAATAACTTTACATTCTTCTATTAAGCACAAAAAAAAATTAAATTTGGCCGTCAACAATCGAAGAACTTTCTCCACAATGGTGACATCTCTTTTCACCATAAATTCTCATATGGTTTGTAAATGTCATTGTTATTCCAAAGAAATCTGAGACTGATTCTCCTGATTTCATGCATAAAGTCTCAAACTAGGTTCGAAGTCTCTGAAGCTCTACTTGTATAGTCCTTGTGTTCCCTTGGTACTTCTTCTTCATGGAGTCCCAAATATAGTTAGAGGTATCTTTGCTAAAAATTGTCTCCAAGGTTGCTCAATTAATGGATTGAAATAGATAATTTTTTGTCTTAAAATCCTTCATCTTCAAGGCTACCAACTCTGTTCTCTATATTTCCGACAACATCACTCCAGCTATTGGCTCTACTGCTCCAGACTCGACAACCTGCCAATAGTTCTTGGACCTCAAGAAGTTTTCCATTAGCATCTCCAATGATCATAATGACCATCGAAGTGAGGAATTTGTAGTCGGACGAAGTTGCTAGTGGCCATTGGGATGTACTATTGTTACTGCAAAAGGTTTTAAGAAACTATTGTTCTTAAAAGAAAGCCTCACAACTTGCTCGTCTCTTTCACTAACCAAGCTCTGATACCACTGTTGAAAAATTTAGCAAGAATAGGAAAAGTAATAGACAAAATATGTAGAAATATCTAACACATACAAATTACAATCATAAACTATTATATTTATAGAGGTACAACTAACGGATAAAAAATAGAAAGTAGGAACTAACACCCACTAACTTCCATAAGTCTGCAAGTGACTCTACTAACTCCTAAAGACATGGTAAAATCGAAACAAACTCCTGCATCTTCTACATACGTAGTCAACAATTAACTTAATCAACTGATAACAACCAACTAGCATAGTCGACATATTCTTAACACTTTCAACACTCTCTTCATCCATGTTGCGATATTTTTTTGATGTAATATAATTAGTTAATAAGAGTTTTATAGTATTAATGAGTCAATATAAAATTTTTCATTATTTGAGTAAAACTTTATTATGGCAAGGACAAGATATTTGGTTTCTCTTGAAGATTATAATTAGAAAGTTTGATGGATCTCATGACAATCTATCAATATCAAATATCAAGGAGATTGATATCCTACAATTTAGAAATTTCTTACTATAATTTAGGGCTATCAATCTTAGAGAAAAAGAAGTTCACGACTCTCTAACAATTGCATATATTTGAGCTTCAAAGCAAAGCAAAAACTAGTGGAAAAACCTGAAGAAAACTCTCGACATTTTAAGCTACATCTTGAGAGAGTTATTCAAGAACTCATGGGCATAAAAGTTATATTCTAAGAGGGTTAATCAGTACACTTTATCTTTCTATTATGGTTCCCATGTGTTAAATTGTACTATTTCTGCTCAAATGTATGATTCTGATTTTCTTCAACAAAACAACTAGCTAGAAGCACTTGATGTGTTCTTGTTCCATTCATCTCATGAAGAAAAAGGTGCTGTGGTTGATGGAGTTCTGTCATGATACAATAAGATAAGTGTGATCTTGTCGTATTCGGTTGAACAGTATTTGACACATCTAGTTGAGGCGAGTTCAACAGATGTAAAGTATAGTTGGATGATAGTTTGACAATTGTGGAGGTAGTGACTGTGATTAGATAATAGTTCAACAATCGTGGAGGTAGGAGTTTGAATTGATGTGGTTTTAGTCATTAAGGCAACATTGTGGTTGTTGAATTTTCAATTATTGAGACAGTTTTGGTGTTTGTCATATCCACTAGGAGAATCACTAGAAAAGATTGAGATAAATATTCATGTACTTTTGTAACAAAACGTTTAGTAGATTACTTTTCTGGGCGTGGTGCACAGACGCAGGCTGTTGAGCAGAATTGTGTTATCAACTTTTTGGTGTCAAATTTTATTATTCTGTCTGCGTGCATTATGTTAAATTGTTAAAACGATTTAAAAATACTAAGAAGTTAAAAAAAATTACATGCACCTAACCTTATAGTCTGCAATTGAATTTTAATGTTTTCTTTTTAAAATGGTAGGACTTGAATGTCTATTTTTTTGAAATAATTATATATTTTATTTAAGTTTTTATTTCTAACCTTTTTAATTGAAGAGAATTAAGTTTTGCTAATACAATAATCTAACTACTAACCTCTTTAACTCTTTTAATTTATGATATTTAAACTCTACTAATATACGGGTCTTACCGCTAATTTATTTAATTAATAAAGATAGTATAATAATTTTTTTATAGTCAAATTACTCTCTTTAATTTTTATGACAAATTAAAATGATACATTCGATTCTTGTTGGAGTGTAACGAAAACAAGTTCAGATTCACGTGGTCAATATTTTCTCTTATATGTACCCTTGAAATCTCTCCAAGCAATGCATCAACTTTGTCCGGCTTCGCTCTACTGCCAGTTCCAGAGTAATTAGAAATCATTCATCGGCTAGTATCTTTGGCCGGCTTTGTCACCATTGGAAATGGATCCTGCATCTGCAATAACAGCAAAGCCAACTGAGGCCTACGGATGGGCAGCCAGTGACGCATCTGGAGTTCTTTCTCCATTCAAGTTCCAAAGAAGGTAAGCAAATTCTGGCCAATCACCTCTCCCTCGGCACCACCCCCAACCCACACCTCCCAACTAAAAAAAAAAAGATTTTCATTTGATTCAGTGCTTAATGATTGGAACCAGGGCTACAGGAAAGCACGATGTGCAGCTCAAAGTATTGTATTGTGGGATGTGCGATTGGGATCTCCTTGTAGTCAAGAATTTGCTTGGAACTTCTAAATATCCCATTGTCCCAGGGTAAGATTGCACTGTCAGACTTTCTTAGTCATGGAAGTAACAAATTATTAGTGAAAAATATATATTTAGTTAACTAAAAATAATTTTTAATTATAATAGTTATATATAGACAAAAATAGTATTATAAAAAATAAAAAAATATTTCTATAAGAAGAGTCAAGCGAGAATTAAAACCTCAAGCAAATGGTTAAACACCTCAATTTTTGCTACTAAAATAAGGTCTCGCAGACCCCATCTCAGAATGCAATGACGGCGAGTATTTCAAAATTCAATACATAGCATTTTCTTTAATGTGCTCTCTGAATTAACTCACCGGTGCAGGCATGAAGTGGTGGGTGTGGTGACTGAGATCGGTAGCAAGGTGCAAAAATTCAAGGTTGGCGACTTAGTTGGTGTGAGTCACTATGTTCGAACGTGTCGTAAATGTGAGAGATGCCAAGAAGGTCTGGACAGTTATTGTCCAAACTTGATAACAGCGGATGGAACTTCTTTTAGTGATGGAAACGACCTATATTTCTACGATCCAAATGACACAGAAAGCAAGATGTACGGTGCCTATTCCAACATCACGGTTGTAGATGAGTATTACGTAATCCGTTGGCCGGAAAACTTTCCGTTGGCTTCCGGAGTACCTCTTTTATGTGCCGGTGTAGTTCCCTACAGCCCCATGAGATACTACGGATTTGATAAACCCGGAATTCATATTGGACTCGTTGGACTTGGTGGGATGGGCAGATTAACCGTGAAATTTGCTAAGGCTTTCGGAGCAAAAGTTACTGTAATCAGTACATCCATTGACAAGAAGAAAGAAGCTCTTGAGAAATATGGTGCAGATAAATTTTTACTGAGCAAAGAACCTGAGCAGCTGCAGGTAATTAACAGCAAATTCCCTAGAATTCACTTAATCATGGTAAAATTTACTGGTTCCTTTCTTTTTATATGTGCGGAATGAGCAGGCCGCGATTGGTACGCTGGATGGCATCATTGACACAGTCCCTAGAGTTCACCCCCTTCGTGAATTGATCAAATTGTTGAAATTCGACGGCACTCTTGTTATGCTTGGAGCACCTCCGGAGCCGTATGAGTTGCCAATCTCTCCACTGCTTGTAGGTAAACACATTAGCCCCTCTCTTCACAGATTGATTGCACTTAATGTTGATGGAAGTGTGGATGTAAGATACCCTTAAAACATTACTAACCATTATTAAGTTAGCTGTTACTGTTATTAGTTGAAGAAGCATAAAGAATAGTATTAGGTAAGAGTTATAAGTAAAGAATTAGTAATATAAAAATTAAGTGAAGAGAAAGAAAAAAAAAGTGTACTTCATAACATTGCAAAATAAGAACAAATAACACAGTTACTTTACCCCCCCCCCCCCCTCCAAATTAAAAAAAAAAACCTTTAACATTTTTCTTACAATTCTGTGCTGAAAAAACAAAAAGAAGATCTCGAACCTTGACATTTTCTTGTATATGCTTCCAAACCATTTAGAAGTAATTGTGACCATTTAACGATATATATGAATAGCAGGTAGGAAGAAGGTGGTAGGAAGTGGTGGTGCGAGTATCAAGGAAACACAAGAGATGATGGATTTTGCAGCAAAGCACAATATAGTCGCAGATGTTGAGATCATCCCAATGGATTATGCAAACACTGCAATGGAGCGGATAGAGAAGGGTGATTTCATGAACAGATTTGTGATTGATATAGGGAATACATTGAAATCTGCGTAGCCTGCAATGCTGCATTTCAAGTTTGGAAATGCTTTCTCGTGTGCTTTGAGTGGTTTCTAAACAAGTTATTTCTCTTGCTAAAACAGCCTTTTTTGTTTTGAAATAAATTGTGTGTTTCAACAATTTAGGAAATTGAAACGGTTTAGCAAGAAAGATAGAACATTTGCATTAATAATATAGTAGTTTCATCATTAGTCTTCGTCAATTGTCGGAGCCAGATCCCATTAGTAGTAGGGGCGCTTGTCCAAATTAGAATATTAGTCCCATTAAAATACTTTAATCTATATAAAATTTAAAAATTCTTGTAATTAAAGATAAACTTATATATTATAATTTTCCTTGACAAACTTTGAAGTGTCAAAGATGGAAATCAGAGAGGACAGAGTAAGAGAAAAAGTAGGTTTATTTATTTCTTCAAAAAGTAAGTTTAATTTTTTCATTTCTGTTGCTCTTCTTTCTCTATTTTAGCATTATTCTATTTTTATGAAAAATTTTGTTATTTTTGTTTTTGTACTATGTTTCTTTTAAAAATTATTTTACTTGATATTTACTTCCTCCATTTCAAAATATAAAGTTTCTAACATTTTCTCCCTTCTTTGCAAATTTAAAAGATTTTTGTAAAAAGTTTTCATTCTCATAAATATAATTCTCTTATTTTCTATTATATTAATTGAATTAGTTAAGGATATAATAAGAAAACTATTCGTCATTTTCTTCTTTTTAAATCTATATAAAATTTATTAAAAAAACTTTATACTTTGAAACGAAATGAATATTAAGTTTTATATTTTTTGAGCACTTGATAGAATTAGTGTGGCTACTTTTATACTTAAAGGAGGTGCACCATATACTTGAAATACAAAACTTATACCCAACGGAAAGTTTAAAAAAACATGACCTATAGCTGTTCATCATTGCCATCTCTGGTAAGACACACGGAGCATCTGTTGCTTATGCGTAGGCATATAAACATTGAACCAAAGACTTCTTCATTACTTTCAAATCAGTGATAAATTTTAGATACGTATCTAATTTACTATTAATATAATATAAACTTTTTATGAGAAAATATGACTCTACTATATTATTAATTTCTGAAATTTCCATGTAGTCCTTGTGTATTGTAGTCAGACAGATCCCAATTATTGAGCAAAAAAAAAAAGGAAAAAAGTTAGGACTATTTGTCAATCATAACTTGGAATACGGCTTAGGTAAAAAGTTAGGACTATTTGTCAAATGCACATGTTTAATGATAGGGGAATAAGTTTAATTAAATCCTATGATACAATTAGTTAGAGCGTGTGAGGGGAATTAGTAGATGTGAGGACAAATATGTAGATATTTTCCTAGATCGGTGGCGTTACCCTCCAAGATTCTTTTCAAGTTTCTATTAGTTTAGAAAAATCGTTGATAATTATCAAAGTTTTCCCACACTCTTAGAAATAAATTTGGTGTCCCATTCTCATAAACATAGGTTGTTTTTACTTAAAACTAAAGATAATGATCATAACTTAACACTTTGGGATAGTTAGTAAGCAGATTACTAATGTCAATGTAAAATTATGAGTTTATGAGTTCGACTTTTACTTGTACTATTATGTTAAAAGAACTTTAGGTCAAACCTTCTCCAAAGTAAGAGTTAGATTCTTCAGATGCAATTTAAGCTCAATCTGAATGAGTTATTAAGGATACTTGGTGTTTTAAGGGGAAAAAAAGCCAGAAAAAGGGATAGTGAATCATGCCCTAGTGTTACATACCGAACCATTCAAATAAATTCCTCCTTGATTGTCAGTTACCACGCTCTTATGCATTCGTTCAATTAATGAAATGTGAATTTATCTAATTTAGATGTTTGTTCTTTCAGTGTTCCTTACTTAATGCTTAAAGTGTCAATCAAAGTACAGACTGTGTCGCATACTAACAAATTAGTGGTCAAAAGTGACTAAATACATATCGTGAAGCCTTATGCGATTGATAAGAGTTAAAATTTATCAACCAGAAGATTAAATGCTCAATTGTTTTTTAGTGTAAGATGTATTCTCCTTCAACCAAACAAATGCCTAACGAACTCATCCAAACTGTTTTCATCCGTTAAGGAACAAACGGAATTAAGAGTTAGTAAAAAAAATTCAAAGCCCAAAAGTGCCCTTCTTCAAGAACTCCTCCTCGATACGTTGAAAATATATCTATATTCCCATCCTCAACATATCAAAAGTCAAAATTTCCTCATGCAATATACCGTTCACCATCTACGTCTGCAATTGCTACAATAGATCGACTGCAGTTCTCCACGAGGAACAAGAGGGGAGGGAGTGTAATCGTCAACCAAGATTTTTTTCACTGACTCTTCCTTTTTCTTATCCACTTCATCCTCTCTAGTTGCGGGGGAGAAAGAAGTCAAAGTGGGTCGGTTTGGTTTAACTGATAGAAGCAATGATTTTGACGTCCTAGTTGAGGTGTTTGATAGAGCTATTAGTCTACCTTTCTAGAGCAAGTCTTTTCTTCTCAATTTTTTTTCGAGAAACCCAATGAGAGAACGTCGGAGAAGTGGGAGACGGAGGACGTAGTTGGGCCTGGGAGGAGAAAGAGGGGGAGTGAGATGGAGATAGGAGGGGATAAGAGACCATGCAATGGCCGCGACTATTGCAATGAAATTTAGATGATGTCTCGTAGAAGCCATTGGTTTCAGGCCATTGAAAAGCCATTATGATGCCCAGGTAACAATTTTGGGAAGTGCTTTGAACATGTAAAAGAATCAACATGGATTGAGAGTAGTTCTCCATCTTCTGCACCTAATCATCACCCTTGTTCGTGCTGTTTCTCAATTTCACACCGATTCTGTGGATGCATTAAATCCAATCATGTTTATCTGGTCCAGATTGTTTTGTTCGGGAGCCAACCGAAAGCGCTTGATACTGTTGCTGCTAAACGTCTCGCTGGGAATTGTCTCACTGCCAAAGAAATTGCAGAATATGAAGCCTCTGTTTCTCCACCTTCTGGATACACAAAATTCCTTAGGACAAATTTCACCAAACTTTTATATTTCTTACAAATTGGTCTAGCAGTTTTTCTTTAACGATACAGTCTTCTTGTCTTTTTAACTCTTCTCTTCAACTTCAATTATGTCACTTGAAAATTCTTCATAAATATTGACGCATTTATACTAGATCTATCAAGGAAAAAGGGAGGAGAGGGAAAATCACCAAGCAAGGATTGGCGATTAGAAATTAGAGAAGATATCAAGGAGATTTTGTTGGAAAGATTGAAGGAAGCCATTTAAGCGAACAAAAATTTGATGCATGATGCAAGTGGTGTGTAATAGCTCACAACCAACATAAAATTAAAACTTACCGCAAATACATTATAATAAAGCCAAGATCATATAGACATGCTTAACGCTTTCTCTTATATATACCCAAGAAATCTGTCAAAGCAATGCATCAATCTTGTGTGGCTTCACTTTACTGCCACTTCCAAAGTAACTAGAAATCACAACTCGATCGGCTAATATCTTTGGTCGGCTTTCTCACCGTTGGAAATGGATGCAGCACTTGCAAAAACAGCAGAGACCTACGGATGGGCAGCCAGAGACGCATCTGGAGTTCTCTCCCCATTCTAGTATTTGATTAAAAATATTAATTTTGTTCTTTTATATTTTGTGCTATTTTAACTTTCCTTATTGGGCGTGTGGTTTTAAATAATGTGAGAGATTATAAATTCTTAGAAAACATTTTCCCAAATAAAATAGGATTTTGAATTCGTGGTTTTGATCTTTTAAGAATTGTATTCCTCATGATAGAATATTATTTGGTTCTTTTATTTTTTTTTTATGATTTATCATTTTTCTTGTTCTTTGAAATTTTTCCTTAAATTCCATTTCATTAAATTAATTTTAAATTTAATTATTTTTTAAAAGTTTACTAAGAGAATTGATGCTGTTTTGAAAACAAATAACAATACTCATGGAAGTAGCAGACCAGGAAATGAGGATTCTCTAAGCATTTAAATCATAATTCTACCTCTGTAAGACACTTCAAGTGATAAACTAATAAGGGATCCGGTCAATGGAAATTATTTATTACTTTCTCTCTTTCAAAATATAAAACATTTTAGCCTTTTTGTATATATTAAGAAAGAAGAAAATAAGAAGTATTGTTTATTATATTCTTAACTAATTTCAAATATAATATAGAATTATAAAATTATATTTTTTGGTGAAATTAATTTTAGAAAAATAATCTTTAAATTTTCTAAAAGATTAAACATTTTTAGAAGAGAAAAAAGTCAAATGGCCTTATATTTCTACTGCTAAACATTTTAATTGAAGGAAATTAAGTTTTACTAACACAATAATTTAACTACTAACCTCTTTAACTCTTTTAATTTAAGAGATTTAAACTCTACTAATACACAATCCAATCCAAATATACCCAAAGTCTTTAACTTGCCCCGAACTTTTGCTGCTATGAGCTTTCAATATCCTTTTCATAAGTAATTGAATGTCTATGTTTTCTTTTTAAGATTTTCAGAATTGAATGTCTTCTTTTTTTAATTAGTTATATATTTTATTTAAATTTCCATCACTAACCTTTTTATTTGAACGAAATTAAGTTTTATTAACACAATAATCTGACTGCTAACCTATTTAACTCTTTTAATTCAAGAGATTTAAACTATATTAATATATAAATCGTACTACTAATCTATTTAATTAATAAGTATATTATGATAAATTTTTTATAATCAAATTACTCTCTTTTAATTTTTAAGTCAAATTAAAATGATACATCCAATTCTTATTGGAGTGTATGAAAGCAAGCTCAGATTCACGTGGTCAATATTTTCTCATATATGTGCCCAAGAAATCTCTCAAAGCAATGCATCAACTTTGTCTGGCTTCACTCTACTGCCAGTTCGAGAGTAATTAGAAATTATTCATTGCCTAGTATCTTTGGCCGGCTTCGTCACCATTGGAAATGGATGGAGCATCTGCAAAAACAGCAAAGTCAATTGAGGCCTACGGATGGGCAGCCAGAGACGCATCTGGAGTTCTCTCTCCATTCAAGTTCCAAAGAAGGTAAGCAAGTCTGGCCAATCCCCTCTCCCTCAGCGCCCCCCAAAACGAAAAAAAATTTTGATCTCATTTAGTGCTCAAAGTCCGAAAGATAAACTTTGATTTGATTTAGTGCTCAATGGTTGTAACCAGGGCAACAGGAAAGCACGATGTGCAGCTCGAAGTGTTGTGTTGTGGGATGTGCGACTACAAGAATTTGCTAGGAACTACTAAATGTCTCATTGCACCGGGTTAAGATTGTAATCCATAAGCTTCCATACTACAATACTTTTTATTGAATAAAAGAAGTACCACGTGATTAGTGAAGATTACATAATTAATTAATAAAGAATTAAGTAAGAATTGAACGTTTAATTTTATGGTCCACAGGTTTTGTTTAGGCAAAGCCGCATGATCCTGTCCCTTATTACTATGACGGCAGTATTTCAAATTCAATACACAGAATGCTTCTCTAATGTGCTCTGAATTTACTCACCAGTGCAGGCATGAGTTGGTGTGGGTCTCAGATGGCTCCATGGCTGCTCCAAGCAAAAGAAGAGTGCCGTCGAATTTCAACAATGTGATCAATTCCGAAGGTGGTGAACTCCCAAGGACTCTGTCAATGATGCCATCCAACGTACCAACCGCGGCCTGCTCATTCCACACATATAAAATGAAAGGAACTAGTAAATTTTACCATGATTAAGTGAACTCTAGGGAATTTGCTGTATTAGCTGCAGCTGCTCAGGTTCTTTTCTGAGTAAAAATTTATCTGCACTATATTTTTCAATAGCTTCTTGCTTCTTGTCAATGGATGTACTGATTACCGTTACTTTTGCACATTCTTAGAGAAAGCGCTACCTATTGAATTTGAAAGATTCGCCTTCACAGTATTGTGGGATGGGAATTAATGGAATCCAATCTTACTCAGGTACAATGGGATAATTAGTAAGTAGATCCCAATCTCACATCCCACAGTACAATACTTTGAGCTGCACATCGTGCTGTCCTGTAGGGCTGCTTCCAAACATTGAGCACTAAATCAGATTAAATTCTATCAGATGAAAACCAATTGCCTGGATATTCATGCCTACCTTCTTTGGAACTTGAATGGAGAGAGGACTCCAGATGCGTCTCTTGCTGCCCATCCGTAGGCCTCAATTTGCGTTGCTGTTTTTGCAGATGCGGCGTCCGTTTCCAATGGTGAGAAAGCACTATTCGATGTGTGATTTCTAACACTATTCGATGTGTGATTTCTAATTAAGTACTTCGGAAATGAGAGTAAAGTGAAGCAAGACAAGACTGATGCATTGCTTTGACAGATTTCTTGGATTTGTTTAAGAGAAAATATTGAGAATGTCACTACGATCTTGGCTTTATTATCTAATGCGTTTATCAATAAGTTTTAATTGGGTAGTTTGGAGGATGCTTCTGTAATCCCACCAAACTTGCTATCATGTAATAATATCGTAGGTCCACATCAAGAAAACCAATTTCTTTCAATACAAGAGCGTAAATAGAAAGTGCCTTCACCACAGAAGCAAAATCAGAAATTGTGTTTCCTTATATTAACACATGAACGGATTATATATATATATATATATATAGAGAGAGAGAGAGAGAGAGAGAGAGAGAGAGGTGGTCGAATGGGCGGATAATGTCCAACCATCTTAGCAACCCTAGAAATCACAGCCAAAGTAAGTCTAAGAAATCATATGTATATATACAAAGTTAGCATTGTAATTTTCAACTTTTTCTCTTTTATCTGGATATTATTCATGATCATCTATTCACATGACAAGCAATATCAGAGTTTACAGCCGAAGGGAAGTCACAAGACGAGACATCAAGGAGACTTTTTGAGCCAATAGGATAAGAGTTAAAGCACGCATCTCTAACAACTCTTCTTAGAGGAGAGTTTGGAAATAAGAATAAGCATGTCACTCTCCGAAATTACCCGTATAAAGAGCCAGCTGTAGACTTTCCAATTTCGGCATGAGAAGCCCAAGAGACATGGGATACCCATGTCGCCGTGCTGCTAATAGCTACAGTGATAAATTGTCGAAGCCCAGGAGGGGGATGCTGCCATTTCTCCTTTTAACTATTATTGAGTTTAATTCTTTTAAATTAAAAAAATTAATAATAAAAATTTAAATAAAATAATTTCGTTAATCAATTTAGGATATTTTAAAAAGGTAATATGAATTTTCAATTTCGAACAAAGTTATTAGTAAAGTCATATTTTCATAAAGCTTATATATTCTTTAGATCAAGAATATTATTTGTTGCAATTTCGTTAAGAAATAAAGTGAACATTAACTCTCTTTTTCTTTTCTTTTTGAAAAGAAATATTCGTTCTTTAAGACCATAGAAATTTTTGAACAGATTAAGAATATACTTGCAAGTTCATATCAGAGTAAGCCCCCTAAAGCCTAACTGGGACGTTGGGCATTGGAGTAGCGGTTAGACTTAAAATCATGCTTGGAATGATAGATGGAAGCAATTCCTGGCTTCCGGTCCGTGAAAAAACCGATAGTACGCCGGTCTAATTTCTGGACAAGTTAATATTTTAAATAAATTTTAGAGGAGAATTAAAGAGATAGTTAAATACATTATAATTTTACTAATATAAAATAATTGTTATGAATTTAAGTGTTAGCAAAGCGTTATTCAATATATTTGGAGAATAACAATATAAAACTAAAGAAAAGAGAAGATAGAATATATAGAGAAAAAGTAGAACTAAAGAAATAAGACTAATCTCTATGTTATTAATGTAATCATATGACCCTATATATAGGCTCATAATACAATAGTTTATGGAAACCTAAAATCTAATGGGGAAAAAAATCAAATCTGATTATGAGTCATATTTTGAGAGTCCAGTTCTCTTTAGAAAACTTATTAATATGAACATCCACATATTATTTCATAACACTCCCCATTAGATGTTCATAACATAAAGAATATACCTCGTTAAAACTTTACTAGATAAAAATCTAATGAAAAAAAAAATTTAGTGAAGAAAAAAAGGTACATTATTCTTTATGTCATTATTACTCCCCCTGATAAAAAAACCCTTTAAGGTTTCTTAACTGATACCTTCCAATCAAATGTTGCTATCGGTAAAATCTTAATGAATAGATTTGTCACATAATCAAATGATCAGATTAATTGCACATCAATATTACATCACTTCTGGAGAACTGATTGAAATATATTTTATCATATCTCCTTAGATATATTCCAAACTTTATTATCATCCAATAATATAGTTGGAATTCCTCCTTAGAGGATATAAATTTATTTCAAATACATTAATCATGATCATATATATTATCAACCAACATCATGAATTTTTATAAGTTAAAGATGTGGCTGTTATAATCATCACATTCTTATAAATGCATGATTTATGTAGATCATATAAGTAATGCATATCTTGTATATTCATCTCAACAGGAGTTAAATTTTTTCAATATTCGAGATAAACTATCTTAAGGAGATATCAATAGGCAAGCTTAATGTCATCTCAAAATTCATTCGCTAGAAAAAAACTAGAATGGATATCTACTTGCACGTTGACAAGTATATTTATGCACTCAATTGTATAATTGTGGTATTTCAAGACCAAATAGTTATTCATTGTCCTTTAATAGATATAAAGAATCTCACTATAATAACCCAATGACAATTGATGTGCTATATCCATGTGAAACATCTTCATGATGTTCAATCAAAACAAAATATTGACTTTTCAAAATGTTAATCACAATACTTGCTCCTCTAAGTTCTTCAAGAAAAATATCTTGATCATCAAATCATTTTCTCTTTTGAAGATTTTATTTTTAAAAACAAGAGATCAATCACTCTTCAGGAGTGTATCAAAATCATATAGTTATAAAATTTATATATTTGTCCTGCTATGACATCTATCCAAATAAAAATATCTATAACTCTACAAAAATCAGTCAAATAATCAATTTGTAATTTTATGCAAATAAATAATATTTCAAACTTCTAGTTCATTAATACTTGTGCATAGATCAAGATAATAAAAGTCATAAATGATATCCTCTTTTAATTGATGAATTTCTCCCCCTAATGTGGATAATATTATGCCAATCAATAGAGTGTACAATGAATATATCTTCTAATAAAGAAATACATATAGCAAGTATAGTTACGTATAGAATATCTTCATATATGGACATACTCGATCATTCTTTCAATAAAAATTTACTAAGATAATCTTATTATATTCTACATGAACAACTATATACTATAAATATAAATACTATTATCAAATGATAACAAACATAAACACATATTAAGTGTTATCATTCACTATTATATCCATCACTAGAAATATATTTCTTCGTTATCAGTGCCAGATCTTACGAAAAATCATACACCATAACTTATGGCAAATATTCATTTTTATAGTTCGCATTTTATAAACAAATATTAATTTGCTACCTCTTTGTATTACACTTCAGGTGTATAATTCCTGCTGGGAATACATGTACACTTCAAGTGTACTTGTGAATAGTTTACACTTTTCATATTTCTCATGCAAACTTTATCATTTCGAGTCTGCAAACCTCAATCTAGAAATTCTCATTCTGAATCTATATATTATGCACATTAATATCTTTAAAGTCATGTTCAAATAATTCCCAATCATGTTGAGATCTCATCATTATTCACAATTTTCAGCTACATAAATTTCTTCTGAAAATAATATATCAATCATGTTTGGAGGAAAAATCTGCTGGAATTTAAATCTCCTCAACTTAACATATATGGTCATCTTAATTCTTTACTCCCCATTTTCTTTGAATATTTTTCAATGCAATAGATACGTTCACCTGCAGCTTGTGATTAACAGGAACGGCTGTTGTGTCGCAGATTTGTTAAGACACAGAGACTGATGTAAAAGAAAAGTTAATGGCAAAAGAACATTTCAACAGGGCCAGAGGAATGAATGTAGACCCATTTAAACATCACCAGGTTTTCATTCTGCTAAAAATGGCCATAGCATTAGGAATCCAGAAAGCACCGCAGAGAGCAAATGAAAGAGGATTGGGAAGAGAGGTCAAGTGGCCGATTCTCTTAATTCCATGAAAAGGATGAACAAGCAGCAAATACCCAATAAGGGACCTGAGTAGTCAGTAGCTAAAGAAATCTAACCTAAATAGAGGGACCATTTAAGCAAGAGCTGAATAAATCTCAACATCCTTTGGACAGACCTAAGGAGGTGAAAAAGCATGCCGTTGCTCTTGGAACCCCCCTCCCAGTCCCGCAAGAAGGGAAAAAGTTGAGAAACAATACTTCCATATGGCATAAAATCCTAATCGTATCAAAAAAACTCCTAATCCTGTTTGTCCATTGACTTATCATATGTGGCCGGGTAACTATTAAGAAAGCAATGTTATTTCAGCCAATTCTAGTCATATATCATCATCTTGGTTCCCCTCCCCCTCTCCCTCTCTCTCTCACACACACACTCACAAAAGAGCGTGCCTAAAGACAGTAGTGTCATTATGGAGATCATCCAATCCACAGGATAACCCACCTCTTCAAATGTGCAAGGTTGCCTTTACTATTAATTGAATCCTAGATCAAAAGAATTGTAGTGATGAAGGAAAAAAGTGGGGTTAGGATCATCTAGTACACTTCTGTGTTATTACTCTCTACTACACTTCTAAGTATAGAATTTTTCATTCATATATCTTAAACCAAATAAGATAAACCCTAAATTTTAAAAATAAATCCTAATTATACTATAATTAGTAATGTATTATAAAGTGTACTAGAGGATGTACTAGAAAATCCAAAGTCCAAAAAGTGGCTCAGTCCCGTCTAGGATAAACCTGCATCTGGAGAACCTACAAGGCCAACTGGAAGGACTACGCAAAGAAATACTAGCTCCCAGCAGTGCTGAGCAACATCGATGTATATCAAGGAACAGAGAATCCCCGTTCCACCTGGTATTGAACTTGCTACCAACTATGAGAAGGCAATAAGTTCCCAAGTGATAACCATTCACCCCTCATTGGTCTTTTCCTTTTAAATAAACACTGTTTATTCCCTTCAGATCTGAATTCTTTAATTTAGCGAAAGCTGAAGGGAATGAATGTTGAAGGTCCAAAATCATTCTACAGCACAAAATTTTCTTCTCATAAAGCTAATGACGCCCATAACACATATGCCAGCTTTAGTATCTGGAGTTAAATCATATTGATATCATCAATATTCAAGGATAATAGAACAAGACATGCTCCAGAACAAGAACAAAAAAACAGAAAACTGGAAAGGAAAATTAAACTGTTGTCAAGAAATTATAGCCTCGTGACTTAAACAACAATTTATTTTATGATAATTGCTCAATAATTTGGAAACAAGCAGCTAGTCAACAGGAAAGGAATCCACAAACCAGAAAAATTCGCCCAGAAAAAATATGCACAGAAGGTACTGACATACAACTCCTACCATGTGGATTCCACTTTTCCATTCATGTCTTAGCTCGAGTTCTGTAGTAGTTGTAAGCAATCCTAGAATAATGGGTGAGGGTAAAAAACATTTGCAAAATAGCACGACCTTTAACAATCCCCTCCCTCACATTCCTCACAGTTCTAGCTAGAACTGGTCCTGCTACCTTAGTCTCCATTGGAGCTACCTCCTGCAGGGATGCTAATGAAGTAAAGATGATGTGAAATTCATCACTCCAAACTATTGCACAAAAAATAGCGAATCAATAACTGAAAACATTATAACCTGATGGGGTCATGTTTGTCAAATGTTGCAACCTTTCCTCCGCTAAGCGAACAGCTCGGGTAGAACTCCTAACACCTTGAGTTATTTCTTGACTACAAAAGGAAAGGGGAAAGAAAAAATAAAAGCTATAAATTTGCATTATACAAGTCTTTTTGTTTTTTATTTTCCTTTTGGCATATGCATTATACAAAGCTGTAACTAGTCAAAAATTATGAACCAAGCTAGGTTCATCATCTCCTACCCTAGATCACTGAGCTCCATAGTCAGATCACTTATCTCCATTCCAGATAGCCGAACTGCAGCCATGGTGTCAGGAAGTTCCTCTCTAGTGACATCCATCAGCTTCTCCATTGACTCAGCTGCTCTTTTGAAAGCCTTGAAGACACCACATTAAACAATTTTATTCTTTACTTGAATAACCCCCTTACAGTATAATTTGAAACCAAAAGTGAAAAGGCCTGACTATATAACTACATTTCACATTGCTTGAGCAACACTTTGAAAGACAACCCAAGAATATCAAATAAAATGTGGTTCTTTGAAATAGACATCCTCTAAGTTTTCAAGTAAAATCCATTTGAACACATTCTTCTTCCAAGCGCAACAACAGTAGGGAACTCTTCAAAATTCAAACCCAAACAATTAAAAGATCTTTCACACTATCAAATATTAGCTCTAAGTTCACCTATCTGCATAAATGAAAATCAAAAGCACAATCTGAATTAAGGAATACTAAAACCCCTCTAAATTAATTTAATTGCCGTATAAAGCTAGTGTAGGAAAATCAAGAATTCACCAAGATGAAGCATAAAGCTTAAGAACGTCAAGGACAAGGAGGAAATATATGACAACAAACCAGAAGAGTGGGGATTGCAGAGCAAAAAAGCCAGGTTGCAGAAATTGCTGCCTGCAAAGAAATGAATAAATTCCTAATTCAGTCCATAGACAAATAACTGTAGAGCCACCCTTATCTTTAACGAACATATTTATAAATGAAAACCAAAAATTCAATTAAATAGAAATTCTGAAAAATCAATACTTAGACACTATTACAGTAATCGATTGAGCTAGCATTCTTAGTCTATTTTATACGAAAAATATTAAATGCTTCGGCTTAATTAATCTTTTGCTTTAGTTTTCCGGGGAAATGGAAGCAAGTAATCTGTATTGCTTATAGAAACCACACAACAAAATTAAATACTAACCAGCGACCATCATCAGCTAAAACCCTTAGACTATGGAACTGGAAAATTTCATATTCCTGAATTTCCTCTAAGTTCATAGACCAAAACTACTGTAAATTAGCAGAAGTATCATCCAGATTCGGGAAATCTTCCCACTGAGAGACTTTCTAAATAAATTATAAAGTGCATGCAGTATGTGAATGTGTATGTCTGTGTGTCTGTGCGGAGAGAGAGAGAGAGAGAGAGAAAGGGGTTACAGCGCAAGCAATAAAATTGAGAATGCGAATGTGGCGATGAGTGAAGGTCCACTGAGTAAGATGAATCCCGGCGGCGGACGGAGGAGATGAACCGATGGCGGTGGTGAGTTGATGCGATGAATCCGGCAGCTGAGAATGCTCTGGGAGAGACAAAGTCATAAACGATTTGCGATTCTTCAACCGCAAATTCAGCCGCGGCTCATTAAAGCTACCTTCGCAGCTGCAATTTATCACAGGCATCTTTGTCTGCAATTTTAATGCACTCAACATTTTCCCTTTCCCTCTCTGTCTCACACATAGAGCACCCAGTAAGTGTGTGTTCACTGTGTGAGTTTGTTAAAAGACTTCGAACTCACCGAAGGGATACAGCGGGAGGAGAGTTGCAGAGGAGGAGGAAGAGGAGGGTAATTTTGGGTTTTGACAAGATTTTGGCACGACCGTGTGAAAGCACGCATGGACTTGTGTATGAATTGCAAACTGCATAAGCAGTCCCCGAAATATGTTAAAATATTAAATTGCGCAGTAAAATTTGTAGTAAGTTATTTTCCTATTTCTATTTAGTGCTAAAAGGACTTGAAGTCTAGTTTGAAGGAAAGAAAATGGAAGTTTCTAAAATTAAAAAAGGTATTTTTATCGCAAAAGATTAATAACTTATTATTATCATAATAATTATTTATTTATTAATAAAAAATACATACAAATAAAATATTTATCACAACACATGATAAAATAATTTAATTTTAGTAATTTTTTATATGTACACATCCTCTATTAATTAATGAATAACTATTAAAATACTTATAAGTTACGAACTTACCAAAATAAAACCCGTACTCCTATAACTCAAAAACTTATTTGAAATTTTACGAAAGCTCATTCTGAAATTGAGAAACATCGTTTCATCTGGTAACTTTGTTGGATATAACTCCCCAACTTAGATCTCTTCCTACCGTATAAAATGAGAAGGCTGTACAGTCTCAAATTGGATGTGCTTCCTACCATATATACCTTTTTGATTTTGTAATGATAGCCTTTGTCACTTTCGCCAAAACCAGTAGGCAGTAGCAGAAAAAACTCAAATTTAAACACTTTTTAAGGGCAAGCATATATAGGAATCTAACAACACACCCAAAACAGAAAACAGAGGCACCACAAAGAGTGGGAGAGAGAGGATAGAAAAGATTTCTTCATTCCAATTTACACCTCAAATATTTACAAAATAATGCCTTTTACCTTTTGCTACAAAACTTCAACCCATCCTTCTCCAATATTTATATACACTTAACACATTTTTATCTTAATGTAACTTGTAGCAGCTACAAAGTAAAAACTACCTGTATAATGCTCGTTCCTCAGATTCCTAGAGAAACTTTAGACACTTGTCCAACTCAACAATTACAAGAGGGCCGACTCCCTATTCCCCAAAAGAAGAAAAAGAAAATCCCAGAAAAGGACAAACACCGAACCAGGGACAGACTTCATGGGGTCCGGATGACTTCTCTCACGGTTGCATTACAAAAGAAACATCTCTGGCAATTGAGAAGGTGCCGGGATATGCAGCCAAAGCAGGAAAGGTGGGAACAGGGTAAGAAGTGGGCGTCTGCCTTGGATGAGTAACAAATGCAGCATATGTTATCTTCACAATCTGTTTCTCCACATCCCGCCGTGGTCTCAACATTCTCTGATTGAGTCTGACAGATCAGCAGGCTTGATATTTTTTCTAGTTGCCTCAGTTTTGCAATATCGTCTTCCCCTTTGACAAAACTAGCCTGACAAACCAACGAACAAAATTTAACAAAAGGTAACTTGAAGGTTAGACACATGTTCCACATTTCATTTTCTTGCGAAGTGGCAAATTCAATAAAAGAAATTATTAATTGAAGAAAAGAAAAAAAGAAAGAAAGGCAAAAAGACATATCAATAACATCATCCATGCAAAAGCATATAAATTGAAGCTGGCTGTCAAAAAGAATTCTGGCATACAAAAAGAAAAATGTAAGATTGTGCAGAGCATTACAGTGTCAGTAAATAATGAGGAATGTGGAGATGGTACTAGGGTACATATATGGCTATAGCTGCTCATAATAACTAAAATGTTATATTAGAGAAGGAATCACTAACCCAATTGCACTCCAAGAGGTAAAATCCACGGAGGATAGTCTCAGCACATCCCATGCCCACAAAAATATCAACAATATCATTCTGCCCACCTTGGTATGCTTCTGTACTTGCATCCAATAAATTCAGAATGATGCCAGCAAGAGGAGCTAGAATCATGCCACCATTCATTTTCTCTGGAGACTGACCAGGACGTCTAATGGACCTGTGTAAAGAGAATAACCAGGATTCAGAATAGACTATTTCACTGCTTTAAGCATCTTGTTCTCCAATAGTTATAAATTCTCCAACCAAGTGTTTTTCCTAAACAAGTTAATACAGAAATCTAGGAAAAGTAGAGAGCTGGAAGGCAAACATCCAAACCAAGTAAGATTTCTTCGACAGTCAAATGCACTCTACATAAAATATATGATCCAAAACATTACCATCACAATACATGTCAATAAGAATCTAGCAAGAAAAAAGAAATTGCCATAAGTCGGTTGAAGGTAACAGTGCTTCTAAATTGCAAACAGAATGACGATTAACAATTTCACAAAAGGAAAATGGCACTGCAGTTCTTATAAGAAAACATCAGGAAGTCAATATGGCGATAATGCATCAAAGCCCAGAGGAGGATCCTCACGATTTATAGCATAATAAAAGAATAACAAGCTCATAATGAACGATCCATGAGAAAACATGAGGAAATCAGTGTGGTGATAATATGCATCAAAGGCCAGAACAGGACTCCTCTTGGTTTGAGCATAGTCAAAGAAAGAATCCAGGAGAAACTTACAGGTCAAAAAGCTCTGGGTCGGCTGCTGAAATCAAGTGGTTCAGTATGAAGATAATTAGTTCTGTCAGCCTTCGCAAGTTTGTGTCTGTACCAGCCAGAAATGCTTGAGGTATCTCAGAGGTACAAAATTCTAATACTCTTGCAAGATTACATGAAAGGTCAAATATAACACTGCATTTCCTCTGCTGAAACTCTAGCACCTGAAAAGCACCCTTAGAAGTACTTATTAAAAGAGAAGTGGCAAGAAAAAGTCATTAAACCAATCAACGATAATATGAAACACACTTAACACTTATCCAACAATAGAATTTCAAATTATAACTTAAAGTTCAAAAAAATTATAATTATTCACTAAAAAACCCATACCCCCATTCAGATAACCAGATCTACCATGTGAATCATCTAACAACATTTTCACTAGCACAAGGATTCAAATAATTTGGAAATTATAAGCAACAACAAAATTAGCTAAAAAACTCATAATCTAGATATACTGTGTCTGAACAAAAAAGAATTCAAGATTTACCTGATAATTCTCCTGCATTTCACGTATTGAAACTGAGAATTCAGTCATTGCCCAACTCAGGGTGTTAAACAGCCTATTAAGAAAAGCTGAGAAGAGTTCGTCATCCTCAGTGCAAACTTCCCGGAGCAATCTCTTCACAAATTAAATGACAAAAATTTCAGAAAAACAATCAATTCCTTGACTAAATGGAGTTCCAGGAGAGAAATGGGTGAACCATTAAAAAGAGAAATAACGATGCGAGGCTTCACCTGGAATACAGCTGAAGAGGAGGATGACTCTCCACGCTTTGAAGAACCAAAGCCAGAATTCTTGCAGAGTCGCATAATTATATTTGTTACAGGAACCCAGGACCTGTTATCGAAAGCTGACAATAGAGCTCTTGGCAACCTCCGAATAGCAGCTTGATTGCACTCAAAAGCTACTAAGAATTCCTTGTATTGTACCAAGACAGAAATTGACTGGAGAAGAAGATCCCTCAGCTCTGCACTCGATATCCTTGGATCATTGAAGTGGGTGACAACAAAAGTAACCTGACCAGAAAGACATCCAAGAGCAGCTAATTAGTACCGGCACAAATATATCACTGTCACCTGTATTCTCTAAAACATCAACAACCACTAGATGCTACTAACATAGAAGGAAAGCAAGAAAATAAAAAATTGTACCAACAGGTCAAACATCCCAAAAGAACAACAAGCTTTGATGGCATGGCAATTCCAAAAAGTAATGAAACACAAAGCATATAAACTCTTCCTCCTATACCCCAATGATCAACATAATGCAGGCCTTCATGCTCAAAAACATACAAACAAACCAAATGATTGTTAAATTCATGATAAAAATTAACCAATATTCTTCATAAACAGTGTGACATGTCTTGTCTAAATGTTGTTCACAGTCAAAAGGCTTGCTCAAATGATTATCCATTTACAATGGATAAGCACAACGTTCCTATACTTCTTTTAGAAAAATATAAAATAGAGGCAAAAATAAAATGTCACAACAACAGTAGAAGTTGAATGCTTTTTGAAATAAATAAAAAATAACAATAAGAGACAAATCAGAATAAAAGCAAAAATACACATATGGTCCCCCCCCCCCCCTTCTTTTTCTTGTGGGGAGGAAGGGGAGAGAGACAGAATCTCAAGACGTACAAAGGATGAAAGTCCTTGCTTAATGAATATCGCAGGAGGTACAAATGGAGGATCACTCTTACGCAGCACATGGAAACAGTCCACCTGCCAATAGCAAAAGATGGAAACCATTGCAAGCTCAGAAAGGAAAATGATGCCCGCAAAACAGGGAAAACATGACACCAACACCAAGAGTAGAAAACCATCCTAATAATATTTTCTAAAAGTATCACAAGTTTCAATTAACCTACAACTCAATAAACATGCTCACGAAACAGATGATATATTTGACTATTTTCCTTGTCTCTCAATTACAGGAAAAAATTCCATGACTGTAACCCCATTTTTTAAGGTATACTTTCCTTTTCCCTTTAGTTATGATCACCAAATATGACAAACTTCAATACAAGAAAAAACAACAAATTGAACTCCAAGCAGTATAATGTCAGGGAAGCGTACCAATGTTTCCAAATAATATTCAGGAATGTAGAGGAAGATAGAGTCTAACTTGCTGAGAATAAGAAGAAATTGAACAATCCACATGCATGACGCATACATTCCCCTCTGCTTCCATCTAGAAAAAAGAGATACACGATACCTGTGAAACAAAAAAGTTACCAGAATAATTTAGAAGTGTAGTTAGAAATTACAGCAGAAATTAACCATTTTTCACCCTCAGAGCAGAAGCAACATTGAGTGTTTTCCCACCCAATTAGGAGGGCAAAAAGAATCATCGACACCAAAAACTCAACCAAGAATTTTGTTCCTCTTTCTGTAGGAAAAATTATAAAAATGGTTGCCATGAAAGGAAAGTGCCTAAACAACACAAATATAGAAACTAAACCTATGTTGCTTTACTGTTTTCTGTGAAATCCTGATACATTAAGTGAATTTAACAATCACTATATTGACCAGCAACATCTGGCACCTTCTGCCTGAAACTTATAAGCTGCCACTTAAACTTCCAACCAAGCTGGATAAGCAAGAAGATGAGTTGTCTCCTACTCTAACAAGTGCCCAGTTAGGACAAATTCAATTTATTATGGCACAAGATCCTAGACGATCCTTTTTCCTTGTGTTCAATTGATTGTCAAAATGAGCCTCTACCATCAAAACTGTCATCATTCATTCACCATAAATAACAAACATCAACAAGAGTCATCACACTATGCCACCAGAAATCAGACCTCTTTTCAAAGAAATCGTCTATTTCTTGCCCATAAATCAACGCATTTCCGGGATATATGAATTAGTATCATACGATAAGACAATCATTCTGTTCGAGATTTCCACCTACTTGAAATAAGAGAGAGGTCTTTGATCGCCATGATTTTCATATTTTCTTTTGTCCTTACAAGGAGTATCTATGGAATACATTGCTAAAGCTTCTAAATACTCATTGAAGCTTGCATGTCCAATATTAATGGATACACTAAAAGTTTCAGCCACAAGATGCCATCAAATCTCATATCTTGTTTATTTGACGGTGATGGCTATAATTTCATTAGGTTACACAACAACTCAGAGAGGGTATGCAGAAATTTAGCTTAGGAGGGAATCTTTCTATTGTTTGCTACTCCCTAATATAAGTTATACACGAGGAGTAAATTCAGAGAATTACATATGCTGGAACCAACTTGCCTAACGAAGACGCAGAAGATAAATATGAACAATAATCTCAAGCCATCTAACAGAACAGAAGCAGCCAAAAGAATGACAATAGCTTGAAGATCGCATTATCTTTTATATTCGGCAATTAGAAAAGCTTAAATATTCCTGCAAGTAATGGGTGAAAATGATCATCAAATATCTGGAAGGAAACTGGATGAAGCAAGAACAAAGAGCAACTAGATGGCCAAATCTTGGGCAGAATCAACAAGACAACCACATGACCAAGAACAGATCTCACTACCAGGCACAATGTCTAACACAATCCATAACTTCTTCCCGATAAACGCTTCGAGCTTCCTTCAACCGCTTTATTTGTTCGCCAGAAGCTCTTTCCCTGATTTGTTTATCAGTTTCTTCCAAGAGAGAGGTTGATTGCGACTGACGAGCAATATAAGAAGATGCCTATAGCAAAAATACCCTTTTAGGTCTTCCAGACATTACATAAAACAAGAGATGCCAAGACTCAATAAATCCAATACCCTCAGTTTATTGCGATACAGCATCCTTGTAATAGAAAACAAACAAAATGGCAAAGAGCATCAACAGATTAAAAAAAGAAAAGGAGAGGAAGTAAAAAAGCAAACGAAGTAAGGGGAACCAACAACAGGAAAGAAAGGACAGTCAGATAAGTGCATGAATGCTTGTTTCAAGCAAGCTAATCATAAGCAACATATCTTGCAAACTTTTGACATCCAGTATGTACAAGCAAAATTCTGAAGAATTTGGACGCTCTTAAAGCTCTTCCTTTTTTCAGTACATCTACACAGCTGGCTAGTGGAAAGCCAGCTTCCATAAGGCTCTGGTGCAGCTACCAACCCAGCTTTTCAATGCTCTTATATAGTCTCCCACTATGCCCCAACCAATTTCTGCAGGATTCCCTCACAAGCACATGAACTCATGCCCTATTCATGTGTCAATACAGTGAACTACTCATGAGCTATACAATCATCAACAATGCAGAAAAAGTTCTTTTTCCTAGAAAAAATTGAAGATGAACACGATTCCTTCCCCTTTATCCTTTAATTTTTTATGTTAATTTGATCGGTACTATCCATTCTTTGTCCATTCTTCAACAAACAAAAGTGAATCATTAAACTTAGAATCTGACCTTCTATAAAGATAAAGGAATTACCTGTTTAAAATTTGGTGCAACTCCCAAATGATATAATAGAAGCATAACATCCAAGAGCTCCTCTTCTTTTAGTGTTGCAGAAGATAAATTGTTCTCTCTGGGAAGAATTCTCATCTGCTGCATAGGTCTATAATTGAATTCGGATTCAGACTGATCACTTGTCCCAGGTTTATCTTCTATTTCATCATTCAAATTCCCAGCACTATATTCTGCAGCAACATGAGCAGACCTTTCCGGAATGGAGCTGCAATGCCCCCTAGAACCTTTCGATACATATCTAACATGATGCTTTGAAATCTTTGCGAAATCAGCATCATAACTAGAACAGCAGCATGGCTTCTGCCTATCAAAATGTGTTACCCTAGTTTCTTCATCATCCATGCATCCTTCTTCCCACCGAATAACTTGTTCTTGATCATCATTCATAGGATGAGATTTAGCCAGATGACTATATGATCCTCCAAGTCTAGAAAAATCAACTCGGTGTGGATCATTCTTCAGAAATAAGCCGGCAGAAAAACCCTGTGGGCCGCCCCTATGAAGAAAACCAACATCAGATCCAGAACTAGCTCCAGAGCCTTTTGCGCAGCCACATATGCCTCCCACAGTGGACCCTTCTGATAAAAAGTGGAGAATGACTGAGAACATGGAAACAAGTACAGAGTTGCTTGAAACTCCAGGAGGTGGCAAACTGCGATCTGCCCCCCTGTTTTTCAGCAGAAGATTTTGTAGAAATGTCTTAAACACAGATCCTGGTAGCTGTGGTGGTGTTCTAGGTGGTATGAATTGCATTACTAAGCAACAGAGGTCCCTCTGCTTCTCTTCTACCTGGAAGGGAAGGTATTGGTTTATAATGAAAAGAAGATAAATCCAAATTCTAGTATAAGGCATGCAATGAAGAAAATCAGCAACAAAGCACCATAAGTTTGGAGAGGATATGCAAAATTTTACGTCATCCTGTATAGAGATTAAAGATCACAATGTGGAAAAATGAGTCAACAAAAGAAGAGTGCCAGATTAAGCCAATGAAGGCGCATATAATCCTTCAGCCTCAACCTTTCTCAGAGAAATATCAAATTAGAGCGAAGGTGGAATAATGTGCAACAAGTTCATTTAATCTGAGTAGATATGTAGACTACCAATAATATCCTTTTTCATCCTCATCCAGCTTCTCAATCTCTGTTCTGACCCCTTCCAACCCTCTTTTTTCCCTCTTCAATAAAACCCCAAAGGGATGGCAGCCAAACGGATACATCCAGGTCCAGATTATTGTCTTATCTCCACAAAATAGCTAAAGGAGGAGCAAAGGAGTCTATTAAAAAAGAGGGAAAAGAAGAAGGACCGACGGCGCACGCGGGGGTTGTGTGGGGTTTGTGTGGCAATGACTAGTCCATGGAATATATACAAAGAAAACCTAACCAATAATGAACACTGGGCATATAGGATGCCAGATATCCTATATGCTTACACAAAGTGGAAGAATGGTATCTCCAGTTGACCATAAACTAGGCTCAAAGCAACTTAAATGTGATGAATATCAACCTAGAAACTAAAGCTAGAAGCAGTTATTCACATAAAATGAATCCCAATACGTCTATTTTGTTAGTTATTCCTATAGGAGCATTGATTATGGAAAATTGCACCAATCAAGTTGTTATTTGTTAAATTCTATCAACCCTATTGCATCTCATTACTATCAAACATGCTAAAGACATCAAAATTAAAAAGGGAATCATTTTTAACATTGCCAAATGAAAGGAGGACAACAGGAAAGGGCATAAAGTAAACATTCAGATTACTCGTATATGTTCTCAGTTTGGTAAGAATATTCTTCATGGCATTTCAATCGCAATATAGCATTCTGAACCTTTGTTAATCTATGTATTTATCCATGACAGCCAGTTGGCAGGGGAGGATTTCACACCTACTTAAATATCATTGCTAAGTAGCTCGTATACGCAACAATAATAACGATTACCTTTCAGTCATGTATTCACAATTTGAGCCTCCTCTCAAGTTGCTAAGAAAGTTTTATCATTTCTAAGTCATAAAATATTCTCAAGTTAAATACATTCTTCATATGCCAATATCTATCATCTTACACACTAAAATCACCAAATCAATGGTGCCTCAAGATTTTTCCTCTTTTCCTTCTTTTACATTGAAATTAATGCTCCAGATTTTAGTTCTTTTATAGGCAAGCAATAATTTGTGTCCAGATCTAATCAAGAAGTTATATTAATGGATGCGAGAACAGGTCATACTTTAGAAAACAAAAGCAAAAAAAATAAACAAATAAAGTAAACAGCATACCATGCTAATGGCTTCAGATAGAGCTGTAGTTGTCAGTACCATGCTGCTCTCGTTCGACATGTGTTCACATGAACCGGGCCACCACACCAAAGGCATCAAGGATTGAAGATCCTGCTTGTTAGGACTCTTCCGTGATAGGAAGCCCTCAAATATGATCTCAAAATCCGGTGATTTCCACCATAGTATCATCAATTCCTCTCGCCTTAAAATATGGCACGCCAAAGCAAGATAGATATATGATCCTGAATATGGAAAATCTGAAAGAATCCAGGGTGCTGTCTTACATGCAGAGGAAAGGGCAGATATGAAGTGCTCAAACAATATACTCGATTCCTCGATCTCTAGGAAGCAATCAAGTACTCTATCTAAACTCCTATAATCATGTGGCGGATGCACTTTAAATATTTCAATTATAAAGGAAAAAAGTGGACCCCTTGCAATATATTCTGCACTTCCAGTTTCAGCAATGACTCTGGAGACTAATTCCTTGCATATTCCCCGAGAGACTGGGTGAGAAAGTTCCTCAAACGATACAAATCTCTTCAATCTTCTCAATCTCCCAACCGATCCAGAGCCTGCGCTCTCCATATGTTGCATTTCTAACAGTCTTGAGAAGCAATGAAGTAGCTGAACCGTAATGGAATTTACAGGAGGAGACTGAATAGGAAGGAAGCCATTAACTGGATATTTAAAAGGGTGGGCCCCAAAATTTAACTCACAACGTTCCCCTTGAGAAAGGGAAATTGCAGGATAATACCCCAATCCAGGCACCATCTTACGAATCCCGTTAAATGCTACACCTAGTGAAACACCATTTCTCATAAATGATATTTCATCACATTCCAAATCTATGCAGCATCCAATCACATCGCCAACAACCCATGACTGACCATAAGCCTCTGCTTCCTTATTCCATTTACAGACCCGTTTCCCATCATATGCATAAGAATCATCAGCATCCCCCACACCCTTATGATCTGTGAAAGGGCAGGAAAGGGTAGCCCAACCAAGCTGCTGCACCCCAGAAGTTTCCAGAATTACTTCATACATCCATTTTCCCTTCCACACACAGGTATTTGCCCTTGTGCTGCTAAACAACGCATGACTTTCCAAAAGCAATGGAGGTTTAACAATTCGGATATCGCCACATATGCTTGATTCTTCAATGCCCACAAATTGGGGTCTGAAGCCGACACAAACTGTGGACGCCCCATCTCTATTTCTATCAACAGAGGTCTCTAAATTCGCATGATACTTTAAGAAATGGTTCTTTATGATAGAGCGAACCACTCCAGTGTCAACTGGGCAAGTCAGCGGATTAATAGTTTTGTAAGGAAGATCAAATATGTGCTCCAGAGTCCTCTCTACTGACTGATCACCAAAATCATCACAGTATGAAACAAGACGGGGTCTCTGTGAACACTCTTTTCTGTCGTCTCCATCCAATACCACAGCCAACCCAGAGGATAGCCCGCCAATCCGTAGGCTGTCTTCTGCCATCAGCAAAGACAACAACAACTAGCAACTAACTTAACCTCACTTCACCCCACACAGATCCCAACTCAATTTTGTCAAAGTCAGAAAAGCATCAATAGACCTTAACCTATCCCAAATCCTGTAAATTATGGATCCTCTTCGCCTGAAAAAGAGTTGAGACGTGCAACTCTGAGGTAAAGCAAAAAACTAACAGAATAACAACTTTTTATGGCTTTACTCTAAAATTGAAAAAAAAAATTAAACTATATTAATATTGTCAGCAACTCATCAGCATAAAGAAACATAATTGATTCAATATCCCCAATCAACCCAATTCATCCCATCAATTTAAAGAGAAATTCATTCCACCCCATCATATCATAAACCAAAAACTCAAAATTCCTATCCCACCAATATTCCCCCCAACCCAGAACTCAAAAACAAACGGGCAGCGAAAAACTCACACTTGACTAAAAAACCTATTCTCAAAAAAAATTACCAAATTTTCACATCACTTACTCGAACAGAATCCTCCCTGGCGTATTAACACGCAACCAAAAAGAAGGAGAAAAGAAAAGAGAGGAAAAAGAGCTGAAGGCTCCCCTGCTGATGTTTCTGGGAAAACAAAGGGCGGCTAAAGAGTAATACTGAAAATACTGCTAGGGTTCTTCACTCACACCATTGATGGAGACAGAGAGAGAAGAATTCAGGTCTCAAATTTTCATTTTGCTTCTGATTTTGTTGTTTTCATCAAAAAAAAATCATTTTATATGTCCATTTTCGAATCTCTGGAGTTCATGCTTTTATGGTTTATTATGTTTTTTTTCCTCTTTTTTTTTTTCGGTTTTCGCAAGAAGTTTGGAGGTGAAATTGAAACACAATCACCAGCTAGTTTCGGTTACAGACGCTGAACTTATATTGAGGAAACTGACACGTGGAGGTTGGCATCCGGGCGGATGACCTGGCCTGCACTGAATTTTCAACTGTGTATGGGTATTTCTAACAGTATATCCCAAACGATCCCAAGGAAATGCAGACCGGTGACTTGGTCAACGGGTTGATATTTTTCCACGTTTTCGTCTTGTGGGGATTATCAGTGGTTCTGGGCTTCTTCTTTTTGGTTCAGCTAAAGATTGTATTTTTATGAACATTTATGGAGCGATTGAATATTGATGATCACCTAGGTTATTGTTATATATAATTAAAAATTAATTACTTTTAACTCTTTTCCCTACTTAACATATTCTCTTTTATTCTTTTTTAAATTATGAGTAAGTTCTGTCTTCTTCAAAGGAACTCATGATAATAAAAAGAGAAAATATAAAATAGAAAAAAAATAAAAATAATTAATTTTTAAAATGTATATAATAATAATAAATAACATATATGTTATGAATTTGTTGATGCGCAGTCGTCGTCGGCACAGTAAAATCGTAATACTAATGTAGAGAGCTTAATAAAGAAATTATAATGTAGAGAATAGGAGAAAACTATAGAGAGAAAATAGAGAGAAAGAACAAGAGAGCTTTATTGATTCTCTGAGAGTAAATCAATTAATGAATGAGTACATCCAACACCTCAGTCTAGAGCCCTATTTATAGGGTCATAATACAAGAGTTTATGAAAACTCAAATTCTAATGGGGAAAGGAAATCAAATCTGATTAGGATTCATATTTTGGGAGTTCGGTTCTCTTCAGGAAACTGATTAATATGAACATCCACATATTATTTCATAACACTCCCCCTTGGATGTTCATAACATAAAGAATATGCCTCGTTAAAACCTTACTAGATAAAAATCCAATGGGACAAAAAACTCTAGTGAAGGAAAAAGAGTACACTACTCTTTATGTCATATTTACTCCCCCTGATGAGATAATCCTTTAAGGTTTCTTAACCGCCGCATTCCAATTTTGTTCACCAATTTATCAAATGATGCGGTTGGTAATGCCTTAGTGAATAAATCTGTCAGATTGTCACATGATTGAATTTGTTGCACATCAATGTCACCGCTCTTCAGGAGCTCATGAATAAAGAAAAATTTTATCATATCTCCTTAGATATATTCCAAACTTTATTATCATCCAACAACATAGTTGGAATTTCTCTTTAGAGGATATAGATTTATCTCGAATACATTAATCATGATCAAATATATTCTCAACCAATATCATGAATTGTATAAGTTGAAGATGTGACTGTTATAATCAACACATTCTTATAAATGCATGATTTATGTGGATCATATAGGTAATTAATACCTTGTATATTCATCTCAACAGGAGTTGAATTTTCTCAATATTCGAGATAAACTATCTCAAGGAGATTCAAAAGCAAGCTTAATGTCGTCTCAAAATTTATTGGGTAGAGAAGAACTATAATAGATATCTACTTGCACGTGGACAAGTGTATTCATGCTCTAAATTGCAGAGTTATGGTACTTCAGGACCAAAGAGTTCTTCAATATCCTTTAATAGATATAAAAGATCTTACATATAATAACCCAATAACTATTGATGTGCTATGTCCATGTGAAACATCTTCAGGATGTTCAATCAAAACAAAATGTTGGCTTTTCAAAACGTTGATCACAATACTTGCTTCTCTAATTTCTTCAAGAAAAATATCTTGATCATCAAATTCTTTTCTCTTTTGAGGATTTTATTTTCAAAATCAAGAAATCGATCACGCTTCAGGCGTGTATCAAAATTATATAGTTATATAATTCATATATTTGTCCTACTGAGACATTTATCCAAATATGAATATCTATAAATATAATGTTATATTGACTAACTCTACAGGAGTCAGACAAACAATCAATATGCAATATTATGCAAATAAATAATATTTTGAACTTCCAGTTCACTAATGCTTGTGCATAGATCAAGATAATAAAAGTCATAAATGATATCCTCTTTAATTGAAGTTTTTCTCCCCCTAATGTGGGGAACACCATGCCAATCAATAGATTGTACAATGAGGATATTTTCTAATAAAGAAATACATATAGCAAGTATAGCTATATATCGAATTTCTTCATATATGGACATACTCAATCATTTTTTCAATAAAAATTCACTAAGACAATCTCATTATGTTCTGCAGGAACAATTATATGCTTCAAGCATATTGAGTCCATCAAGGACTTCAAATATAAGTTCTATTATCAAATGATAACAAATATAAACACATATTAAGTGTTATCATGCACTATTATATCCACCACTATAAATATATTTCTTCGTTATCAGTGTCAGGTTTTACGAAGAATCATACACCATAACTCATGGTAAATATTCACTTTTGTGGTTCGCATTTTATAAGCAAATATTAATTGCTATCTCTTTGGATTACACTTCAAGTGTATAATTCCTGCTGGGAATACATGTACACTTCAAGTGTACTTGTAAATAGTTTAAACTTTTCATATTTCTCATGCGAACTTTATCATTTTGAATCTACAGACCTCGATTTGAAAATTCTCAATATATTATGCGCATTAATATCTTTAAATTCATATACTTGTGCGATTCCAATAGCTCCCAATCATGTTGAGATCTCATCATTTATCACAGTTTTCAGGTACCTGAATTTCTTCTGGAAATAATTTATCAATCATGTTTTGGGACAAAAATTCTGCTGGAATTTAAATCTTTTCGATTTAACATATATGACCATTTTAAGCCTTTGCTCCAGTAAGGTATTTGTATCTTTGAAATCGACTTATCTACCACATTTCAGTTGTGTCTCAAATTTAGTTATAATGGTAGATTATCCTTCAGGGATATCAAATATAATAGGAGCATAACTTGCCGGATATTGGTCAGTTAATATACCTGGCTATATAAATTATCCTTTGAACTTCTGGTTCAATGTATCTTCTATGAGGATCAAAATAGAAGATTAAGATGAGACACATACTAATATCTTTATCCAGCCTCATGATTTCTCCTCTTTATGTTGGGGCAACATATTCCAAATTAACAAAATACGAATCTCTCCCTTGAGATTTTCTCCCAACATATTTAATAATCTCTTTTGAGAACCCATCTCATTACCTTTGTGGTGGTGCAACATACATAGTGCATTTTCTAAATTGAGGATAAAAAATATTTGGTTTCTGACCACAAACCAACTACTATGAGGAGAATTATAATATGTTGGCAAAATACGAAATAAGTGCTAATATATCACAGTCATGAACATTCTACAGGATGTTCAATATTTATCTCAATACAACTAGTATTATTAGGACAAATTATGTCTTTGGGAGAATCTTAAAACATGAGCTCATTATCAATAAATTGTGCAAACTACAGGTTGCAAAAATAACAATATACATACGACTATTTGTTGATGCATCAACTAATAATTTTTCATATTCATCCCAAAATAACACATTCAACCCCAAGTAATACTAGCAACTTTTAAATAAAACAAATAGCACATATAAATTCGTTATATTAGGAAACTTCTGGTTCCATAATAAATTAATAACCATAATTCGTATTTTAATGACCCGAGATGGTCCAACCGGTCATGCCAACTAATAAATTATTTATCAGTAAACTTCATGTTTACTCAATATTGCATCTCAATTTTATAATTCTATACAATATAACTCAGGAGAGATAAATAGTGGTATCTATAATTGACATATATTTCATGTCATAATGGTAATGCATATGCCTCAAAAGCTCATTCATTCAATGTCTCGATATACTGATAATATAATCAAAGCTCAAAAAGTTTTACGAGACTATATAGAGATGATATATTACAACAATTGACCATTAGGTGAAGATTTAGTAGCTCTTCTAGAGCTTTTAAGCAATTAACTCTTCTAGAGTTATTTGATCAATTAGTTCTTCAGGAACCTTGCACTACCATTTATACTTTGAACATATATTTTAAATTTTGTCTAAAAAACAACAAATATTGTTTAGACAAATTATATCTTCACCATTCTTGATCCAAAATAAACTAAAATAACATAGGAAAGTAGCAATTCCATAATTTAAAATTTTGATTGACATTCAAAATGCTAAAAACTCTTTCTAGATATTCAAAAGAATTGGCTACGTTCACATATGTCATATTAATATTTTCGACATAAGCATCATTACTATCAGTAGCATGATTTAGGGAAGTAAAGCAATATTAATAATTAATAGAGATTCATAACATGCTTGACGTACTACAGGTACGTGACAAACTTTCATATTGCATCAATAACATGTTAGAATTATTACTTTCCCTTTTTCCTTCTCATTATTTTCTCACTTCCGGTGAGTATCCATTCACTGTGGATTTAATGAGTCATTCTTATATCATAAGAACAAAGTGTATGTTTACTAACCGCGACCAAAAATCTCGTACATTAATATATTATAATTTCTAATGTCATTCACTTCAGGGAATGATATAAAAATATTTGGTCGAGCGTCAAAATATTTTATCAAGGACTCATTTAATCTCAGAAGATATAAATTCAAAATACTTTTGAAAAACTTTTTCTAGATATTGCTACTACAGGAGCATGTTAAAAATATGAGAAAGGAAAAATCTTTTATCCATCACATTACTAGTGATATTTCTCCTTATAACTTTAATTGAGGAGAAATTTTAAATGTAATAAAATTTTTGCATACTGATAGATCATAAAATATTATAGGCACACTTATAACAAATCATAACTAGCATTTATATAATAATCATCTTCTGGTGATTGTATGTTTCATTCACAATTTACTAGTAATCAAGTGGCTTTGATACTTTGTATTTTTTAAATGGTGTCTTCAGGACCCACAATATCCAGATGCATATATTCTAGTTGCCATGATTATATGAATTATTTTTATCATATCTGCGTCTATGTTGACGCCTTCGACCATGACTACGACCTCTTCCAGGGTCATAACCATTGGTTCTAATGCATTCACTCACAGATTTAAAGTAAACTGTGTTTTTTGTAGAATGACTATCTTCTGGTAGTCAAATCTTTCTTTTAGATCATTAAAAAAAGTTGATCTTTCAAAATAAGATATTCCGCCTTTAGATCCTCATGAAAATTATGGCGGAGAAAAATCATGGCTTTTATGCGATTTTGAGATGATGGTGTATTATTTTCAACAATGGTGTCTGCCAGACCCATTACAACTCAATAAATTTAAGCATCTAGTTTCTATGACATATAATTTTTTCTATAAATATCAAGAGTAAAAAAACGAGTTTTGAAAAGTTTGTCATGAGTATTCAAAGATAGAAAAAATACCTCTTTTTCTCTTGATTAAACTCTCAACTTTGGTGGCAGAGACTCGTGCTTGATAACGTGTTATGAATTTGTTGATGCTGCGATCGTCAGTCGAGCACAGAGAAAAATCGTAATACTAATGTAGAGAGCTTAATAAAGAAATTATAATGTAGAGAATAGGAGAAAACTATAGAGAGAAAATAGAGAGAAAGAACAAGAGAGCTTTATTGATTCTCTGAGAGTAAATCAATCAATGAATGAGTGCATCCAACACCTCAGTCTAGAGCCCTATTTATAGGGTCATAATACAAGAGTTTATGAAAACTCAAATTCTAATGGGGAAAGGAAATCAAATCTGATTAGGATTCATATTTTGGGAGTTCGGTTCTCTTCAGGAAACTGATTAATATGAACATCCACATATTATTTCATAACAATATACACTTTTTATAATAAATGGAAGCACTGGCAGAAAAAAATTGGCGGATGGAAGCACTTTGATGTTTCCTTATGATGGAATTGGATAGTATCTCGTTTTTAAATTAAATTTAAAATTTTTAGTGTGAAACTTATATCTTCTTAAACAAATAATTTAACTTTTATAAAATTCAAGATAAAAATCTAAAAACCAAATCATATCCAACCACAATATCACGAAAATAGGAGGTAAAATGACTCAAGATTTATTATTGATGATACGCGCTTTTAATTTTTTATAAGGTGAATTAGAGAGATATGATGGTAGAGATTTTTTAAGCTGAATCCGCAGCCCCTGCATGGCTGTGCATCTGCAAAATTAGGAAGCCTAGAGAGAAAATCGTTTGCGAGGCGTATGTAGCAGGTGGTCACACGAGTTGTTATACTCCCGCAGGTGCATCCAGTTCTGATCCATATTGCACCTTTTGCCCGTCAACCATGGACTCTGACCTCCATGCTTTGGGAGACTGCAATTGGGTGAATAGATAGAGCCAAAACTTAATTTTGAGGGGACAAAGATATATACAATCTCATATAACGAGACTTTAGCAAATGTCGGGAGGGAATTCGAAGAAAAATGTGATTAAAAATATAAAAAATTTATATATACAAGAGAATTCTAAAGCCGCCCCCTTGGTTTCGTCCTTGGTTGGGTGAAGGATGTCTGGTTGCGGCTACTGCCTCAACTGGGGTGGAAGAAAGATTAAACATTTGAGGAGCCAAATATGGATAGAGCAATAAGGAGTAAAATATATTTGTCACTGCTATTGTTACGACATGTTTGTAAAAGGGGGAGATTGTTACAATATATTTGGGAGATTGTTACATACATCAAACATATATGAAAAGTCTCTTGGTACTAGGATTTGATGAGATATTATTTGCCAAGAAGAACTCTATAACATTAGGAAGTCTACTTTGGAAGTTGTCATTATTTGAGCAAAACTTTATTATTGTTATGAAATAATATGTGGATGTTCATATTAATCAGTTTCCTGAAGAGAACTGAACTCCCAAAATATGAATCCTAATCAGATTTGATTTCCTTTCCCCATTAGAATTTGAGTTTTCATAAACTCTTGTATTATGACCCTATAAATAGGGCTCTAGACTGAGGTGTTGGATACACTCATTCATTGATTGATTTACTCTCAGAGAATCAATAAAGCTCTCTTGTTCTTTCTCTCTATTTTCTCTCTATAGTTTTCTCCTATTCTCTACATTCTAATTTCTTTATTAAGCTCTCTACATTAGTATTACTATTTTATTGTGTCGACAACGAATGCGCGTCAACAAATTCATAACACGTTATCAGCACGAGTCTCTGCCACCGAAGTTGAGAGTTTAATCAAGAGAAAAAGAGGTATTTTTTCTACCTTTGAATACTCATGGCAAACTTTTCAAAACTCGTTTTTTTTATTCTTGATATGTATAACAAGAATTATATGTCATAGACACTAGATGCTTAAATTTATTGAGATATAATGGGTCTGGCAGACACCATCTCAAAATCGTATAAAAGCCATGATTTTTCTCCGTCATTATTTCAATGAGAATCTAAAGGCGAAATATCTTACCATGAGAAATCTACTTATTTTGTGGAAGGATCTAAAAGAAAGATTTGACTACCAGAAGATAGTCATTCTACCAAAAACACAGTTTACTATAAATCTGTGAGTGAATGTATTAGAACCAATAGTTATGACCCTGGAAGAGGTCGTAGTCATGGCCGAAGCCGTCGACATAAATGCGAATATGGTAAGAATTATCCATATAATCATGACAACTAGAATATATGCATCTGGATATTATGGGTCCTGAAGACACTATTTAAGAAATACAAAGCATCAAAGCCACTTGATTACTAGCAAATTGTGAATGAAACATACAATCACCAGAAGATGATTGTTATATAAATGCTAGTTATGATTTGTTATAAGTGTGCCTATAATATTTTATGCCTATCAGTATGCAAAAATTTTATTACTTTTAGAATTTCTCCTCAATTAAAGTTATAAGGAGAAATATCACTAGTAATGTGATGAATAAAAGAATTTTCCTTTCTCATATCTCTAACATGCTCCTGAAGTAGCAATATTGAGAAGAAGTTTTTCAGAAGGATTTTGAATTTATATCTTCTTAAACTAAATGAGTCATGGATAAAATATTTTGACGCTCGATCAAATAAGTTTATGACATTCCCTGAAGTGAATGACATTAGAAATTATAATATATTTATATACGAGATTTTGGTCGCAGCTGGTAGAAATATACATTGTTCTTATACTATAAGAATGACTCATTAAATCCCCATTGAATATATACTCACTAGAAGTGAGAAAATAATGAGAAGGAAAAAGGGAAAGTAATAATTCTAACATGTTATTGATGCAATATTAAAGTTTGTCACGTACCTGTAGTACGTCAAGTATGTTATGAATCTCTATTAATTATTCATATTATTTTACTTTCCAAAATCATGTTACTGATAGTAATGATGCTTATGTCGAAAATATTAATATGGCATATGTGAACGTAGCTCAATTCTTTTTGAATATCCGAGAAGAGTTTTTACCATTTTGAATGTCAATCAAAATTTTAAATTATCGAATTGCTACTTTCTTATGTTATTTTAGTTTATTTTGGATCAAGAATGGTGAAGATACAATTTCTCAAAACAATATTTGTGTTTATTTGGACAAATTTTAAAATATATGTCCAAAGTATAAATGGTAATGCCAAGGTTCTTGAAGAACTAATTGATCAAATAACTCTAGAAGAGTTAATTGATTAAAAACTCCAGAAGAGTTACCAGATCTTCACCTAATGGTCAATGATATTAATGCATTGTTCTCCATATAGTCTCATAAAGCTTTTTGAACTTTGATTATATTATCAGTATATCGAGACATTGAATGAATGAACTTTTGAGGCATATGCATTACTATTATGACATAAAATATACGTCAATTATAGATATTACTATTTATCTCTCCTGGTTTATATTGCATAGAATTATAAAATTGAGATGCAATATTGAGTAAACTTGAAGTTTACTGATAAATAATTTATTTGTTGGCATGACCGGTTGGACCATCCCGGATCATTAAAATACGAATTATGATTATGAATTTATTATGGAACCAGAAGTTTCCTAATATGACGAATTTATATGTGCTACTTGTTTTATTTAAAAGTTGCTAGTATTACTTGGGGTTGAATGTGTTATTTTGGGATGAATATTGAGAAATTATTAGTTGATGCATCAACAGATAATCTTATGAATATTATTATTTTTGCAACCTGTAGTTTGCACAATTTATTGATAATGAGCTCATATTTTAAGATTCTCCCAAAGACATAATTTGTCCTAATAATACTGGTTGTATTGAGATAAATATTGAACATCCTGTAGAATGTTCATGACTGTGATATATTAGCACTTATTTTGTATTTTGCCAACACATTGTAATTCTCCTCATATTAGTTAGTTTGTGGTCAGAAACTAAATATTTCCCATCTTAAATTTATAGATGCACTATGTATGTTGCTCCACCACAAAAGTAATGAGATGGGTTCTCAAAGAGATTATTAAATATGTTGGGAGCAAATCTCAAGGGAGAGATTCGTATTTTGTTAATTTTGAATATGTTGCCCCAACATAAAGAGGAGAAATCATGATGCTGGATAAAGATATTAGTATGTGTCTCATCTTGATCTTCTATTTTAATCCTCATAGAAGATACCTTGAACCAGAAGTTCAAAGGATAATTTATATAGTCAGGTATATTAACTGACCAATATCCGGCAAAGAATGCTCCTATTTGATATCCCTGAAGGATAATCTACCACTACAAATAAATTTGAGACACAACTGAAATGTGGTAGATAAGTCAGTTCCAAAGATACAAACTCTTCACTGGAGCAAAGGCTTAAGATGGTCATATATGTTAAATCGAGAAGATTTAAATTCCAGCAGAATTTTTGTCCCAAAACATGATTGATAAATTATTTCCAGAAGAAATTCAGGTACCTGAAAACTGTGATAAATGATGAGATCTCAACATGATTGGGAGCTATTGGAATCGCACAAGTATATGAATTTAAAGATATTAATGCGCATAATATATTGAGGATTTTCAAATCGAGGTCTGTAGATTCGAAATGATAAAGTTCGCATGAGAAATATGAAAAGTTTAAATTATTCACAAGTACACTTGAAGTGTACATGTATTCCCAGCAGGAATTATACACTTGAAGTGTAATCCAAATAGATAGCAATTAATATTTGCTTATAAAATGCGAACTACAAAAGTGAATATTTACCATGAGTTATGGTGTATGATTCTTCGTAAAACCTGACACTGATAACGAAGAAATATATTTATAGTGGTGGATATAATAGTGCATGATAACACTTAATATGTGTTTATATTTGTTATCATTTGATAATAGAACTTATATTTGAAGTCTCTGATGGACTCAATATGCTTGAAGCATATAATTGTTCCTGCAGAACATAATGAGATTGTCTTAGTGAATTTTTATTGAAAAAATGATTGAGTATGTCCATATATGAAGAAATTCGATATGTAGCTATACTTGCTATATGTATTTCTTTATTAGAAAATATCCTCATTGTACAATCTATTGATTGGCATGGTGTTCCCCACATTAGGGGGAGAAAAACTTCAATTAAAGAGGATATCATTTATGACTTTTATTATCTTGATTTATGCACAAGCATTAGTGAACTGGAAGTTTAAAATATTGTTTATTTGCATAATATTGCATATTGATTGTTTGTCTGACTCCTGTAGAGTTAGTCAATATAACATTATACTTATAGATAATCATATTTGGATAAATGTCCTAGCAGGACAAATATATGAATTCTATAGTCATATGATTTTGATACATGCTTGAAGCGTGATTGATCTCTTGATTTTGAAAAGAGAAAATGATTTGATAATCAAGATATTTTTCCTGAAGAATTTAGAGGAGCAAGTATTGTGATCAATATTTTGTTTTGATTGAACATCCTGAAGATGTTTCACATGGACATAGCACATCAATAGTTATTGGGTTATTATATGTGAGATCTTTTATATCTATTAAAGGATATTGAAGAACTCTTTGGTCCTGAAGTACCATAACTCGCAATTTAGAGCATAAATACACTTGCCCACGTGCAAGTAGATATCTATTATAGTTCTTCTCTACCCAATAAATTTTGAGACGGCATTAAGCTTGCTTATGACATCTCCTTGAGATAACTTATCTCGAATATTGAGAAAATTCAACTCCTGTTGAGATGAATATGTAAGGTATAAATTACCTATATGATCCACATAAATCATGCATTTATAGGCATGTGTTGATTATAACAGCCACATCTTCAATTTATGTTGAAGTAATAGAAATTCATAATGTTGGTTGAGAATATATTTGATCATGATTAATGTATTCGAGATAAATCTATATCCTCTAAGGAGGAATTCCAACTATGTTGTTGGATGATAATAAAGTTTGGAATATATCTAAGGAGATATGATAAAATTTTTCTTTACTCATGAGCTCCTGAAGAGTGGTGACATTGATGTGCAACAAATTCAATCATGTGACAATCTGGCAGATTTATTCACTAAGGCATTACAAGCCGCATCATTTGATAAATTGGTGAACAAAATTAGAATGCGGTGGTTAAGAAACCTTAAAGGATTATCTCATCAGGGGGAGTAAATATGACATAAAGAGTAGTGTACTCTTTTTCCTTCACTAGAGTTTTTTGTCCCATTGGGTTTTTATCTAGTAAGGTTTTAACGAGGCATATTCTTTATGTTATGAACATCCAAGGGGGAGTGTTATGAAATAATATGTGGATGTTCATATTAATCAGTTTCCTGAAGAGAACTGAACTCCCAAAATATGAATCCTAATCAGATTTGATTTCCTTTCCCCATTAGAATTTGAGTTTTCATAAACTCTTGTATTATGACCCTATAAATAGGGCTCTAGACTGAGATATTGTATACACTCATTCATTGATTGATTTACTCTCAGAGAATTAATAAAGATCTCTTGTTCTTTCTCTCTATTTTCTCTCTATAGTTTTCTCCTATTCTCTACATTCTAATTTCTTTATTAAGCTCTCTACATTAGTATTACTATTTTATTGTGTCGACAACGAATGCGCGTCAACAAATTCATAACAATTATTGGGAATTCTAAAAGTTCTAGGATTTGGAAAATTCCATGAAAATATATCTTCACCAAATATCAAAGATTGACTTCCTACTATCTTGGGATTTCTTGCTATATTCTTGGGATATCAATCTTTGAGAAAAATAAAGCTCAAGACTCTTTAGCATATTATATGTATGAGCTTCAAGACAAATCAAATCAACTCTCGAAATTAACTCTTGGAGAAAACTCTCAAAGCGCTCTCTGCATTATTCACAATTATTCCCAAAAGAGGCTTCTATGTTTTCCATAAAATATTCTTAAAAGAGTCATTCTTTATACTGAAAGAGTTTAGCAGCACAATTTATCATCTCATTATATAGTTCATGTATTAAATTGTATTGTTTTTGTTCAAGTGCTGAAAACTAAAGTTCAACAGACGATGGAGTGCACTTGACAAGATTTTGTTCAAATCACCTTATAGAGTAAAAAGGTGCTGTGACTGATCGAGGTCAATTGAAAACAGTAAGTGTAAGTGGGATCTTGTCATATCTTGTCGAAAGGAGTTCAGCACATTCTATTGAAGAGAGTTCAACAAAAAAGAGTTGTGGTTGGATAACAGTTCAAAAATCGTGGAGGCATGAGTTGTAATTGGTATATTTCCAATCGTAAAGGCAACACTATGGTTGTTGGATTTATGGATGTTGAGGTAGCTTTTGGCAAAAGAGTGTTTTGCCAAGTCTACTTAGGGAATCACTAGAGGAGATTGAAAGTGTATTCTTGTACTTTTAAAATATAAAGTTTAGTGGATTGCTTTTCTAGGCATGGCCCCACAGATGTAGTCGAACTGCATTACCAATTTTATTGTGTCAAACTTTATTTTTCTGTTTGTATGTGTTGTGTTAAATTGTGCAAAATCAACTTCAACACACGAAGTTTGATAAACACGAAAAAATTGCATCAACCTAACCATACAATTATGTCTTATATATTTATCTAATATAATCTAATCTAAGTGATATACTAAAGCTGAATTTTGATCGTTGTTCAATGCATTATCATGATGCTTCTCCACTTCTTTTTTGCACCATAAGAATGCATTCTTGTAACGCGTTCACAAGTGGATATGTAATGCGTTCAATTATTATAGTATAGCTGAACATTTGCCTTTATGACACATTATCATGATGCGTTTAACGTTTTATCAAATTTCTAGCTTTGAACGCAATTGTGTAATGCATTCATGATGCGTTTAACGTTTAACGTTCAATGTTTACTTTTATGTCAACACATTTTTATCATGCTTTCTCAGCTTTGTTGACTCCGACATAAGAACACATTACCGTAACACATTATATATGTACATCATATTCTGCTCTTGTGTCATGCATGTTTTGAACCTCTAAATGAAGTTTGCATATTCATAATGTGTGGTCAATTTTTATATAGTTATATCGCATGTCTCTGACGTGGTTAACTTTTTTTTTCACTTTTGAAGTTTAAGAATGCATTATTATAATAAATTCTTAGGTTACATTGCATTACCATAATATGTTTGCCAATTCACTTCGGTTCTATAAATGCAAAACTATTATGAGTGAAGCCCTAAGAATGCATTACCCAATGCCTTCTCACTAGGGCTGTCAACGGGTCCAAACGGGTCCAGGACACCCTGTTCTGGACCCGGACCCGATTGACTATAAAGAATATCAAACCCAACCCGATTACCCGACGGGTGTGAATAAGTTATACTCTACCCTACTCGATAGGGTCTAAGTTCGGGTCCGAGTAGACCAGATAAAATTTTAAAAATAAGAAAAATCTAGTAAAAAAAATCAAATGTCATGCCATAAACTAGTTGACCAAACAAAAATAGTAACGTGTCTTAAACTTAAAAAAATACAAATACAATTATTCGAGGAGTAAACTCGAAGAATCAATGCTCATACAAAAAAATTGACCAATGTCTCTCTTAATCTCTTTATCTACGATTCTAATGCCACTGCTAAAGGAAAAAAATGTAATGAGAAAAATTGCCCAATGACAAAAAATATAAATATTAATAACGTTCAAAATAAATACTAACTAATGATAAAAGAACTTACAAATAATTCAAAATCAATCTATCTTAACAACTTGAGGCAGATAAATACTCTCGCCAATGTCATCCAACTCTAAAGACAAATTAAATCAATTAACAAGTAAAAGGAAAAATAAAAGAACAAACAAGGAGAAACAAAATAAAAACATGTATTTTAATTACTTCTCTTTTTTGGCAATTCAATCCAATCACCAGTAGTTACCAATACCTCCACCACATTAGGCAGTAACGATGCACGTGTCTCATCAACTACTCTTCCTCCAACATTTAATGCAGACTCTGAAGCAACAGTAGTAGCCGGAATAGCTAAAATATCACGTGTCATATTTCCTATGACAGGATACTTAGGAGAATTCGCTTTTCACCAATGCAAAATATTAAAGTTCTCAGTCCTAGGAAATACAGATTCTTCTAAATATTGCTCTATTTCAGCCTTTTGGTACATACGAAGCGAAGAGGACCAAGCTTGCTTATACCATTGATCAAAAGCATTAAAATCATCAACTGTTGAACTGAACTCATTCCTTTGGGTGGAATCTTCATCACAAACATCACTTACAGATCTTATTTGTCCGCCATACTTAATATATAAATTTTGAAAAGCACTCTTAACTCTTTCAACATAGCTATAAGCACCACTACCATAAATTGCATTGTAGTGTCATTCCACCAAATCCATCTTAAACCTTGGATCAAGCACTACCGCAATCCCCAACACCAAACTAGATTGCTCCCAATACTTTTCAAACTTTTCTCTCATAGAACCAGCCATAACTTTAAGAAAATCATATTGACTATTTTCCCATTCCCTTAATTTAAGTTGAATTTTACACACATCAGGGAAGAAGACATTAGAAGTCGAAAAATTGGAACCACTAAAATGAGTGGTGGAATCATAAAATGCCTTCAAACATCCATGAACTACACTGGAAATTTTTCATTCATTCTCGGTTGGACAATGCTTATAATTTCTATCAATTTGTTCAAGACGGTTAAATGCTTCTTTGAGAGGTAATGCAGTCTCAAGCATTAAATAAGTAGAATTTCTCCTAGTTTGAACTTGCAAAGACAACTTTTTTTTTATTTTTCAACTTGCATTACTACATTGCACACTCAAATTTCTGGTTTGCATATGTAGACTTTTTTCAAATACTTGTAAGTTTTTTGAATCTTTATAAGTAAATCACTAATAACAGCCAAACCATCTTGCACAATCAAATTAAGAACATGTGCACTACAACGAACATGAAACAAATCACCACCAAGAGCAAGTCACGCTTTCTCAAGCAACTACGATTTCAAATGTCTAACCATTGAATCATTTGATGATGCATTGTCCACAACCATAGAAAACAACTTCTTGTCCAAATTCTACTCCAAAATAAGATTATTAATGAATAGAAACAAAGTCTCACCATCATGAGGACAAGAAGTATGTTTATAATTAAGAATCTTCTTTTTCAACTCCCAATTGTTGTCGATATAATGAGCAGTTAAACAAGTATATGCAATATTAGCATGCAGTGAAGTCCAAATATCAGTAGTGAGTGTGACTCTACTAGTAAGATATTCAAAGAATTTGTATAATGCTTCTTTTTCTTCCTTATGTACCTCCATCACTTCTACCCTAATTGTATTTCGAGAAACAAGCTTGAAATTGGGATTCAAACCACTGCAGAATACTTTAAAAAGTTCATGCTCACAAATATTAAAAGGATAGTTATGCTTGATAATCATTCTTGCCAAATCTCTCCTACTCTTTTCTTGGTCAAATTTATAATTATGAATCTCTATTCTGCCGGTCAAAATATTCTTTGTTTGTTGAATCTCTTGCTGTACCCCTACTCTTAAATTTTCTAGCAAAACATCCTGTCAAATGCTTACTCAAATGAGTAGCCCACTAGAACTACTACCAGAAAGTTTTTTTGGCACCAATTACATTGAGCTATGACATCTCCTTTAGAATTAGTGGATTTAGACATTTCTTCCCATACATTTATGTTAATCGTCTAGTACGCTTTGAGAGAAATGCTTGATCACCGTGTCCTCCTTACAATTATATTGCCTCATCATCTATCTCAACAATCTCATTCTCATTTGTATAAGTTCTGGAACTTGTAGTTGGTATTAGTGTATTAGGTACATTTGACATCCTAAATAAAACATATTAAAAGAAACTATGTTAATAAAATAAATCACTATATTTCTGTCGTACTGAACATAGCTATGACATTTCTTGCTTATCCTAATTGGAATAAAATTTACACGAAATATATCTTTACAACCAGAAGTGTTATATATTTATAATTACAAAAAAAAGAATTTTAAAGAAACCCAAGTTAAAAATTACTGCTGTAAATCATGATGCTTGTGCTGTAAATCTTTAAGCAAATATGTTCGGTTGAGAGATGGGCACACGAGGTATATTTGGATGTCCATATCTTCACACTTGTACACATTTCCCAGAATTACTAACCTGCAATTATGTTGTTCATATTAGCTGCTACCTTCTTATTCTGTCTTAGGCAATTATCCAGGGTTGAGTATTGTTCAAAGCTTAGGGTAGCGCATTTAATATTGGGTCTATATTTATGTGCTATAATTTACTGATACAAAGAATTTCTGACCGTGAAACAATCATTTTAGCATGTCAAATCACGAAATTAACTATTGAAATGGCATCGTTTTGTAAGTTCTACCGAGGCTAAAGAACAACACAAGTATACTGCTTTATGATTAGCTGCCGGGGAGGTCAATTGGTCTTTCAGTATTTCAAGGAAATCCTACGAGGATGACATGTTTTCTTAAAAAGAAACGAAAAATAGACTAACAATACTTACTAAGAGACAAAAAATGTGTCAATTTCACAGGATTTTGCAGAAGAGGAAATGCAAAACAAAATAACAATATCTTGCTATTTAAAAAAGAATCTTGTTATTTGCAACGTCTTCCACCATTACTTCCATTATGATGTGCAATCTTCTCCTCTTTTTTTTTTTTTTTTGGGTGAAACACATTCTTCTCCTCTCAGTTGATGAACATAATTATTGAATCAGCCGTTTTATCTATAGGTGGTCATGAACTTCTGAAACTCATCATAGTCGACCTTCTCATCAATAATAACATCAAAAGATATTCCATTTTTTTGCAATCATTTTTGGAGATCAGTCGGGCACCAACAAGGGCAATATACACACTGAACAAGCAAAATGGAAACAGCCTAAACCAAAAGAAAAAATAGGTATTAGAATTTAGTTAGTAAAAGCACCTAAACTGGTTGGTGGAGCCGGAAGGAACCTCAAGGGCGAAGGAGTTGTGGCCGACTCTTGGACGGGAGCAGAAGCAACGGGTGCTGCGATTGATGAAGAGGTCTCGGCTGCAATTTCTAGGGTTGGAGCCGGAGACTTGCCAAGGAGATCGGCTAGAAAAAAAAAACTTTCGGCCAGGTTTGTAAATGCATAGCGGAGTGGCAGCCAAGATTACGATAGTGGAAGAAAAAAGGAAGTTGCTAGGATTAGAGACTTACAGTTTAGGAATTTCATATAATTTGTGAATCATTCACCATCGTTGGATTAAAATACATCTAACGGCCGTAAAAAATTAAATATATAAAATATTTATTATTAAAAATTTAATCGGGTCTCGGGTTCGAAACATTGGGTACCGTACCCATCCCCATTTAGCCTATGCATTATTGCGTCCGAGTCGGGTCGGGTAAACGGATATAAATATTATCCCGTACCCGATCTTATTTGGTCGGATCTGGGTCGGGTCCTGGTAAGACCTGACCCGTTGACAACCCTACTTCTCACACTTATATCTCATTTATCTCTTGAGCATTATACGTTCTAAAGTTCACATTGTAGTCTTCTATTGCATTGTGAACCTTTTGAACCTTTAAGTCGGAAGACGCATGCTTACCATAATGCGTTAATGATTTACAATACTTTACTAAAGTACCTTTTGATAAAAAATAAATAATTTAATAAAATTTGAACATAAGATCATTGATCAATTTTCGCACGTAACTTTTCTTTTTTGAAAGACTAATTTCATTTGTTTTGTCTTCCATTCTTACTAAAATTATTAACAAATTGAAAAAATATACAATTTAATAAAATCTGACTATAGGATCACTGATCAATTCTCACATGTAACTTTTCTTTTTTGAAAGAGTAATTTTATTTTTTTATCTTTCATTGATACGTAAATTATTAACGAATTGAAATAATAAATAATTTAATAAAATTTTGATATTATTTTCTCTTTGTGGTAAATAATTTTATTTTAGCTACTTTTTTTGTAGCCATAATTAAACTTGATTGTAAATGATATTATTTTATCTTACTCTTTGTTTCATTTTAGAAAAGAGCAAATTTATTTGTATAAATTTTAACCATATGCTAATCAGATCACTGATTCGATCATTAATCAATCCCTCTGCACATGAAGAGGATTGGAGTCAATGAATATGATGAAGAATCATATTAAATACTAAGTTCTTTTGATTAATAAAAATATAAAAAAATTAGCTATAGGTTTGTGATCTAAACGATATATTATGAAAATAATTTCATATGGCAATCTTTAATATTAAATTTATAATTTTGATATCTATTTCTCTTAGTCTATTTTTTTAATTTTTTTAACCCCATAAATAACTAAAATATAAATACACAATCTTACCATGGACGTTATATTCACAGGATCACTAATTTGAATTTGATCAGTGATCGATCCCCAAGTAATTTGATCACTAATCGATCCCCACGCATAGCGCAAGATTCCTTGACTAGTGTATATATACACACAACATCCGTTTTCTTTTTTATTATTGAAGATAAAAGAAAGAAATTTTATTTAAAGTTTAATAACAAACTGTAAAAGCAATTACAAATAAGATTTCTTCCACCCATGATCTATTCTTCTATACGATAAATTGCTATTTGGATAACAAATTTACTTATTGGATTGTTTAACCAATTGCAAATTGGGAAATAGAGAAAAATAGTAACAAAATATACTCTCACTTTGCGTGTCATTGTTTTTGTATATCTATTTTTTTCTTATAAATTAATTTGTATAACTGTTTTTTTCAAAAAATAAAGGGAGGTTTACGTTTATATAATTCACTCCCTATTTTATTATCTGTCACATTTATGATAAATGTCTCGTATCTTACTTTTTTAAAAATTATTTTTTATAAATTTTATATTTTTAAAAAGCATTGACATATGATATCTTGATGATTATGAGATAGAGAAGAGCCAAAAGATTTAAACTTGGAGAAGATTCAGAACAAAAGATTGGTGAATTTAGATTATGTTTTTGTTTAAATTAAATTATATTAAAATTTATAAAAATAAATTATTTATAAAAAATAAAGTATAAAGTAAAAAAAATTAGGGTTTTTTGAGTTTAAAACCTGATCCAAATTAGACCAAACATGGGAACATGCGTGCCCACCATTGGTTGCATCACGCCAAAGAAGTTTCTTCTCACATGGGATGTTACAGATTGGATGGACTAGACGTTGAAGCAGCGCTGGGTCAACCATCGCAGCACCAGTGACTTGACAACCCTATTTTCGTCGAGCCTATAATATTATAAAGGAAGGTTAGAAAATTCAATTCCTTTTATTTTTTATATTTGGACATTCTAAACTTCCTTATTTTTAATTTATTAAATTTTTTAAATTTTATGAACCACTTATTAAATTATTCTGATGAAACACACATTAATTTCTAATTGCAAAAAACATAAAATAGGCATCACATGCATAATTTATTATAAATGTGATAGGAAATAGAATATGTGCAAACACCAAAAAGAAAAAAAAAAAAACTTCTGAGGAAGAGAAAAATCTCGTCCGCATAATTGACATTTGTTGTACATTTAGTTAGATAATGTGGATTGCGTTATTTAACATATCGGCTAATACCTTTGGCCGTGCTCAGTTTCTCACTCCCGAAATGGCTGCAGCGTCGGCACCGACGGCCAAGCCAGTGGAGGCCTACGGATGGGCAGCCAGAGACACATCCGGAGTTCTCTCTCCATTCAAGTTCCTAATAAGGTATGCATGCATATCTGGCCAATTTCCTCCCCCTTTTGCCCCCGGGATGGATTTTCATTTTGATTTACTGCTGTCAATGGTTGAAAGCAGAGCCACATCAGAGCACGATGTGCAGCTCAAAGTTTTGTATTGTGGGATGTGCGATTGGGATCTACATGCAATCAAAAACTGGTTTGGAACTACCAAATATCCCGTTGTGCCTGGGTAAGTTTTAAGTTGTACTGCTGTTAATATCTCTACTGCATCGCCAGAATGTGTCTGTCTAAGCATATACTCTCTGGCTTCTACTGGTGCAGACATGAGGTGGTGGGCGTGGTGACTGAGATCGGTAGCGAAGTGCAGAAATTCAAGGTTGGGGACATAGTAGGTGTCAGTGGCATTGTTAGTACATGTCGTAAATGTGAGAGATGTAAAGGTGGTCTTGAGAATTATTGCCCAAACTTTACAACAGCGGACGGAACTTCTTTTGGCAATGGTTTCTGCGATCCAAATGATACAGATTGCAAGATATACGGTGCCTACTCCAACATCATGGTTGTTGACGAGTATTTCGCCATCCGTTGGCCTGAAAACTTTCCTTTGGCTGCCGGTGTACCTCTTTTGTGTGCTGGTAGCGCCACCTATAGCCCCATGAGATACCTAGGAGTTGATAAACCTGGAATTCATATTGGTGTGGTCGGACTTGGTAGGATCGGCCGATTAACCATTAAATTTGCGAAGGCTTTTGGAGCTAAAGTTACAGTAATCAGTACTTCCATTGAGAAGAAGCAAGAAGCTATTGAAAAATATGGTGCAGACCGATTTTTACTCAGCAATGAATCTGAACAGCTGCAGGTAAACAACAGCAAATTCCCTGGAGTTCACTTTATGTTAAATTTTACTGGTTCCTTCTATGTCTTACATGTGGAATGACCAGGCAGCAGTTGGTACACTAGATGGCATCATTGACACAGTCCCTAAAGTTCACCCCCTTCTTCCTCTGATCAATTTGTTGAAATTCGACGGCGGCCTTCTTTTGCTTGGATCACCCCTGGAGCCATATGAGTTGCCAGCGTCTTCGTTGCTTCAAGGTAAACATGTTAGTCCCTTATTTATCTTAAAACCATTATTATGTTTCCAAGATTGACTCTATGCAACGGTGAAACAAATCAGCAATATCCTTTTATACCCCCATAAAAGGATTGTTTACACGAATAATTATAATGTTCATTAGCGCTGTAAAGAAGTGATCATCCCGAACCAGGACATGAATCTTGTATGTATCTGCTGTAAGGATTAGCGGACTTCATGACCACTGACCATAGTCATTATACCTCATAAGTCACCGAACATGGAGATTTAAGAATCAGAACTAAAGTTGTAATATTTATTATTTATAAAATCACTATCTCTACTACAGTTATTATTTTAGAGAATAAAAAAAAATAAAATAGCATACTAATGACCTGGTAAAGTCACTCTCAACTCTATAAATAGAGTTCTTGGTACCTCTCTCCACCCAATTAGTTTTATGTGTTATCCCATCACTAATTAAAAGCATATACAAGCGAGGTAGCAGAAGGAAGATCAAGTATCAAACCTTGATCATCATGTTTGAAGGTAATCAAGATATGTAGTTATTCTTTATTTGTGTTATAAGATTTAGCTTATGATTCCTATTTTGTTAACTTTTGATTTCAACCCTTCAACATGAAATTTACTGCGAATATGTAACGTTGACGAGTAACAGGGAGGAAGAAAGTGGTTGGAAGTGCTGGTGCGAGTATGAAGGAAATACAAGAGATGATGGATTTTGCTGCAAAGCATAACATTGTTGCAGATATAGAGATCATTCCAATCGATTATGCAAATACTGCTATCGAGCGGATAGAGAAGAGTGACTCCAAGAACCCATACGTGATTGACATAGGGAATACGTTGAAATCTGCATAGAATAGATGCTGCGTTGCAGGTTTGAAAATGCTTTCTCGTGTACTAGCTTAGCTGGGGAATTCTATCCAAAAACCAAAATATACAAATAAGAAAAGAAAAAGAATATACTCAATCTGTCCTATTCATTTTGTATAGAAGTAGATATCGGATGGAATATTAGCTTGGAAAGTATGTAATATTTGTGTTCTTTTTTTTTCTGACAAGAGAACCCGCAGCCACCACCCAAAGGCGCGTACTGGGTAAATTTCGCCCTGCGCAGTAGCCCGCAAACCACGCAGAGGGGTAAGTCACATTAAGCAAATCCTATGTGACGGGTTCATGTCTGAGAAGAGGTTTGAACCCGCACCAATGATAAGAAATTTTACCCCACAACTAGCTCGGCCAACTACTCGGACATATTTGTGTTCATTTTACTCATGTATGATTTGGTCATCCACCAAATCTTGTAAAACCAGCATTAATATAGCGTGGGAACTGGCATTAGTATGGTGTGCCTAGACGGATGAGAATTTCCCAAGGATGTAATGTTATGCAGTATATCTGAAACAAAACACTTGATTTTATCAAAATTTTTATTTTAAAAAAAATAGTTATTTTTATGCCTAAAACAACTTTTGTTTCTTGAAATAAATTCTGAGTATCATTCCTTCTCTTTATCACATAATAATCTCTTTCCCCTTCCATGCATACGCAATTGTCACTTTTTGGAGTTCTACAGAAATTAAAAAACTATTAGTGTGATTTTGTGCGTCAAAAGATCAAATTAACCGTATGAAAAATTAAAATCTAATTAATTCACTGTCTAAAAGAACGATAAAGTTTTTTTAAAAAAAAATCACAAATAAATGCCTTTTGTATTTTTTCGAGAAAGATAAAGTTCAAAAAGTAACATTTATTCGTGGACGAAAAAGACACCATTCTCCCAAGAGTTCTTGTGAAATTATATGAAATTTTAAAACAGTGATTAAAAGGGCAAAGTTGAAATTCTATCAATAAGACACGTAACCGGAGACCATATCATATCGTCCCTCATTAAAGTATATAAAAAAATGGGTCCAATCATTCCATGGAATATGACTTCTCGGTAAAAAGTTAGCACTACCTAGTCAAATGCAAATCCTACTCGACTGGGTTGTGGTTCTTACTCGGGTGTACACATTTTGAAAAAAATTTACACAATTTTTAGTTTAAATATTAAGAATATAATTTCATATTCGATTTGGATTGAACTTCTAAAAAATTAATTCAGTTTGAGTTCAGGCTGTAAATTTTCTAGTTCGAACCCAATATATTATCTTTTTTATAAAATTTTCATAATTTATTTCTATAAAATCGAGTTTTTCCATATTGAATTTTTTCTAAATTGATATAATTCGTTTCGAATTCGAACTTAGGTTGTTCAAACATCAACATGTTGCCTTTTTTATAAAATTTTTATAATTTTTTTCATAAATTTGAGTTTCTCCAAACTGAAATAATTCGATTTGGAGAAAATTTAATTTGACTACTTATTAAGTTTGGTTCGATTTTTAAAAACATTAAAAATTTAATTTTTCTTCAAATAACAAATTTAATTTTTTTTCAAATCGACTATATAAACACTCCCTAGTTCATACTTGAGAGCGCCTTTCCCAAAATTGTTTCTACTTTGAATAGTTCGCTTACATTTGCTAGAGACCTTTCTATTCTCGGTTCTTTGATTTCATTTAGCATTTCAGGTAATGTAAAGTTGGCTCATATTTCCTTTACTCATGTTTAAAAAGTTGGGAATAACTCGAGTCATTTACTAGCTAAGAGGGTTTGGGAGTTCGATGAGCTTATAGTGTAAACAAGGAATATATGCACATCTTTAGTCATTAAGGCAGAGTTTGAATAAATTCCTTCTATTTTTCTTTCAAAAAAAATGTAAATCCTCTTATATAAATCAACGATCCATCACTCAGAATGTGACACTTCGTGCTTGCCACACCCCAAAAAGCCAGTCAATTGGGTAGAGTTATAGAACCTCAGATATAGAAGCTGTATAAAATTGCCAATTAGTAACCACAAGATTTCTCTAATAGGATTTTTCGGAAAAAAAAAAAAAACTAGGTTTTCTCTAATAGGATGAGCAATGACAGCAATGTGATAGATTAAAAGAAAGAGAGAGTTCACGGCTTGCTTAGTTAAAAGACAGAAGAGACTCTCCTAAATAAGTTAAAGATCCAAATCTATTCCTAAAAGGAGAAATAAAGAAGCCAAATTATTTCTGCGCATGCCCCTAGGTGAGTGGAAGCCAACCAGGAAAAGGAAGAGGACACCAAGCGGCTGAAACTTGTGAATGAGGATGACAGCGGCAGATGGTTAACCTTATGACGATATATTGTGTAATAGGGTTTTATTTTGAAGTTTTTATTTTAAATTTAATAAAAATTAAATTATTTATTAGAGAAGATGTGAGTTTTATATTTAAAATTTAATTTTAAAATTAAATCTAATCCAAGTATATTTGGATTATATTTGGTTAAGAGAAATTTTCTCTTAGATTTTGTAAAAATAAATTTTTTGTGAAATGAGAAATGAGTTCCTAATTATATATTTAATTAGAAGAAACACAATATAAATAGAGCCTTAGGGATGTAACAGAAGACTGGCTTTTGGTGGAACTAGCAGGGGAGAGGGAGAAAGTTATTTAATAAGTTTATGAAATTTATAAATTTATATAAGTAGATAAATACATAAACTTAATAAAATATCTTCAATTATTTATATTTAATGTTGAATAGCATTAACAAGATGCATAGTAAATGTTCATCTTATTATTATTATTATTATTATTAAAAACACAAATACATAAACTTAATAAAATCTCTTCAATTATTTATATTTAATGTTGAATAACATTAATAAAATACATAATACATGTTTTTATCTCATTATTATTAGTATTAATATAGAATTCACATATTTTACGTTACATGTGTATGTTATATATATATATATATATATATATATATATATAACTAAACAAAAGAGCTAATGAGTATGCACCAAATGAAATTTAGATTAAATTTAAAAAGTTGAAAGTAGAAAATGAATGAAAAAGAATAGGTAAATGAAAAGATAAAGAAATTTAAAGTAGCATTTCTAAATCTATACTTATCTAATTTTATTCGTTCAAAGCGTCATTAAATTACAAAAGGGTAGTTGAGAGGTTTCTTCACTAAAATAAAAAATCAGAAGTTGAAAAGACTTGAATTTGTAACGATTATATTTTAATGGCAAGAATTAACTAAAAATAAGATAGATATTTTATTTTATAGTTATCAGAATATCTGAAACCTAAGATGATAGACTATTATTTCCACTCCCTAGCCTATAAAATAATGATGGTGATGATCGTCAGAGACAAAAGCCCCCTTTGACGTCACCGGAAAATGAAGATGACTCTTTTGCTCCATCATTTACAATTACAGTAGTAAGCCAACTTTTTTGCAACTTCATTTCTTACCTCTAAACCTTTGTTACAAAATTGTTCTCAATTATTTTAAGATTTTACTTAAAAAGTCTATTATTATTTTTTATGTGTTTAAACATGATTAGAATGCTAAATTGGAAACAACATTATTTTTACGTTATATTTTTTATTTTTATTTAGTAGTATTGTCTCATTAATTTTTTTCTTTTTTCTTTATTTGAAAAAAAACTATGTCTTTGATTTTTGTAATTTTATTAAATTTATGTATTTTTAATTTTTTAGATTTTAAATTTTTATCTATTTTATAATAACTTAATATAACCTATTATTTACTTTTTTAAAAATTAATACATCTATTATAATATAAATAAAATAACAAATGAAGCGCAGATACTCACACTAGTTTTGTATTAATTTTTGAGGATCAGAGTGAAAGCAGATGGTAGACGCTCCATTTTTGGGCCAGACATGACATTCAATTTTGAGATACGATTGACTATCTCAGCACTGCCCGGAGATGCATCCAGAATTTGGATTTTCTTTGGTGAGTTAATTAAGATGTTTTATTAAATATAAAAATAAAAAGATACGCAAATATGTAAAAGATTTAATTTTTTTAATAATACTATAAGATATCTCGATTGTCATAAAAATATATTTCAACAGGGCTTTTATTCGAAAATTTTTGTTTCAAGTAACTTTAAATTTTTTAATATAAATTCTAATATATTATTTAGAGCATCAATTAAATTACATTACATGTAAATATATCATTGAATCAAGAAAAATTAATGATTTTAGAGTAATCACTAAATTTTATATTGTATAATATAATTAGTGTATTAGAAGATGTCAACCTATCTCAAATCTTGTAAATATAAATTGTTTATGAAGAAAGAGTAGAAATGAAAATGAAAAATTGGTATCGTATTTCGAAATGAAACTCACTACAAACTTTGAAGATACTTCACTAGTTGTAGACTAGGGCCTATTCCTTTTTTTATATAATTAAGATACTTTATTAATAGAAATAAAAAATTAAATTATGCAAATAAAAAAATATTTATGATAACAAATAAAATATCGCACTCTATAAATCTTAAAAAGGTAAAATGTAAAAGAAAATAATAAAAATAAATACATTTTAATCTTCCATCTAATTTATCCTTTGAAATTCTCGGGCACTATTGACATGATAAATCCAACTTCATCATTTTTTTTAACAATAACTTAAAAGACTCTAAACTTATTGACGATTTTAAAAATCATTTAAAAGAAAAAAATTAAAAAATAATTTAAATTTAATCCAGGTATGAATAAAAATCTAAAAGAAATAAATATTAAATACTAATCTAAAAAAATTAGTGGTAAAACATGTCTTTGAGTCTTGAATTTTAAAAAAATACTTAAAAAGAGTCTATTGTGATTTGTAGGTAAAAAATGGAGTGAAGAGTTAAAAATAAAGAAGAAATAAAGAATTTGGTTAAGAACCAAACTTCGTCAAGTACCCAAACTTGAATTTTGTCAAAGCTGGGTCGCAATGGAAGGAAAAGCGGAACTAACCGTGGAAGAGAAATGTGTGGAAAGAGAAAGGATGTCAAGGATCTATGACCTTGACTAGGCCACCCTATTCAGTAAAGCAGAAATTTGACCCTACCTCCGAAATTGACTTTTTGTTTAGTGGTATACGAATCCTAATTGCACCCAAAAAAAAAAACTCAAATTTGAAAATTTAAGTTTGTAAAATTTAACCTCTAAATTGTAAAATCCTCTTAAGATTCCACAGTAACTAGTCAATATAAAAATTTCTCCCTTATATAACTTGGACAAATTCCCTCTATTGAGTTACTTTTGGTGTGAGATTAGGTTTAAACTCATGGTGTAATTGGATAGAGTTTAGTTTTGAGATTTTTATCATGAGTTTCGTAAAAGTTAAATTATTTGTGAAAGAAGATATAGATCCCGCACTTGAAATTTTGAGTTTAATTTTGAAACTAAATTCTGTCTAAGTTAACTCTCAATTTTTTAATATGTATCAGAGTAAAATTAAACTACTTGCACGTCGAATGTCAAATTTGGTAATTAATATAAAATTTTATCTCTTATCTTTTGTGTCTAGAATTAGGCTAAGTCAAATTTTATATGTTTATTATATATAAATTTTTTTGAATTATGTATAATAAAAATTAATTATATTTTTAAAAATTTTATATTTTCTCTCTCTCTCTCTCCTAAGAGTTCCGTCACTTATTGACGAAACGACATCGAGTTCTATCAAGTGTTAACAAAATTACACATGGAGTTCTACTACATGTTGGCGGAACTCCATGTGTATTTTCACTATTTCGTGAGAAACTCACCTAAAAAAATTTTATTTGTTAAATATTATTAATAAAATAAATTATATAATTAAATAATTTTAATTTATAATTATTAAAAAATATAAATAAACTTATAAAATTAGATGAGTTTTGTCACCGGGTAAAACTCGTGAGAGAGAGAGAGGGGATGAGAAAGAATTTTTAAGAAAATAATTAATTTTTTATTATATATAATTTTTAAAAATTATATATAAGATGAGATCTTCTCTTAGATGTTGTCCAAATACACATATAGTAGTACTTCAATTTTATCTAATGCGTGGATACTGCATTAATTTCCATCGAAATTAATGGAAAGACTGCTAGATCAAGACTGAAAGTTAATGGAAAGACTGATGATGTTGAAGAGGCAATGGAAAGACGGGTAGACTGATGCTGTTGAGGAGGCAATAGAAAGACTGGTAGATCCAGAGGCAGCTGCAGTGGCTGTGGCAGCTATATCGTTGTCGGCAACAATGTATGGAACAAGAAGAGAGAGAGAATAGTGTAGAAACTAGGATGGTGTTTGGTGGGAAAAATGGACATGGCAAATTGGCAACCGCTACTTTTTTTGGCTCGAAATAGTGGAGAAATAAAGGAGAAGGAAATAAAATTAAAAATTCAAGAAAGAAAACAAATAGAAATAGTTTTTTTTAAAAGGAAATAGAAATAGGTTTTAAAATGCTGTATTTTGTACAAAGACTGAAAAATCAAAATGACTAAAATAACCTCAAATGAGTCAAATCCTTGACTTCTGCTATCCACAAACAGACAATTTGGATAGAAGGGCAAATAGCATTCATTTTAATTGCTTGAAGGTAACATGTAATTGTTTTTTAGTTGAAGGGTAAAAGCTGGACTTTGAAAAAGTTGAAAGGTTGCATAAAGTATTTGTCCTAAAAGAAATGTTGCACGTCGCTTATAACTTATAAGGCTAATAATATTCTCATTCACATTTTAGGCTCTTTCACCCCCTCTCTTTCTCTCTCTCTCTTTTTTTTTAGATAAAAGGGGTATATCATTATTTAATAGACTAAATTACCCTTTATCTAAACCTTATTGTGTTAAACCAAAGTCCCAAGAAATCGTTCTTCATCTTTTTCAAGTTAAATATTTTTGTAAAAAATTATGAATATTTCTCTTCTTTGGGTCTCGTGTATCAAACTCTACTTCTTTGTATAATGGTTAAAATACATGTATTTGGCATCAGAAATTTCTCTAGCTATGTGCCACTATCTTACATCATTAGAAATATGTATTTTTGCTGCTATTCATTAAAAATTATTATAAAAAAAGATTCTACTATTTATTTTCTTTTCGTACTATATTGTATTTTCTCAATATGTTTTAATGCTTAAAGGCATAGAAATTCTTAATTTTATTACAAATTTTTCTTTAAGGTTATTGAATTCAATATGTAAAAATCTCAACAACTTATTAGTCTAAAAAATTAAAATTTTAGAACAGAAATTAATCTTGAAAAATTAGTTAAGTAATTTCTTTTATTTTTTTTATAAATAGAGTAATTTAATGCATTAAAATTTTGTTAAGTCAATTGATTTTATAACTATGAATATTAAAGTTCTTTAACTATAAAAAAAGAAAAAATGAAAGTGAAAGGAAATGAGAAGAAAAATATCATTTCCTCTACATATAATTAAACTGCGTTTATTATTTTTGTGACAAGCTAAAAAAAATATCCATTTTTATGAACATTTTAATGAATAATTTTTAACATAATACTTCTTTGCTGCTGTTATAAAACGTGGATTCCGGTCGTCCATCGGCTGGTATCTTCGACCTTGCTCTCTCACTCCCGATGGCAGCAGCAGAAACAGCAAAGAAAATCGAAGCCTACGGATGGGCTGCCAGAGACACATCCGGAGTTCTCTCTCCATTCAAGTTCCAAAGAAGGTATATTTTCTGTGGCCACTCTCCCCGCTGCCCCTATGGGGGATAGATTTTCATTTGATTTAGTTGTCAATGGGTGGAAGAGGGGTTTTGATTTGATTCAGTACTCAATGATTGGAAACAGGGCCACAGCCGAGCATGATGTCCAGCTTAAAGTGTTGTATTGCGGACTGTGCGACTGGGATTCAGTTGTAGTCAAGAATGGGTTTGGAACTACTAAATATCCCATTGTACCCGGGTAAGACTCGAGATTGGATTCCAAAAGTTCCTCTGCTACATAGGTGGATTCCTAATTTTTATCTCAATAAGGATATCTCTGATCATGACATAGGTATGCAGTTATTATTGTATAAGCCTTAAACCTTGCCAATTGATCTTTACGGTGGTTATCCTCTCTTCTTTCTTTGTTCATATTTTCATATTCAAAAAATATATATAAACTAATGCCAACAACAACAAAAGCACTTGGATTCCGATTTACGGTGAGTAATTGTGTAAGGTTGGCCACTAGCCGTCTGTAATGCATTACCTCAAGACTATGCAGGGGAGTATTTCAAATTCAGCCCATAGCATGTTTTCTATAAGCATATACTCTCTATTTAACTGGTGCAGGCATGAGGTGGTGGGTGTGGTGACTGAGATCGGTAGCAAGGTGCAGAAATTCAAGGTTGGGGACATAGTAGGTGTCAGTAGCTATGTTCGAACATGTCGTAAATGTAAGAGATGTAAAGAAGGTTTTGACAGTTATTGCCCAAACTTGATAACAGCGGATGGAACTTCGTTTTCTGATGGAAATGACTTGTATTTCCACGATCCAAATGATACTGAAAGCAAGATATATGGTGGCTTTTCCAACATCACGGTTGTCGATGAGTATTACGTTGTCCGCTGGCCTGAAAACTTTCCTTTGGCAGCCGGTGTACCTCTTTTATGTGCTGGTACCGTTCCCTACAGCCCCATGAGATGCTTCGGATTTGATAAAGCCGAAATTCATCTTGGTGTGGTCGGACTTGGTGGGATCGGAAAATTAACCGTGAAATTCGCTAAGGCTTTCGGGGCAAAAGTGACTGTAATCAGTACCTCCATTGACAAGAAGCAAGAAGCTTTTGAGAAATATGGTGCAGATAGATTTTTACTCAGCAAAGAACCTGAGCAGCTGCAGGTAATTAACAGCAAACTCTATAGAGTTCATTTAATTATGGTAAATTTTACTGGTTCCTTTAATGCTGTACTTGTGGAAATGAGCAGGCTGCGGCTGATACACTGGATGGCATTATTGACACTGTCCCTAGAATCCATCCTATTCTTCCATTGATCAAATTGTTGAAATTCGACGGCACCCTTGTTTTGCTTGGAGCACCCCTGGTGCCATATGAGTTGCCGGTGTCTCCTTTGCTTATGGGTAAACATATTAGTCCAGTACTTAGTTATTTATGGAAACTTTGCGGCTGAAGATATGCTTCTAACCCCTTCAGAAAGAAATTGTGACCATTGAACGATGTATATGAATAACAGGGAGGAAGAGGGTGGTGGGGAGTGCCGGGGCTAGCATGAAGGAAACACAAGAGATGATGGATTTTGCAGCGCAACATAACATAGTTGCAGATGTAGAGATCATTCCAGTGGATTATGCAAGCACTGCGATTGAGCGGATAGAGCGGGGTGATTTCAAGAATCGATTCGTGGTTGATATAGGCAATACATTGAAATCTGCTTAGCCTGCAATGTTGCATTTTAAGTTTGAAATTGCTTTCTCCTCTGTTCTTTGTTTTGTTCAAATGAGTTGTTGTATCATTCCTTGGCTTGAGCTCTCATCATAATCTTACTATCCCCAGAAATAATTGGCTCAATCCCAACATTTTCTCCCAAGAATTTCGTCAAATTATTACGTTATGCTCCCATATATTTCTTTAAAACTTATTATCCAATACAAAATTTTATGAATCAACCCTTGACGGTACTTAGGGTTTATAATGAGTCGGGTTTTACCTGAATCTGACCCAATAAGCATAGGTATGGTACGAGATTTATATCCGTTTATTTAAATCTAAATTTAGACCGATGATGCGTCTTATAAATGGGTATGAGTATGGTAGTTTCGAATCCGGTTGAATTGAGATCGAATAAATTTTTAATAATAAATATTTTATTTATTTATTTTCTTCAGTTGAAGATATTAAATTTTTTATTTTGATTTAGTTAATAAGTATATTTAAAGATTGTATTTGAAAATATTAAATTTGTTATCTTATTGAGTTTATTGTATGATATTTAAATTGTATTTTATATTTATTATAATATTTTTTGAGTTTATTGTATGATATTTAAATTGTATTTTATATTTATTATAATATTTTTTATTTTTAAATAATAATCAAGATTATCTGAATTCGAATCGAGACTCTATAGAGACTCTATAGGATAATATTTGGGTCAATCTCATTTAAACTCGTCGATAATATTTGGGTCAATCTCATTTAAACTCGTCGAGTAATAGGATCAAATCTAAAAATAATAAATCAAGTCTAATCCAAGTTCAAAACAGGATATTCCAGACTCCTTAGATCCGCTTGCATCCCTAACCGGACTACAATAAACTATCTTGAATTTCCTTTCTTAAGAAAATCTATTGCAGCGCGGCAGGGTAATGTGCTCAGAGGGCCTCCGGGTGTTCTTGGCTTTAAACAGTTATTTCCGTCAATAGGACTCATCTTTCCTAAAACTTTGTTCGCAACGGTGGGCTACTGAATTCCAATACCCTTATTGGATCTCAATCACAAGGTTGGTGGACAGAGAGAAGTTCCATTTTAAATTCCTGAAATCTCCACCTGAAGATAAGTGTAAATCAAATAAAGAAACAAAGAGAAAATAATATAAAATCCAAAAGGATTTGGTTCCCAGAAGAGAACAAGTATTGGTGGATACCAGTCCTGTCAGCACGGTGTCCTTTTTCAATTCTTAAATAAAAATAATAAGGATTTTTTAAAGAAATTCCCTTTCTCACAAATTTCGAGTTTACTTCACTTGAAAATTTTATAAATGTTTATTTAGATTATATTAGGTTAAAAAATATTTTATTTTAAATTATGTGAAAGTAAATTTTTTGTGAAAAAAGTTGAGTTTAATTATATATTTAATTAGGAGAGATGTAATCTAAATAAATCTTAATTTTTTCTTCCTAAGAGGATGTCATTAGGGAGAGAAAATTATCAATTAAAAGAGAAAATTATTTATAACTTTTATTATCTTGATATATGCACAAGCATTAATGAATTAGAAGTTTAAAATGTTGTTTATTTAAATAAAATTACAAATTAATTATTTGACTGATTTCTGTAGAGTTAGTCAATTTAATATTTTAACTATAGATATTCTTATTTGTATAGATATTTTAGCAGGAAAAGTATATGAATTATATAATCATATGATTTTGATATACGCTTGAAGCGTGATTGATCTCTTGATTTTGAAAATAAAATCCTCAAAAAAGAAAAGGATTTGATGATCAAAATATTTTTCCTGAAGAATTTAGAACAGCAAGTATTGTAATCAACGTTTTGAAAAGTCAACATTTTATTTTGATTGAACATTCTAAAGATGTTTCATATGGACATAGCACATCAATTGTCATTGGGTTATTATAGTGAGATTATTTATATCCATTAAAGGATAGTGAAGAACTATTTGGTCTTGAAATATCACAATTCTGTAATTGAGTGCATGAATACACTTTTTCTCGTATAAGTAGATATCTACCCAATGAATTTTGAGACTGTATTAAATTTGCCTTTTGATATCTCATTGAGATAATTTATCTCGAATATTAAATAAATTCAACTCCTGTTGAGATGGATATGCAAGATATAAGTTACCTATATGATCCACATAAACCATACATTTATAGGCATTTGTTTTTATTACAGCTACATCTTTAACTCGTGTTGAAAAAATATAAATTCATAATATTGGTTGAGAATATGTGTGATCAGGATTAATATATTTGAGATAAATATATATCCTCTAAGAAGGAATTCTAAGTGTATTGTTGGATGATAATAAAGTTTGTAATATATCTAAGGAGATATGATAAAATATATTTTTACTCACGAGCTCCAAGAGAGATATGATACTGATGTACAATGAATTTGATCATTTGATTATTTCATAAATATATTCATTAAGACCTTACCGATAGCAACATTTAATAGGAAAACATTGTTTAAGAAATTTCAAAAGATTGTCTCATCATGGGGAGTAAATATGACATAAATAATAGTGTACTCTTTTTTCTTCACTAGAGTTTTTTTCACTCAATTTTTTTTCTAGTAAGGTTTTAACTAGATATATTCTTATACAATGAACATTTAAGGAGGAGTGTTATGAAATTATATATGGATGTTCATATTTGTTAGTTTCTTGAAAAGAACTAAATCCTCAAAATATAACTCATAATCAGATTTGATTTTCTTTTCTTATTAAATATTAGCTTTTCATAAACTCTTATATTATAAAATTATATATAGGGTTATATGATGACATTAATAATTAAACTACATTTATTATTTTTGTTACAAGCTAAAAAAATATCCATTTTTATGAACATTTTAATGAATAATTTTTAACATAATACTTCTTTGCTGCTGTTATAAAACGTGGATTCCGGTCGTCCATCGGCTGGTATCTTCGACCTTGCTCTCTCACTCCCGATGGCAGCAGCAGAAACAGCAAAGAAAATCGAAGCCTACGGATGGGCTGCCAGAGACACATCCGGAGTTCTCTCTCCATTCAAGTTCCAAAGAAGGTATATTTTCTGTGGCCACTCTCCCCGCTGCCCCTATGGGGGATAGATTTTCATTTGATTTAGTTGTCAATGGGTGGAAGAGGGGTTTTGATTTGATTCAGTACTCAATGATTGGAAACAGGGCCACAGCCGAGCATGATGTCCAGCTTAAAGTGTTGTATTGCGGACTGTGCGACTGGGATTCAGTTGTAGTCAAGAATGGGTTTGGAACTACTAAATATCCCATTGTACCCGGGTAAGACTCGAGATTGGATTCCAAAAGTTCCTCTGCTACATAGTTGGATTCCTAATTTTTATCTCAATAAGGATATCTCTGATCATGACATAGGTATGCAGTTATTATTGTATAAGCCTTAAACCTTGCTAATTGATCTTTACGGTGGTTATCCTCTCTTCTTTCTTTGTTCATATTTTCATATTCAAAAAATATTTATAAACTAATGCCAGCAACAACAAAAGCACTTGGATTCCGATTTACGGTGAGTAATTGTGTAAGGTTGGCCACTAGCCGTCTGTAATGATTTACCTCAAGACTATGCAGGGGAGTATTTCAAATTCAGCCCATAGCATGTTTTCTCTAAGCATATACTCTCTATTTAACTGGTGCAGGCATGAGGTGGTGGGTGTGGTGACTGAGATCGGTAACAAGGTGCAGAAATTCAAGGTTGGGGACATAGTAGGTGTCAGTGGCTATGTTCGAACATGTCGTAAATGTAAGAGATGTAAAGAAGGTTTTGACAGTTATTGCCCAAACTTGATAACAGCGGATGGAACTTCGTTTTCTGATGGAAATGACTTGTATTTCCACGATCCAAATGATACTGAAAGCAAGATATATGGTGGCTTTTCCAACATCACGGTTGTCGATGAGTATTACGTTGTCCGTTGGCCTGAAAACTTTCCTTTGGCAGCCGGTGTACCTCTTTTATGTGCTGGTACCGTTCCCTACAGCCCCATGAGATGCTTCGGATTTGATAAAGCCGAAATTCATCTTGGTGTGGTCGGACTTGGTGGGATCGGAAAATTAACCGTGAAATTCGCTAAGGCTTTCGGGGCAAAAGTGACTGTAATCAGTACCTCCATTGACAAGAAGCAAGAAGCTTTTGAGAAATATGGTGCAGATAGATTTTTACTCAGCAAAGAACCTGAGCAGCTGCAGGTAATTAACAGCAAACTCTATAGAGTTCATTTAATTATGGTAAATTTTACTGGTTCCTTTTATGCTGTACTTGTGGAAATGAGCAGGCTGCGGCTGATACACTGGATGGCATTATTGACACTGTCCCTAGAATCCATCCTATTCTTCCATTGATCAAATTGTTGAAATTCGACGGCACCCTTGTTTTGCTTGGAGCACCCCTGGAGCCATATGAGTTGCCGGTATCTCCTTTGCTTATGGGTAAACATATTAGTCCATTACTTAGTTATTTATGGAAACTTTGCGGCTGAAGATATGCTTCTAACCCCTTCAGAAAGAAATTGTGACCATTGAACGATGTATATGAATAACAGGGAGGAAGAGGGTGGTGGGGAGTGCCGGGGCGAGCATGAAGGAAACACGAGAGATGATGGATTTTGCAGCGCAACATAACATAGTTGCAGATGTAGAGATCATTCCAGTGGATTATGCAAGCACTGCGATTGAGCGGATAGAGCGGGGTGATTTCAAGAATCGATTCGTGGTTGATATAGGCAATACATTGAAATCTGCTTAGCCTGCAATGTTGCATTTTAAGTTTGAAATTGCTTTCTCCTCTGTTCTTTGTTTTGTTCAAATGAGTTGTTGTATCATAATCTTACTATTCCCAGAAATAATTGGCTCAATCCCAACATTTTCACCCAAGAATTTCGTAAAATTATTACGTTGTGCTCTCTTATATATTTCTCTAAAACTTATTATCCAATACAAAATTTTATGAATTTGCCCTTGACCAGACTTAGGGGCTGTCAATGAGTCTAGTTTTTATTAATAACTGACTTGATAAGTAACGATACGTTACAAGATTTATATCTGTTTATCCGTATTTATATCTAAAAATGTATTTTCTAAATAGGTATGTATACAGTACGTAATGTTTTGGACTTAATAAATTCGGGATCGAATAAATTTTTAATTATAAATATTTTATAATTTATTTTTTTGTGTTGAAGAAATTGAGTTTCTTATTTTGATTTGGTTAATAATTATATTTAAAGATTATGTTTGAATATATTAAAATTGTTATTTTTTTATATTTATAACATGATATTTGAATTGTATTTTAAATTTATTATAATTTTTTTATTTTTTAAAATTATAATCCGTTCTATCCAAATCCAGATCGAGACCTTATATGGTAGGATTTGGATCCATTTCATTCAGACTGATCATGTAATAGGTCATGTAATAGGGTCGAGTCTGAATCTTAAAATAGTAAATCAAGTCTGAATTCGAAATAGAATATTCCGGATGCTATAATCCATTTACACCTCTAACCGTATTACAATAAACTATCTTGAATTTCCTTTCTTAAGAAAATCTATTGCAGCGAGGCAGGGTAATGTGCTCATAGGGCCTCCGGGTGCTCTTGGCTTTAAACAATTATTTCCGGCAATAGGAATCATCTTTCCTAAAACTTTGTTCGCAACGATGGGCTACTGATTTCCAATACCCTTATCTGGATCTCACTCACAGGGTTGGTGGACAGAGAGAAGTTCCATTTTAAATTCCTGAAATCTCCACCTGAAGATAAGTGTAAAACAAATAAAGAAACAAAGAGAAAATGATATAAAATCCAAAAGGATTTGGTTCCCGGAAGAGAACAAGTATTGGTGGATACCAGACGTGTCAGCACGGTGTCCTTTGTCAATTCTTAAATAAAAATAATAAGGATTTTTTAAAGAAATTCCCTTTCTCACAAATTTCGACTTTACTTCACTTGAAAACTTTATAAATGTTTATTTGAATTGTATTGGGTTGAAAAATATTTTATTTAGATTTTGTGAAAATAAATTTTTTGTGAGAGAAAAAAATTATGTCTAATTATATATTTAATTAGAAGTGATGCAATCCAAACAAACCTTAATTTTTTCTTCCTAAAGTAAATAGATCACTCAATAATTTGAATATTCATATTTAATAGTTTATAAGAAGAAAAGTGAAATCAATTGTATATTTGATTTAGAGAAATATAATCTAAATAGAATATTTATTAATTACATATATATATATATATTAATTTGTAACAGAAAATGAGCATTTATTTGAACTAATCTAAATATGAAGGGCTTGGAAACATTTTTGGGCTCGAGCGCACATGGATTATGTCCCCTCTTGAAAAACCATGGACTACACTTAATTTTCAACAATTTCCTTCCGTTGAACAAGTGATAATGACGTCCAAATTTACTGTCGAGAATAGTGGTGTCAAAATGCTCCCGTGCGTCTTGTCTTGTATCTATAGACGGAGTTAGATTTCGTACGTCTAAACCGTTTGAATACGAGTTTATTTAATCCACTCGCCGTAACTTGCGATTCAAAACAGCAACAGGCCAATCCCTATTTTTTGTTTTTATTTTTAAAATTATTTATTTATTAATTATTTAAAATTTTTATAATTTAGTATTAAATATTTTATTAATTTACTAAATTTAAAATAAATTATAATTATTTATAATAAAAATTAATTTACTAAGTTGAAAAACTTAACGACCAAAGGTTATGTAAATCATTTATGTGCATAGATATCATTACAAAAAATTAAAATTTTATACTAATATTATATGCCAAAACAAGCTTTTATTTTCAAACCCAAATATAATACATTTAGAGGGTATCGATCGAGAGCCAGACTAGTAGAAGCTTTTTTTATTTCTTAATTTATTTTTACATTGCTTAATATTTATTATGAGAAGTAATTGAATTTTGATTGTCATATTAGAAAAATTTGTATTGCGAGATTATCAAAGAAAGTTAAACTTTTTTTTGGGTGCTTAGCAAAAAAAATTTTAAAAAAAATTGTAGGTAATTAACTTTTTTTATGTTAGTAACCTTTCATTAGATAATTGGCTTTTGAAAAAAGAATAAATACACACTCTAATTATATACATACACAAGTTATATATATGAATTATTAATAGCTTAATATGTATAAGAAGAATAAAAAATTAATTTTAATATATTTTTAATAGTTGATAAAATTGTGTGACTATATATATATATATATATATATATGTGTGTGTGTGTGTGTGTGTCATTGTAAATATACTCTATAAATGTGTGTGTGTATTTATTCTATGAAAAGATATACATGTCTTTATATGTAAATTACTTATACATCTATATTAGGGTGCATATATATAATATAGGATTATATATATAATGTTATGAATTTATTGATGTGTAGTCGTCGTCGGTATAACAAAATTGTAATACTAATGTAGAGAACTTAATAAAGAAATTATAATGTAGAGAATAGAAGAAAATAGAGAGAAATAACAAGAGATCTTTATTAATTCTCTGAGAGTAAATTGATCAATGAATGAGTATATACAACACCTCAGTCTAGAGCCCTATTTATAGGGTCATAATACAAGAGTTTATGAAAACTCAAATTCTAATGCGGAAAGGAAATTAAATCTGATTAGGAGTCATATTTTGGGAGTTCAGTTCTCTTCAGGAAACTGATTAATATGAACATCCACATATATTATTTCATAACACTCCCCCTTGGATGTTCATAGCATAAAGAATATGCCTCGTTAAAACCTTACTAGATAAAAACCCAATGGGATAAAAAACTTTAGTGAAGGAAAAAAAGTACATTATTCTTTATGTCATTATTACTCCCCCTGATAAGAAAACCCTTTAAGGTTTCTTAACTGCCGTATTTCAATTTTGTTCACCAATTTATCAAATGATGCGGCTGGTAATACCTTAGTGAATAAATCTGCCAGATTGTCACATGATTGAATTTGTTGCACATCAATATCACCACTCTTCAGGAGCTCATGAATAAAGAAAAATTTTATCATATCTCCTTAGATATATTCCAAACTTTATTATCATCCAACAACATAGTTAGAATTCCTCATTAGAGGATATAGATTTATCTCGAATATATTAATTATGATCAAATATATTCTCAACCAACATCATGAATTTTTTATAAGTTGAAGATGTGGCTGTTATAATCAACACATACTTATAAATGCATGATTTATGTGGATCATATAGGTAAAACATACCTTGCATATTCATCTCAACAGGAGTTGAATTTTCTCAATATTAGAGATAAACTATTTCAAGGAGATTTAAAGGACAAGTTTAATGTCATCTCAAAATTTAGTGGGTAGAGAAGAACTAGAATAGATATCTGCTTGTATACAAACAAGTGTATTTATGCTCTAAATTACAGAGTTATGGTACTTCAGGACCAAAGAGTTCTTCAACATCCTTTAATAGATATAAAGGATCTCGAATATAATAACCCGATAACAATTGATGTGCTATGTCCATTCGAAACATCTTCAGGATGTTCAATCAAAACAAAATGTTGATCACAATACTTGATCATCGAAATTCTTCAGGAAAATATCTTGATTATCAAATCATTTTCTCTTTTCAAAATCAAGAGATCAATAACGCTTCAAGCGTGTATCAAAAATCATATATCTATAGAATTTATATATTTGTCCTGCTAGGACATTTATCCAAATAGGAATATCTATAAGTATAATGTTATATTGACTAACTCTACAGGAGTCAGACAAACAATTAATATGCAATATTATGCAAATAAATAATATTTTGAACTTCTAGTTCATTAATACTTATGCATAGATCAAGATAATAAAAGTCATAACTAATATCCTCTTTTAATTGATGATTTTCTCCCCCTAATGTGGGGAATACTATGTCAATCAAAAGATTGTACAATGAGGATATCTTCTAAGAAAAAAATACACATAGCAAGTATAACTACATATAGAATTTCTTCATATGTGGACATATTCAATCATTCTTTCAATAAAAATTCACTAAGACAATCTCATTACGTTCTACAGGAATAATTATATGTTTCAAACATATTGAGTCCATCATCAAATATAAATACTATTATCAAATGATAATAAATATAAACACATATTAAATGTTATCATGCACTATTATATCCACCACTATAAATATATTTCTTCGTTATCAATGCCAGGTTTTACGAAGAATCATACGCCATAACTCATGGCAATATTCACTTTTGTGGTTCACATTTTATAAGTAAATATTAATTGCTATCTCATTGGATTACACTTCAAATATATAATTCATGCTGGGAACACATGTACACTTCAAGTGTACTTGTGAATAGTTTAAACTTTTCATATTTCTCATGCGAACTTTATCACTTCGAGTCTGGAGACATCAATTTAGAAATCCTCATTCTGAATCAATATATTATGCGCAAAGTCATATACTTGTGCGATTCCAATAGTTCTCAATCATGTTGAGATCTCATCATTTATCATAGTTTTCAGGTACCTGAATTTCTTCTGGAAATAATTTATCAATCATGCTTTGGGAGAAAAATTCTGCTGGAATTTAAATCTCCTTGATTTAACATATATGACCATCTTAAGCCTTTGCTCCAGTGAGGAGTTTGTATTTTTAGAATCGAATTATCTACCACATTTCAATTGTGTCTCAAATTTATTTATAGTGGTAGATTATCCTTCAGGGATATCAAATATGAGCATTCTTTGCTGGATATTGGTCAATTAATATACTTGACTATATAAATTATCCTTTGAACTTCTGGTTCAAGGTATCTTCTATGAGGATCAAAATAGAAGATCAAGATAAGACACATACTAATATCTTTATCCAGCCTCATAATTTCTCCTCTTTATGTTGGGGCAACATATTCAAAATTAACAAAATACGGATCTCTCCATTGAGATTTGCTCCCAACATATTTAATAATCTATTTGAGAACCCCATCTCATTACATTTGTGGTGGAGCAACATATATAATGCATCTCTAAATTTAAGATGGAAAATATTTGGTTTCTGACCACAAACCAACTACTATGAGGAGAATTACAATGTGTTAGCAAAATACGAAATAAGTGCTAATATATCATAGTTATGAACATTCTACAGGATGTTCAATATTTATCTCAATACAACCAGTATTATTAGGACAAATTATGTCTTTGGGAGAATCTTAAAACATGAGCTCATTATCAATAAATTGTGCAAACTACAGGTTGCAAAAATAATAATATTCATAAGACTATTTGTTGATGCATCAACTAATAATTTCTCCATATTTATCCCAAAATAACACATTCAACCCCAATTAATACTAGCAACTTTTAAATAAAACAAGTAGCACATATAAATTCGTTATATTAAGAAACTTCTGGTTCCATAATAAATTCATAATCATTCTTCGTATTTTAATGATCCGGGATGGTCCAACCGGTCATACCAACTAATAAATTATTTATCAATAAACTTCAAGTTTACTAAATATTGCATCTCAATTCATAATTCTATGCAATATAACTCAGGAGAGATAAATGATGGTATCTATAATTGACATATATTTCATGTCATAATGGTAATGCATATGCCTCAAAAGTTCATTCATCTAATGTCTCGATATACTGATAATATAATCAAAGCTCAAAAATCTTTATGAAACTATATAGAGAATGATATATTACAACAATTGACCATTAGGTGAAGATTTAGTAGCTCTTCTAGAGCTTTTAAGAAATTAACTCTTCTAGAGTTATTTGATCAATTAGTTCTTCAGGAACTTTGCACTACCATTTATAATTTAGACATATATTTTAAATTTTGTCCAAATAAACAACAAATATTGTTTAGACAAACTGTATCTTCACCATTCTTGATCCAAAATAAACTAAAATAACATAGAAAAGTAGCAATTCGATAATTTAAAATTTTAATTGACATTCAAGATGCTAAAAACTCTTTCTGGATATTCAAAAGAATTTACGTTCACATATGCCATGTTAATATTTTCGACATAAGCATCATGACTATCAGTAGCATGATTTAGGAAAATAAAGCAATATCAATAATTAATAGAGATTCATAACATGTTTGACGTACTACAGGTACGTGACAAACTTTCATATTGCATCAGTAACATGTTAGAATTATTATTTTTCCTTTTTCCTTCTCATTATTTTCTCACTTTGGTGAGTATCTATTCATTGGGGATTTAATGAGTCATTCTTATAGTATAAGAACAAAGTGTATTTCTACTAGCTGCGACCAAAATTTCGTATATAATTATATTATAATTTCTAATGTCATTCACTTCAGGGAATGATATAAAAATATTTGGTCGAGCGTCAAAATATTTTATCAATGACTCATTTAGTCTCATAAGATATAAATTCAAAATAATTTTGAAAAACTTTTTCTAAATATTGCTACTACAGGAGCATGTTAGAAATATGAGAAAGGAAAAATCTTTTATCCATCACATTACTAGTGATATTTCTCATTATAACTTTAATTGAGGAGAAATTCTAAGCAATAAAATTTGCATACTGATAGACATACAATATTATAGGCACACTTATAACAAATCATAACTAGCATTTATATAACAATTATCTTCTGGTGATTATATGTTTCGTTCACAATTTGCTAGTAATCAAGTGGCTTTGATGCTTTGTATTTCTTAAATGGTGTTTTCAGGACCCACAATATCCAGATGCATATATTCTAATTGTCATGATTATATGGATGATTTTTATCATATCCGCGTTTCTGTCCACGGTTTCGACCATGACCACGACCTCTTCCAGGGTCATAACCATTAGTTCTAATACATTCACTCACAGTTTTAAAGTAAACTGTGTTTTTGATAGAATGACCATCTTCTGGTAGTCAAATCTTTCTTTTAGATCCTTCCATAAAAAATGGATCTTTCACAATAAGATCTTTTAGATCCTCATGGAAATTATGACCGAGAAAAATCATGACTTTTATATAATTTTGAGATGGTGTCTGCCAGACCCATTATATCTCAATAAATTTGAGCATCTAATGTCTATGACATATAATTCTTTCTATAAATATCAAGAATAAAAAATATGAGTTTTGAAAAGTTTGCCATGAGAATTCAAAGATGGAAAAAAATACCTCTTTTTCTCTTGATTAAACTCTCAACTTCGGTGACAGAGACTCGTGCTGATAACGTGTTATGAATTTGTTGATGTGCAGTCGTCGTCGGTATAACAAAATCGTAATACTAATGTAGAGAATTTAATAAAGAAATTATAATGTAGAGAATAGGAGAAAATAGAGAGAAAGAACAAGAGATCTTTATTGATTCTCTGAGAGTAAATTGATCAATGAATGAGTATATACAATATCTCAGTCTAGAGCCCTATTTATATGGTCATAATACAAGAGTTTATAAAAACTCAAATTCTAATGGGGAAAGGAAATCAAATATGATTAGGAGTCATATTTTGGGAGTTCAGTTCTCTTCAGGAAACTGATTAATATGAACATCTACATATATTATTTCATAACATATAAGATATAGTTTCTTAATATTAATAGTATATATCTTCTTCCAATAAGTAGTTATATATTGCTATTTTAGAAATTAGAAGCAAGGAGATAAATGGGGATAGACAGGACAAAAGCAAGAACGGCGTGAGGGTGGGTAATCGGGCCTGGTCGGGGACAACCTCTTCTCTGTCCTCGACCCAGCCATGGTGTGGGAGGGAGGGGAGATTTTTCTACCCGCTCCCCAATCGAGTCCTCGGTTAAACCGAGGATTCCTCGACCGATCGGGCGGAGAGGATGGGCCCCAAATTTAATTTGGGCTACTTTCATCACTCCTTTTTGGGGTGGGGATGGGGGGAAAATGAAAGAAAAATAGGAAATAGAAGGAGAAAATAGATACTGTCGATTTTGAACCCACTTGTTACTAAAGAAAAAAGTTATATCTACAAAATTCCCTAAAACTGTTCTTTGTAGCTGGCTTTCAACCAGAAGGTTGTGAATTGATACAAATTGCCATTATTAATTTCAACTAAAATCTCCATGTTCCGCTTTTGTGGGTTTGTTAGACAAACAAATTATTCAGGAAATTAAAGAAAATTTAGTACTACTATATTTATAATTGAATGTTTATATTTTTTTAATGATGTCCACAATTGAATGTCTATTTTTTAAATAATTATATAACTTTTATTAATAATATTTTTAATCTAAAAGAAGTAAGTTCTATTAACACAAGAATTACACCATTAACCTCTTTCGCTCTATTGATTTTAAGAGATGTTTTACTAACATGTGAGTCCTACAATTAACCTATTTAATTAATAAAAATATCATAATATTTTTCTATAGTCAACTTAGTCTCTTTAATTTTATGTTTTAAGTTAAAATATGATAATTGTGGCTCGAGTGAGTATAAAATTTAGCTTTGTTTTAGAATTGATGTCTTGAGAACAATTTTTAAACATTGTAATAGCACAACTTGTCTAATTTGTAATTAAACTACAAGGAGTAGGAACTCATCAAGGACCAGAGAGGCAGAGCTAGAATTAAAAAAATTCATCATAAACTGTGTATTGTCCCAATGGTAAACGTTGAGGTCTATGAGGTTGGGAGCTTGACTCTTGCCTAGTACAAGATTTCTTCTCCTTTTTAATAGAGCTGATTTTTTTCATTAATAAGACTTGTAACTTTTGCACTATAGTTGATTATAAATCATGTAATCTCCACCAATATTATAAAAACTTGTATTGACCCTTCTCTCCCTACCCTTTTTCTCTACCTGCTATCTAACCTTTTGGCGAGACATTTCTGACTACCTTTGCGAGCCAGATCTGGGCTTTGGCCTTGGCCGGAGACCGAATCTTGGCTGGCCCCTCCATTACCGGCAAGATCGGGCCACCAGCCAAGGTCTTGGCCAGAGTTTTTTTTCTTTTCTGTTGTTTTCTATTTCTGTTTTTGGCCTCCGTTTCAGTTTCGGCCAAATCTGGCCACCGGCCCGAACTTGGTCGGATTCCTTTTCATTTGGTTTTTATTCTTTTTGTTTACTCCTCATCCTTTTTTTTCCTCATCCTTTTTTTTTACTGCAAATCATGATAGATCCTTTTCTACACAACTTTCATCACGATCCAAGACGCACAGACGAGCTTTTTCGCAAAGTAATTATGCAGCTTCTTTCCTTTGTTTTGGAGGAATCCATCAACTCAGATTCTATTTGGGCTCTCTTTCGATGATATACCTGTTTCTTAGGTAATTTTTAAAACAGTTGATATACTCATTGTTTTTTAAAATATTGTTATTTAAGGAAGATGTAAATGGTGAATTTTGTTTGTATTTGTGTTTCAAAAATGGCGATACAGTTACAGCGAAGAAAATCGAAGTGTATTTAATTTTTATTTTAGTTATATTAGTAATATTGTACTTTATCCATATTGAGTATCTAGGGTGTAAGTTATTTTCCGTTACCATGATTTTCGAACTAGTGTGTAATTTTTATTGGCTTTTGTATGGGTTATTCCAGTCACTTAATACCCCTCTTTTGATTTATTGGAGTAGAAATTGAGGACTATTTTTAGTTGTAATGGTTGACTAGTTTACTATTAATAGATAATCTTTATTTAGCCAAAAAAAAAACTTCTTGTACTAAAAAAGAATGGAGCTAGAGGGAGGAAGAAGGCGAGATGGAGCTAAAGGCAAGTATTCGAATTGACTTTCATTTGAAACTTAATACAAAATTTTTATTTTAAATCATAAATTTTATAAAATTTTATAAAATGTAAAATAAAAATTTCTGAACCTAAATTATATCCAATCTCACCATACATCCTTATTAGAAACATGTGGGAAATGTAGTTTAGTTGTTTATCATTTATCTAGATATGGTTTCATTAATAGGGAATTCATTATTCTGATGGAAAGGGCCCAAAGGATGTACTCACTGCCATTTGAGTATATTTACAAAGTTAATAACAAAATATATTGTTTTATTCCCGAAAAGGGGGGCCAAAAAAGAAGGTACATGGTGAGAAGCACTATTCCCAATAAAATTGGTGAATATAATCCTCATTCTCCTCTATTTCCATGACATAGGTTTTGGATAGGATCCTCTTAAATAGAAAATTAAAGATGATAAAGTTTTTTTTTTTCTATTTTGAGACACAAACGTTAGTAATTATGTGGCAACTAAATTGGGATGGAACGCGTAGTTGTGCATGTCTTCAATGAAAAGAAAGAAAATAGGCATCATATTTAACATTCTTTTTAGACCATCACAAGGTTCTCAACCCAATTCTCCCAATGGTTTATGGTCCAAACGATCAATCTTCGCAATTCATTAGTGTACTACCTCTCGTGCATGGCCTTGTGTTGTTATTACAACCAAACACTTGAGAACTATTTACTTTGAGTTTGGTTGTATTTGAATTGTGTTTTTTGAATAATCGAGCACAGTTTGAATATAAAGTTAGCTCGTATATAAAATATAGGAATATGACCTTATTCACAAATAAATTTGTAGATTTACACACACACACACACACAACCAAATGTGTCTTTGTTCCAACCGCCGTGTAAGCCCTATACAGAGGATAGGCTGGGTTGCTTGAAGAGAATCGTTTCTATGATCAGATACGAATCATGTTGTACATGAGCAGGCTACGTAAAATCTGGTAGCTTGTCTCTAATTGGATTTCCTTTTCTAACGGGATTTTATTCCAAAGATGTGATCTTAGAGCTCGCTTTAGGAAGTTGTTTTATCCATACCGAATCCCAGCTTGGATTCCGGACCCAATCCAAAATTCCTTTATTTATCATCCGTTCTTTTTTCCATTTTTAATTATTCTCAAAGGAGAAGATTATTCTCTTTAACAAACATATGCGGATCCAATCACGATCTTAGACTAAGAACAAGAGATCTTTGCCCCTCATTCTTCGAGAATCGGAAAGATCCTTTTAATTTGTTCATTTGGAATCTAGGTTCTTCTACTTCATTTTTATTTGATATTTTCCTCTCGGTTACTTTTTATTGGCATTGGAAGCACATCACATTGTGGCAGGGTAACGTTTCACAATTTAAACTCATGTAATAGAACAATTCGTGAAAGCAAAGTAGTCAAACACAAATGACTTTCAAACTCTATGAATGAACAAGAATACAAACTTAAATTCGAATGATAAACGCAAGCTCAAACAATGCTTTGTGTATTAACCGAATCAAATTCAAACAGATACTTGATTAGTTCATGTTTTGAATAAAACTCTAATTCAAAACTCTATATATGAGCCAAATTATCTTCACTTTGTAGTAAATTGGTTATTATCATTTCCTGATATTACGTTTATATTAAAAATTTAATGGTGATTAAGAACGTAAATGCAGTACTAGTGTGTTTGTCATTAAATATAAGTGAAACACGGTCAATTCAATAATTTACAAGTTTGATCTTTTGTCCCACTCCCTATTTCATTATTATTAAACTGCCACTGGTTGCTTTTTTTCTTTAAAACAAATATAGAACCTACTAAAAAAAGAGGAACTCTAAGGAGGAAAGGAAGAAAACATGTTGCCGCATTTTATGAATAGGACAAAGGATGGAACAGTGTAACATCCCACAATATAGACATTTTATATGTATTCGTTTTGAGTTAGAGTAGTTAAGATAAGAAGTGAAACTTATAATTTATATATATAAAAGCACTTGAAAAAACTATCATAAATTAAGTTAATTTATTTTTTAAAACATTATTGACATTTTTGACAAAAAAAAAATAGAAACTTATGGCAAAGTGACATGCTAGGTCACTTCACATCTCCTCTTTGATATTTTAAGCTTTTGCTTCTTCATTTCCTTCATATTTCTTTTGCTTCTTTCTTTCTTCTCCTTAGTTAGTTTTCTTTTTCTATCTTCTTGCACCGATTTCTTTCTTGTTGTTTAAGGTCCGTTTTCATGTTATTTTTGTTTGTGATTACTTTAATTTGTTTTGTGATTTCTTTAAATGTTGTAGTAGAAGTTGTTTTGTTTATTTTTTATTTAAAGTTTTGTTTTAGTAAAGTTTTATTCTGTCGGATTTGAAAATGGCTAAAGAAATATTGAAATTTTAGAATTTTGAAATGTTTTATTAAAAATACAACATTATAGATTATGATATAACAAATAATAATATATATGACTAGTTACAAGAATATATGCATGTTAGAATATACAATGATTGATTGTTTTTATAGTTGTAAGTTTAGCTTAGACTTATGCCTAGAATCTTTTAGGGAAGTTCACTCAATAACTTATAATTTATCATCTTCAGGGATTTTGACTAATATTTAGTCATATAGATTTGAAGAAAATTAACACTTCATAGCCTGGTTTTGGTTTGGGGAGACATAATGTAGTTTGTGAAGTTGAACGTTTGGTCTGGTGTGTATCACTAGTATTGACTATGAGATGACGAAACTTGACTCTTGATGACTCCGTTATTAGTTCTGTTAGTTCTATTGTTAAGCCTATATCTGAATATTTGTCATTTTAAAAAATTTGGGTTGATAAGCTATACTGATGTGTCTTGATTCGTTCAAATTTTCTAACTAAGCCTTAAACCATACATTCTTTTGAAACAAGGAAACTTATGTGAATATAAAACACTTTTGGAATTACTGCATATGCATCTACTTTTATATTTTGGAAACACACTGGTACACATGAACTCGCTGAGCTTAGCTTTCAAACTCACACATATTTTTAATGCTTATTTTTAGATGACTCAAATCATAGATTAGAGCAATGATCTTTAATTTGCTTTAGAGTTAGATCATGGAGGGATGCATGTGTATGTCTGATCAATTTGTACCTTTTGTTACCTCTCGCCAGTTAGAGAGAGAAACCTGTTTTACAATTGTCTTTAAACGAAGGTTGAGTTTGTGATAATATAAGATATAAGATCTACTAATGTATTTCTATAATTTTCACTATTGTTCTCTATAATTGTATTGTATTATATGAATATTTACCGTTTCATTTTTCTTCTAACACATTTCGGTTTGCATATGTCAGTATCGAGATGCAGACTGATACCTTACTCAACTACAATGGCACTTAACGGAAGGATTGAAGGTATCACACATAAAGTGGGACAAAGGATCCCAAATCGATAATTTTCCCCCCAGTAGATGGTTTCTTGTACTTCATTTAAGTCTCATCTTATAACACCATTTGAACCTTTTCCATAGTAAAATCATGTGCATTTTTCCTATTCTTTCTTGGTAAGTCATCCTTGGATATGAGTTTGGATTTTTATTTAATCATGTTGAACTTAATTGCTTGACTTATCGAAAATGAGAATTTATATAAATAAACAGAAATAGGGTACTTCTATATATAATCTATCAAAATATATTTGTTGAATGCTTGAGAATTGACTATTTGAGGATCAAGTATTTGGTAATTAGGATAATAAAAACCAAAATATAAAACAAATTTGTCCCTTCGGTATTATATTTACTTGGTGATAGCTGTGCGAGTATCAAGCATTGAACAGTTCTCTAGACTCCGGAGAAAATGGGATATATTCTTTTCCTTATTAACACGCGTCAAAATGATGGTGCAATTTCTCTACGAAGAACTGTGTTTAACTATATTTATACTCCTCCACCCCACCTATGGCAGCTGAACTCAGAACATTCAATTCTGAACGGATAAAAAAGAAAAGCTTATAGATACAAAAAATAAATTCCAAAATATATGAAAAAGAATATGAGATAAGAAAGACTAATGCAAGAATGTCTAAACTCAACTTAATATTGTCAAGGCTCTTCATTACAGTTATGTTAATATAAATAAGGCAAAACAAAGATCCCAACAAAATTTGGAAATTAAATATATATAATATAGTCTATAATCCTTAAATATTTCAAAATTTTACCATTCAACCCCAGGGTGAAAGATTAGTTGCTATGACCCTATTTGCACTTCCTTCAATCTCACTAATCTTGCCAATATTTTTGAAAGCCCCAATGATTATAGGGTCACCGTAGCCAAAAGCTCTTGCATCATCTCCATAGTTCTTCGGAGTCTTCTTTGCCCCTCCAAGTGAGTAATTTCCATTTCTGCTACTCCGGAAATGATCAGAACTTGACTCTGAAACGTTGCTAATTAGTTCCCCAAGATTATTGGTACTAGAATTTGTGGGAATTGGACGATAATCGTCTTCTCTAGCCATTGAAGTTTTCTCCCCTTCATTTTCTCTATATTTGTTGAGATAAACCTTCAAAGGACCAACGTAGTTTTCGAATCCCAGAGTTGTCATTGCCCATAACAGGTCATCGCCGTTTATGGTCTTTCTCTTTTCTCTTTGGCATTTATCAGATGCTTCTCCAGTGATGAAGCTGATGAACTCAGAAACACATTCTTGAACAGTTTCCTTTGCTTCTTTCGATATTTTCGCATTTGCAGGAAGCGATTTTTTCATGATTCGGCTTACATTTGCAATTGGGAGAAACCGATCTTGCTCCTTAGATGAGCTATCGGAAACATTGCCCGATAACGGGCTTCCTATGGGACTGTTTTGGCTTCTTTTTCCTGTCATGGCTTATAGATGGTGTAGAGAGGTGAAAAGAAGTTAGAGATATATGGATTCTTTTCTTGGTTGGGGAAAAATGAAGAAAGGTTAGTGGAATCAAAAGAGTGAAAGACGGGGGTTTTTATGCTGGCCAAAGAGGTATAATGAAACAACAGAAAAGAGTGGAAAGGCGGTCTGATGCTGACGGAAAAGGAAAATGAATATCATCTGGTAAAAGAAACCATGCAAAAAGAAGAACCCAAGAAAATCTGGAATCTTGGATATGGAAAAATAGCCCTATTGAAAAAAATCAAAATATCATGTTAAATATACTCCGCAATTTGTGATCATCTTTGAATCTCAAGATACCGCGCGAGTAATTTATCATTTCACGTATGTGATTTGAGCCTTTGAGCATTCGAAATGTTATTATCGTAAAAAATAACAAATACATAAATATTACTCTCTCCATTCTATTTTATTTGACAATGTTTGACCGGATACAGAGTTTTATATAAAAGTTTAAATTATATTATAAAAATAATATAATATAATAAAAATAATAAATATGTGGATTAACAAGTACTTTATGTTAAATTTAAATATATATATACTTAATATATTGTAGGGTTAGTAGTTGATTGATAATATAAAATATATTAAAATATTTTTCTATAAAAAATATAAATTATTTTGAAACATCTCAATATAGTAAGAATGTCAAATAAAATAAGGTAGAGTAATACTATTTTCGAATCTACATGATCAACTATTGGTGTCAACTAGCTTTGAGCGCTAATCATATAATAACGTCTTGTGAAATTTTTTAAAATTATTTTCTGAGGTGAATTTGCCTTTTAAGAATTTGCATTACTTTTTTTGTAAAAAAAAAAATTATCAGCTTTGTTTTGCTTCTGCAGACTCCATCACAAACTCCAAAAGGTATAGCAGGATAATCTTTGATCTACAGATCAACCTTTTGTTCAATTGAATTATGATTTGATCTACAGAACTGCATCAGCAATGGAAATGAAAAAATGTGCACAAAAAAATACATGCATATGGAGAAAATTGTACAGTCTTGTAGTTGGCTGACCTCCATTTATCTTATCAAGCATGTCCAGATTTATGTGCTCAAACTTGTCAAGATGGTTTAGTATCCTAGTTTTCAAATTTGGATAGTGTTTGGTTAAACTAAACACACAATTGGATCATATTTTTTTTCTAACAAAAAATTTACTTTTACGGAACCTAAGACAAAAGTTCTCACAATCAAACACAATCTAAAGACACCCTATAACGTTGCAATTCAGAGAGGAACATAAACATACATACTTATATGTGTGTGTATATTGTTTTTTTTTTTAGAGAAATGGTAAGGCACTCCTTTGAAACCATACTATTTCACTCACTTAAAAAAAACCATTATTGTAAATTTACTTTTTTATGATAAAAGAATGAGTTTTTCTCATAAAAGCATGGAATTCATAATTAGATATTAACATACGAACACCATGCTATGTCATAAAAAAGGAATTAGAGAGGCTTTTGCAAAGTTTACAATTTACCAATTTTATAAAACTATTAGCTTAGGTATATAAACTTTAAAAGACGATAAATAGTAATTAAAAATTTTTGTGATTGGTCGTCTTTGGTTCAAATTATTTGTATTTTCTTCTTCTTCTTTTTTTTTTGTGATGTTATCATTTGTGTTTCTATGGTTCAATTTCATACCAAAGGTATCTAGTACGGTTGTAAAAGAAAAAACAAAAGGAGAGAGTGGGAAAAGCATATATGCTTCTAATTGCTTCTTTCATTATCTTTACTGTCTCTTTAGATTCTATATATCACATCCGATTTAACACAAATTGATCAACATGCATTAATTTTCCCGGCAGAATATTTGTGCTCTTTTGGCAAGAAATTTTCTTCTTCATCTTCATTTTTCTTTTTGTTGAAGTTGAAGGGGTTTGATCTCTAATTAACTGGTGTTTATTTGTTACTAAACAGTAGAATTTTCTACTTCTCTAAAATGTATAACCGTTTACTCCCTCTATCCAAAATATTTAATTCTCGACTGAAGTATTTTCTGAAATCCCTAATTGATATCTATTATAGTAGTAAAAGAAAGACATCATATTGTACTCAAAAAAAAAAAGAAAGACATCATATCATCATCAGAAGCAAAAGGAAATCCGAGGATACATGTGAAATCACATATGCATGTCTCTTCACTCGCCCTTTTCATTTTTCACCACTCTTTGATCTTGTTTTATATCGACCAAAATCTAAATTTGATGCTTTGTATGATATTGCTTGAAAGGACGATAAGCCATGTATATATGCACTCTTATATATATGTACAAACAATATACATATAAAGTTATGTATATCTATTCAAAGAATAAACACACATACACACACGTACACACACATAAATATATACAGTTTCATTCATTTACTTGTTATATATAAGCATATATTTTTATACATATACTTCATTAAAAAACTAATTACATTTTGCATCCAAAATATCTAATTTCAAGCGAGAATTATTGTCAAAAAGTCAAAATAGTTCCTATAGCTTATTCATAATGCCGAATATCATCTTCAAACTTGATTAATTTTCTTTGTCCGGCTGAATTTGTTGCCAAAAAAAAAAAAAGAAAAGAAAGCTAGTCATATAAAAGTTGAACTTCTATCTATTTGTTTATTCATAGAAAATAAAGCATCATTTTCTTGTAATTTTCTAGTTTTATTTGCTTACCTAATTCAAACAATTCAACACTTAGCATATTCAAAATAGTAAGTCGTCCCTCCAATTCCCAAATTCTGATCACAAAAGTGTGCCAAATGGCAAATCATTTCCAACCTTCTCCACCAGTTCTTTAACTCTAAATTCTTATATTATTAGTCTTTGACTAACTATATGAAAGCTAGAAACCTCTTAGTGTATTTTATTTTTATCAGTTCTATATTGATTTTGGTGAGCAGAACTGTCACAGACTAGAGTTTTGACATTCATGGTAGGTCAATACTTGCTTTTGAGTAATTGTATTCAATTCAAAAGGGAAAATCATCATCTTGAGGTAATTAATTAATGCTGATTCTACTTGATCAGGCTTGAGGAGACAGCAGGCCTAAAGAAAATTATATGATATTTCAAGTCTTACAAGTTTTAGGATAATAATGTTATGGATTGCTGACGAAAGGCATTGGAGCAGAAACTGGTCACCTAAGAGGATCGGAACATTCTTGAAGAGCTTAGGGAGCTCTAAATAAAAAAAATAATTCAAAAAAAGAGTTGATGGGAGTAATCAGGATAAGATGGTAATTGATAAAATTCTTGGACAAGGTAAGATTGGAATATGATCTAAAATTAAAAATTTATCTCTTTTGGACAAGGTACACTAATTCAGGTTCTGATAAAATTCTTGAAAAATCAGGTGAAAAGACTAAAATAACCTCATTGGAAATAGCAGGGCAATAAGAAAAATGTGTGATTAATGCATATCTTTTGACTTCAAAATTAGAAGATGATGAAGGGTAAAAAAAAAAGAAGAGAAATAATAAATATATTATGGATTGACAAGATTGACGTGTACTTTAAAATGAGAAAAAAATAAAAAGAAATTGACAAATATTTTGAAACAAGGGATAATTAACAAGGTTTAGTGAATTAATAAAGGATAAGGATAAATTGAAAAGGGATAATATATACCTTCTTGATTTCCTAAGACAAAAAATAAATTTAAAAAAACTAAAAACAATATTGTAAACAAAAAAAAGAAAAAAGAGGGATTAATTAGGAAGAGAACAAATCATTTCTGCTTTTCAAACTTGAGAATCTGAGAATAGTCAGGGATTGCAATCCCACAAAAATCAGCAACTTTATAGATTAAATTTTGGAGGTTCTTTTCAAACCTATAGAGATCATAGAGAGAGGCTTTATGTTGTCTTTTCTGCTAAGTTTCTTTCATTTGGATGCTTTCTATTCCAAGTATTGTTTGGAATATTTTTAGAAGTAGTTTTGAACCAAAATGCCTCCATCTGATCTCGTATATCTTATAATTTAATTTATATAATCATTATTAAATAATAAAAAGAATCTGATCAAACTCATAAATTTTGTAATTGAAGTATTTGTTACACATATCACTTCTAAATAAAGGTATAATAATTTAAGGTAACTTTTTTTTAGGTAAAAAGTAATTAATATGCTTATGTTCTACTACTAATTAATTAGGGTAGAATATTAGATGGATTATGAACTTCAATTAATCAAAATTACCCCTTTTAAAATTAAATTTTGCAACTCAAACCATTGAAACCCAAATCTTTTTTTTTTTTTTGTTGACCCCTTTTATAAAAATTAGTAAGTAACAAATAGTACAAAACTGGTCCATTATTACATTTTTATAAAAGAAATTTATGTTGCAAACTGCCACGTGATATAACCTTTCTCTTTTGTAATATATTGGCTATGAATAATTAATTAATAGCCGGCCATTGACAATTAATACATAGTTATTTGATTAATTAACATACCATTACTATAATAGTAGAAGAATAAAAAATTTCTAGAAAAATATTAATGGGCATGCCTTTGCTAACTGTAGATGGGGAATCAGGATCTCAGCTTCTCCAAGGATCCAATAAGCCAAAAGAAGAAAGTCTACAAACAAATAACCAAAACCAAAAAAACAATAAAAAAAGGAAAGGAAAAGCTTTTCTACAATATTTCTTGGAAGTAATATTTTCTGTCCCATTTTAAATAATTATTCCCCTTTATTTTTTCCATCGATAAAAGGACTTTAACACCTATAGTCAAAAATTAGTTAAACCACAAATTATCAATGGATTAAATTATCCACTTTATAAAAAGGGAAAAAAAGAATCGGTATGAATACATAATAAACTTCTCATTACTTCTTTTATTATTATTTATTTAATTTTTTTAAGTAAAAGACGAAATTGTAGAAACTTTAGATTGAAAAGATAAGATTTATAAATTTTATGACCTCTTCTCATAAACCTACAAATGCAAAAAAATTATGTGACTAGAAAACTTTTATGTAGATAATTAGTTCTTATCATGATGGTCAGTAGTATTAATTTTCTTATTATGAAAATGCCAATACTAAGAGAAATTAAAGGTAATCGAGTCCATTGATAATGTGTAGAACCAACTGATTTTATAATTAGAGATATCGAAATTATTTTGTCTATAAAAAAAGAAAAAAGTGAAAGAGACTAAAATAGAAACAAGAATATCATTTTCCTTATTTCTTTCTCTCTTTATGTTCACACGTAAGCAAATTTTTTTCTCTTCACACAATAGGAAAAAAATTGAAAATTCAAAAGAAGAATTCATCGGTTTTGGTACAATCAAGGATAACTTATTCCTTTCTCTTCGAAATGGCAAAACAATAATAATATCTATTAATTGGCACCTCTTTTACTCACAAAAAAAAAAAAAAAAGACCTCTGTTAGCAAGTTGGATTATTGGGTCGCCTACGGTCGGGGCAAAACTTGACTAGGTAATTCAAATATTAGAGGGAGTTATAGGTAAACTCCGTAACCAAACAATCATGAGGGTGAGGCTAACATTATAAATTATAATGCAATCATTTTATTTAAAATCTTTTAAGAAAATGGGAAAGGACCAATTAGTATAATAAAATGCATTACTTTTTATTTAAAAAAATAGAGAAAAATAGAGGCCCTTGATGGTACCATCAGGGTCATTTTAAAGTGGCGTACCTCTATCTCAAAGTGTTCCGCTCAATTGAGCAGGACAGTAAGGGATATCTTTGTTTTTTAATTATGAAATTTTTTTAGTAAATTTTCTTTATTATGTTTTCAAACTTCTCATCCTTATTTTTTAGCTTTTTTATTTTTAAAATACTAGCCTAAAAACCCGTGCTATACACGTATATTAAAATTTTTATTTATACACGGATATTAAAATTTTTATTTTTTATGATAATTATTAAAATATATTTAATAAAAAAATTAACAACTAATTGCATTCTAAATTTAATAAATTTTTTATTTTTAATTACATAGCTAATAAACTATGAAACAAATTTATGTGTTTAATGAAAAAATCCACTTAGAAGTGATCATGTGTAACAATAGGAATAAGTAGTAAATGTCCTCCAAAAATATCATCACTCTTTTATAAAGTGCATTTTTAATATTGAGATTTTTTTGTAGAATTTTAGTAGATCATACTTGTGTTGATTTAAGAGTGAAGTGAATTTTGGTTGGAATATTCGCTTTCTTACCCAACTATTATAGTCCACATATACAATCCATACACATACATGACTCATAATTTAATCACAAAAGAGGATTATTGATTCTTATTTAAATAAAAAAGAGTAGGTAATTATTGAATGCAAAAATTTAGATGTAGAACACGAATAGAGAGCACCATAGAGATAGTTGAAAAAAGAAATTGATAGTTATGTGATAAAACAAAAATGGAATGAAGATGATTATATATCCTATTTTTTAGTAAAATATCATCTCTATTATATAGTTTATAATTTTTAATATCTTATCAAGTTATGATTCGAAGTATTTCAAAATGAAACAGACTAAGAATAAATGTTGAATTTTACAAAGAAAACAAATTAGAAGCATATTCAAAGGCTCGGATCCAATTGAATTCATATTAAGGATTTTATTTTTTATTTTTTAAAAAAGAAGCACTAACTAATGGTATCTCCTGAAACCAATTAAGAGGTTAAACAATAATGAAGTTCAAAGGCTTGGAACCAATTGAATTCAGATTAATGATTTTTTTTGAAAAAAAAGTACTAACTAATTGTATTTCTCGAAACCAATTAAGATGTTAAAAAATAATGAAGTATGTTTGAGGATAAAAAAGCATTAATAGAAAATGAAAAAATCATTTCTTAAATCTCTTAAATTTTTTTATATTTTTCTTCACAGATAATTTGATAAGTGTATCATACAATAAAAATGAAAACTTGTCATACTATGATTTGATGGACATGTAAGGACACTCCAAAATTGGGATTATTTAACTCTAAAGTTAAAAAACTTTTGCCTTGTTTGCTATTATAGAAAACAGAGAAATTAAAACCATCAAATCTAATAATTATTCCTTCTAACCTTGCGTTCTCCTAGCTAGCTTGCCCTTGTGTTCTCTTATGGTTCTCACGTGTCTGCATTTGATATAAAAACCCAAACACAAATGTATCCGAAGTAATATAGGTTTATTTATAAAAAAACTTAAACATTTCATTAGAATCAAACTTGGTGGAAATAAATGGAGTACTATATTTGTCAAATTCTTAGAGTTTCCTTTTAGATTACATAGATTAAGAAACAACTATGCGATTGATATCGTAGAATAAGAAGCGTTTTTTATTTTTCATATTGGCTTATCCTGTAAAGTTATAGTATAATTTCTTTGACTTGGAAATCCTGCAGAGCAATTTCCTGAAGTAATCAAATTTAAAATATTTTTCTTATCGTTGAAGTATTTTAGGTTATTTTATCGGATCACCTGTTCCAATCCACATCTACGTATACGAAGCTTAAATTCTCACAAAAAAAAGATAAAAATGAAAAAGACAAATCAATTATTTTCTATAACATGGTTCAAAACTGTAACTTTTGTTATCGTGCATTTTTTGTCTATTAGAAAAGCTAATCAATATTACGTGTAAGATTCTCCAAAGGCCTTAAATTTGCAAACAGAGACAAATGTGATATTATGTTATATCCTCATAAAATCGTTCTCACATATCATCGAAGGAAAAGAAAAAAAATCAAATAAAAATTACATCAAAATAACAAAAACATCAAAAAACATACATATGAAGAGAAGAAGAAAATAATGTGCAAAAGAGAATGATGATGATGTGCACTATTTGTAGAAGAAATGGACAGATATTAGAAGTTTATATTTAATGAATTTAGTTTAAATTAAGAAATTTGGTTAAACAAAAATTATAAATATAAAGATCATGTTGGTTGACAACTACGAATAGTTAAAGTTTTATTTTTACAAAATAACTGAATATATATAATTTAATTTTTAAATATATATATATATATAAAATTAAAAATTCGAGTTAATATATAAGTAGTTTAAAATGATCCCAACCAATTTAAAATTTTTTAAGTAAATTGAATAATTAAATTTTCCTACGTTTACAAAGTAACTCAATATACGCAATTTAATTTTTTCAAAAAATATATGAGATTTAAAATTTAAGTTGATATATGAGTAGTTTAAAATTATTTTAATAGATTAAAAATGGTTCTAACCAATAAATAATAATAATTAAAGTTCATATTTTTATAAAGTGATTTAATATACGAAATTCCAAAATAAAATTAATGCATAAGTTATTTTAAAGTTACTTTAATAGATTGAAAATGATCTTAACTAATCAAATTTTGAAGAGTAATTAAAAAAGAAAAAATTATAAGAAATTAGAATAATGTAAAATTCAAGTTGATATATAAGTAATTTAAAATTATTTTAATAGATTAAAATAATTATAACTAATTAAAAAATTTTAAAAAATAATTAAGGTCTCCTACTTTTACGAATTCAAAATTAAATTAATGTATAAGTTAGTTTAAAATTATTTTAATAAATTAAAAATAATTGTAACTAATAAAAAAATTTTAAAGTAGTAATTAAAGACTTATACTTTCATAAAGTAACTTAATGTACATATTTTAAAATTAAAATTAAATATATAAATTATTTTAAAGTTATCTTAATAGATTGAAAATGATCACAATCAATTAAAATTTTGAAGAATAATTAAAAAAATAAAAATGCTAAGAATTTAGGATGAGAGGTTTGTAACCATAAGAAAGAAAGGGTTATATCATTATTATTATTATTATTATTATTATTATTATTATTATTATTATTATATACAAAATTTAAAAATTAAAATTAATGTATAAGTTAAGAATTTAGCTTTAATAAATTTAGTTTAAATTAAGAGATTGGACACACAAAAATGATAAAGATAAGTAGTTTAAAGTGATCCTAATAGATTGAAAATAATCTTAACCAATCAAATTTTTGAAGACTAATTAAAAAATAAAAACTTTAAAAAATTAGAATGAGAGGTTTGAAGTAATAAGAAAGAAAGGGTTACATTTCTATAATATATATATATATAGATTTCATTGGTTGATACTACATTATCAATTAAATTCTCTTAAATTCAATTCAAATCCTTCTTAATTATCTTTATAAATCTTATTCATTATAGAATAGAGATTCATACTTAATAAAACTCGATGGATTATTATTATCTAATAGATCTCTTAAATTCAATACATATCCTTATTAATTATCTTCATAAATTATATTTATTATTGAAGACTGAAAACTTATCATATTCAAATCCTTTTCAAAACCTATCATTCAATTCTTTTGTCTCATGGTATCTTACATGCATTTCATCTATCTCTCCCTCTATTTTTTTCCTCTTGTTTTTTCCACTTTATATCATTATTTCTCTTTTTCTTTTTTTTTTTTTGAAAGACTTCTTTGTCTATGTTTTTTCTTTATTTTTCCATTGAAATACATGTTGCAGGGTAATTTACAAGGTTTACAATTAGATCAAAAAAATATTTATACACACAAATTTATTGTTTAGTTTTTTGTTCATCCTTTTTTTTTATTAACTGTTATTTATCTTTTTTGTACTTTTGGCTGTTTGGTAGTGGCCACCAATGACATTATAATTACCTCCATAGATATTCTTCTGATCTTTGTCCCCAAATTCAAGTTTTAATTTTCAAAGGGACAATTGTTTATTCTTAGCCTAGATTTTATCTTACAAGAGTCCCCCCACCCCCCTCCCCGCCCCCCTCTCCCCCTCCTCTTTATTCTTAGCCTAGATTCTCGATGCAAAAGTGAGAGAAGTGTAATTGAGCCTCTATCTCTAATCTCTACGTGATTCAGAAGTTTGTTTCTTCTATAAACCTTTAAGCATTCCAAATTATTCCTCTTTAATTCACAAAAAAATATATGATCATGGTTAATAGGTTTTTTCTCCCTTCCCCCCCCCCTTTTGGCAATATGGGGAGGAAGGTAGAGAATTCATCTGTAGAATAAAAAGATACCACCTCTCAGAAGAATATCAGAAGAATATCTATGGAGTAATACTGATGATACTTTTTTTAATGGGCCAATGTAGTGGAATTTACTAGACTTTGCCCACCATTTATATGCATTTTGAGGAACATTAGGATTTGAGATGAAATAAACAAGGAGTAATAAAGAATTAAATTTATTTCATTCAAACTTAATATTAAACGATAAATATATATAAAACAGACAAGAAAAATTAAGAAATTAAATTTATTTTTTTAAAATTTAATGTTAAACGTTGAGGATCTGGAAAAATTAATTCACAAATATAAAAAATTAAAATAAAAGAGAAAACAATAAAAAAATAATAATATACTACCCACTGCAATCAAAAGGTGATAAAGTAGGCATCTCCACCCCTTTAAAAAAAATTACAAAAAACACTTTTTCTTTCTAACTATACCAACCTACCAAGCTCCACATCAGCTTGCACGGACAATAAAAAAGGCAGTTAGGAGAATCAATGTGAGTTCTCGTGATTCTAATAATGCCTACTTTAGAGAGGGTACAGTCCTTGGTGCTCCACGAGTAACACCTTCTTATTAAATGATTATGACCATAGATAGATTAAGGTATATTTGGATAGAGTTCGATTTGAGTATATTTGGATAGGGTTCGATTTTAAAATCGAACTTAAAATTTCAAGTGTGTGACTCACATCTTTATTCACAAACAATTTAATTTTTACGAAATCGAAGATAAAAATCTCAAAACCAAACTCTATCCAATCACACTCTAAACACCGACAGGGGTGGGTGAGCGGGGTTGCCCTTCTAATTAGTTTATTAAGTAATGGTCTTTTTTTTTTTTAATGATTGAACTTCAAAAGCAAAAAGGAAAATTAGGATACAATTTATATATTTTTTATTTGAAATTATTATCACAAATTGTATTGACATGCTTGTTTATAGTGCAAAGAATTTTACTTCAACTTTTAGTAAAACTACGAAATTATTTTGGTACATATGATTATCCTCTCACTTTAATCATAGTTGTGGTCGACTTCAACCACATTATATGATAGTATGATTAGGATTATCAATAGGTTGGGGTTGGTCCAAGTTGGGGGCCGACGTTTAACAGAGGTCCGAACTTGATTTTAAAACTCGAATTAAATTCACATTGAATTCGTCCTATTATAAGCCCGATCGACGTATAATCAATTATATTATATGTAGGACTGTCAATTGGGTCGGGCTAGCCCGAGCTCGGCCCGGCTCGACCCGTTTTTTTAGGATTGAGCTTTTTTCGGGCTAGGGCTGAGCCGGGCTAGAGTCTGAATTTTCGGCCCGTTTGTGAATCGGGCCGAGCTCGGGCTTGGCTAAGCTCGGCCCATTATAAGCTCGGCCCGATCATATATCTAATAATAATTTATAATTATATATTATAATTTCTTGATATAATAGAAAATTTTTGTGTATAATACTATATTAATGTCATCATAACTATATAGATTAAAATTTTATGTGTTTTGATATAAATAAATTTGTTTATATTTCACTTTCAAAAAAATTTAGTGTGTAAAGTTTTCACTTCCAACACTTTAAAATTATATTTTAGAAAAGCAATATGGTTTAATAGTTTTAATTCTTAGCAGATTTGGCAACAATATGCATGTTATTCAATCATAGAGTCTATTTATGAGATTGTAAATACTTATTGAACTTATCATAATTCTAAGGATATTAAGTATTAACACAATAAATGCGTAGGTATGAATATTATTACATTTACTAACACGGGAAATATAAATCATATGAAAGAAGAAGATAAGATCTTAGCATAGTCTTCCAATTAATTTTTGCACTTGTAATTTAGAATATTCCAAAGTAAATATTTAGTTTTATAAAATAATATATTCTACATATTCACTTTCGTAATTAATATATTTAACTAATTTCACAAAATATAATTTTTTTCACTTCTCAACATAAATTTAGAAAGAGAAGAGAAAAAATTATCAATTACTTAATGGTTAATATTTATATTATATAACTTATAAAGTGATTAGTAAACTTTAGTATTAGCCCAATATCTTTTTAAAAAATTAATATATTATTAGGGCACATTAAAAGATTGTTTTTTGTGTATTAATAACTTAATATACATTCAAAATATTAAAATACTTACTATACAGCAAACTCAGTGGTGTATGCTGCAAATTTGGTTGATTCTCTATACAGCAAACATAGTGGTGGTGTGTTTTAGTGCTTTGGTGCTTAGTTTCATCGTTGGAAATTCACTGATTTCTGGAGTTATAGCCTATAGGATCATTCTTCTTCTTTTTCGGTTACTTCATATTGAAGCACGATATACCAGATTATTAGATTTTAATGCATTATATATATCTGTTTAAATATCCATTTGAAGGGTTCTTGATCAATAAATTCTCAGACTCTGGTAGTTTGGTGCTCCACTTTTGTTGATTTGTCTTGGTTGGAATTTAATGTGGTTGAGATATTGCTACAATACTTTATTTTGCTATGGTAGTTTGTCTTTGTTGATTTTCAGATAGACGTTTGCTTAATTTCTAGAGATATTGTTTAATAATATATGCAAATTAGTTGAAAGTCATTGTTAGACAAGTATTAAGACATTAATTTGTGAAGACAATCATAATTTGTAGTGAGAAGATAATTTGTGAGAACAATAAAAAATGAATATGCATATTTCGGGCTCAGCCCGAGCTTGGGCTCAACATTTGTGAGCCCGTTCGGGCTGAGCCCGAGCTCGGGCTCAATATGATGTTACTCGGGCTGATCCCGAGCTTAGGTCGGCTCGGCTCGTAGAGCCCAATTGACAGGCCTAATTATATGTATTATAATTATATTATATTTTATATTTAAACATAATAATAATATAATTAATTGATATTTTACTTTTTATTTTTAATCAAGAAACATTTTAAAATTAAATATTAGTTAAAATTTTTTAAAAATATAATATTAACTATTTCTAAAAAATTAATAAAATTCTTATAGAGTAGAAAAAATTACAAAATATAAAATATAAAATAAATTTATAGAAAAAAAAAGTTTAGACCAAGCTAAGCTGGACTCGACTAGAGTATGTGCAAGTCAAGTTCATGCTTATAAATAAGCTCCAACTTTACAAGGCGGGCTCATTGCGCCCGTATGACAATTCTAAATATAATTTATTTTATTTATAATAATTTTAAAAAATAATATTTTTTTGATGGAATTGATTGATGTAATTGAATTTTTTGTCCTTATACATTAACAATAAAAATATGCATGGAATTCGTGTCCTTTGCCTAGAATGACTTAACTTTTTGGTGAGTTCTTTTAATATAATCGATTTTCAGAAGACTTCGAAAAAAAAGTTAATTTAACAGCTTGTTAAATTAATTTACAACAAAAAATGTTACGAATGAATTTGCTTCATAGTGTTAGTTGAAGTAAGAGTGAACAAATTTTCATATGAAATAAGTAAAAAAATATAAGCAAATAAATATTTTGTCTCCTTTCCTTCAAAATGAATAACACTACCCATAAAACTACATGATATCGTGAACCTAAATTTAATCAATGTGTATTAGAGGGGGGGAAATGCTTGATCAAATTTCAATCAACAGTGGGGCAATATGAGAATTATGTGAAGTTACGAGGGGGAAACTGAAAAATAGTACAGATAACCCTCCGAGGTTTCGTCAAAGTTACGGTCTGTATGTACGATTTACCGTATGTAGAGAACTGAATATGATCTGGAGATCAGATTAGAAAATATGATCTGACGGACAATATGTTTTGCCCTATATGTATTGTTTTCTAAAATTTGTAAATTTTTAAAAGCTGTCGGAGCAGATCCGAAATCGATCCGACAGACCATATTCGGTGCTTGACTTGCGGACCGTACGTAAACTCCCGAAGTTTGTATTCCATTATATTCAAATTATGCCCTCCCACCTCTTCGAATTTACCATGGTTGCCCCTCCTCCTCCGTCGCCTCTGCAAACTCTCCACTCCGCCGCACAACCCCCCTACGAGAATGGTGTCACCCTCTCCTGCACTGCAGAGGCGAAAACTCCGACAACCTCAGAAACGTCAACCGTCGCCAGCGGAATTAAGTACACCACAATCACAAGAAGAAAAGGATGAAAAAGGAAAGACTAACCACTGACCCACATTATCAAGACTCGGCGTCTTCATCATCAACAGCTCGAACTTATTCTACAGTGTCTCTTTCGCGTTTTCCAGTACAAAGAAGAGGCATTAGACTTTTTAATTCTCGCCGGAACCCTAAAGTCTTCTCTGGGTTGCACCGGCATAAGTCGGGATACCTTGAAGCCCTCGCTCTTCCTCTGGGCATGTCCATTGCTGCCATTGTTGCTCAGGTAACTCACATAGTGTCTTTTGTGTGTTTTATTACCGAAATTAGCTTTTATTTTTTTTGAGTATATTAGTGAATTTTATGTGTATCTTGTTCTTTTATGCAAAAGTTTTGTTTTTAGTGGAAAAGTTTAAATTTTGAGCCAATGGGGGTTGGAGCATTGTCTTGGGAAAATGACCCCAAGAATTTCTTATTTGAGGATATGTTTTTGAAATTAATGTACATTGCATAAGTTGTGGAGAATTTTTTCTGTTTCGTTAAAGACTCTTTATTGTGATGGGGATGATGATTGTCTGATTATATAGTTTATCTGGTCTATTGCTTGATTTTATTGGATGCTGGGATTTATTGGAGTTGACTGTTAATTTGATGCGAATTTGATGCGAAGATTAAGTATATTAACTGTTTGGTTTGAGTACTTGAGAATTCATTGAGCTTTTGAGAATGACAAGTAGTTTAAAACTTGAGATCGTTAGTGCATCAAAATAGTAGATCTTTTAATTAATCGGCAATGTTATTTTATTTCTAATTTTTCAAGGTAATTCTAAAATTTGGTTCCTAAGAAGGTTATTCCTACAGCTTCATTTGAAATGTGTTCCTGGTGCAAACAGGATTTGGGCTAGAAATGGGGCTATTCATTATGAGTAGCTATGCTGTTTTTATTTATTTATTCCCTTTAAGTTGGTCGCTTAGGTTTTCTTTTGATCTATGATATTGAAATCGGTAGAAGAAGATCCTGTGAAACATTGAAGTTGAACTGCCGGTGAAGTTCTTAACTGATTTTTACGTTGAGTTCTTTCTTTAAACAATGGTTGAAGGTTATAATTTTTAGTGGTGGAAGCTTTTGTTCTGTTCAGATAAGAAAGGGGCCTGGAAAGCTACTTTACACTTATTTTTTTCTTAAGACCTCATTTTAGATTCTCTAAGGTGAAGAATTATTTGTGACTATGTAATTTGCAGTACTGTCAGGCTATTTAGAGTGAAGAATTTGTTGTGAATATAATTTTCATAGGTTGCTTGAGTGGATATAAAAATATTCATTTGCAGTATGTAATCCTTTTAGATTCTCTAAGAGTGAAGAATTATTTGTGAGAATGTGATTTGTCATACTGTCAGGCTATTTAGTATAATTTTCATAGGTTGCTTGAGGTCGCATTTTTCCTTTCTCCCCTTTTATCTTGTGGTGGAGCTTGGAAGAATTATATTTCTACTCCATGCTAGTGACATGTCTTTTTTGAGTTCAAAACAGAAAGAAAAACCGTGATGGACTGTTACCATGTTATTTCTCTTCTTCTTACTGGTACAAAGCACAGAACATTCATGATCTAGAGCTTGGTATTCAAAGTTAAATAATTTCAATACATGAATGGTTTAGGAGTAATTGGAACTCCAAAATGTATGGAGATCCTATAAGAACAGGTGTTATAGTACTAACATATGTTAGGCATTTTCATGAGGTATAGGTTTATGCTCCAAAGCACGAATCATGTTGTTAAATTGTTTGTCTGATGTTGCTTAGTAACGAGAACCAAGTGACTAGATTCATATATTTCTGCGGCACCAGTAGGCTTTTGTCGACCCAAAATCTAAATTAAGAGGGATGTTTCAGATGCTAACATGTTTGAGGCTGGGGAGGTTCTTTTGTTTCTGTTGCCCCCTTTGACTAAGACTGACCAACCTTTTATTGTTTGATCAGGTCATGGAAAAAAAAGATGCAGTACTGGATAAAGTATTGGCAGACCATCTATCTCAGGTATTCTTTTACTTATTTAGGAGAGTTGTATTAAGTCATTTGATGATAAGGAATCCAACTACTTATTAATTTTTCTTAATTTGGCTTTCCTTCTGCAAAATGATAGTTTCATAGTTTCCATTAGCTTTGTCAAGTAGACTGTCTACATTTTGAGAGTATAATGGGTGTTCATGTGGATAGATCAATGAGTTGTACATTGGATGACTTGGTAAAAGTTTATTTACTCTGCTGAGCTTCCTTTTCTGTTGACTTTATCCTTCTAATTGTTGTACCTAATCATTCCGAATGCATCTTATTGCTTGTAGATTTGCGCTTCAGCTGTCAGAGAGTCCTTAGTCAATGTAAGTCTGAACATGTTCTGTCAATTCTGGTGGTCTTCCATTATTGTCCTAGGTCATTAATTTGGAAATGGTTGATGCACTTCTTAATTTGCTTTCGCTTTGCTGCTTGTTTGAAAACAGGTCTTTGGAGACAAATTTGACATTTTTGTGGAGAACTTTGAGAAATCATTTCGGAGTACCTTGATGACTTTGCAATTAATCAGTAAGTCCACCAAAACAAGTGGAGGAGGATGCAGAAGACCTAAAAGAGGAGAACATTCTTTCGAAGGGGCAGAAGAGTCATCTTTCAACAGATTAGACTACTCTGCTAGTGATTTTGGTCTTGGAGAATGTTGGTCCGAAACACTATCACAGGCTTCTAGTAGGAATGAACCAGCAAATAGTCATGAAGATGGACAAAATAATATGAGGATTGATTTAAGAAATCACCAGCTTATAATGCATGATACAGAAATTATGGAGCAGTTAGCTTTTATATCTCCAAGCCAGAGATCGGGTGAATTTGATTCTTCAAATAATCGAACGGTTCTTAGCACTTTGGAAAGATCTGTCATGGAGCAAGCAAGATCAAATGACCTTAAGACCTTTGAGATGGGTCTTATTATGAAACGGTTACAATTAAAGGAAAGACAGCTAGCGCTCAGTTCTTATTCAAACTTCTTGGAAAGGTGTAAATTATCACTGGGCTTTTCTAAGACATCCTTTAAATTTGAAAAGTTCAAAACACAATTAGAAGACACAAGGCATGCGGAGCTGCTCAAAAGGTGCATAGATTGTCTGGTCAGTGGTCTATTCATCATGTTGGCCAGTATTGGATATGGAGTTTTTGTTTTTTCTCACCAGAGAATTACTGAAATTACTGGAGCTTGCACATCTACCATGGTAAGGAATAATTTAATTTGGATTTTAGTCCAATCAGTAATCTTTATCCTCTTGAATTTCTAATGCTCATTTTGCTTTCTGAAACTATTTTTTTATTAGTTGAAACCTAGATAAAGAAGTTGCTCCTGTAGGACCTATAGACAAAATATATTATGGTAAAAAATCTTTAAAATGTCACTTATTTGTGAATAAGAAATATCATTGAAAAAATACATTAAAGGCGCATGTGTTTCATTTTGTTAAACATTTATATTTTTACATCCATTTATATAAAAGAAGTTTGTGCTTTGGGAATCTACAATTGAAGTAGGAAAGTCTCCATGCATCATACATGTTGAACCTTTATATTCTAAAAACTAGAGTAGCACAAAAAGAGAACAGGAGAATTGTTAGGTACACCGGATAGGAAGAAGAGGCAGTTACTAAAAACTTCAATGTTACCATCAATGTCTCAGCTTTATAGCACAAGCCGTATTGGCTAACTCTTAAGAAATAAGATACAAGTATACTTTTAATAGACATTAAAGTCCCTAGAACTACATTAAATAAACCCAATTTCTTTTTAAACGTATAGGTGGTTGATGCACAATTTTGATGGTTATCTTTTTCTGGTAGGATCGGTTGACAGTTTGTAAACTTGTACAGTTAGGAAGTCAATACAGAGGCTCCATTACCTACTAGGTTGTGGTGATTTGTCAGATATCTGTTTACCAAAATTGCTACTAGGATAACTCGATGGAGAAAAGACTAGTTCCTTTTGTGTGTGATATTATGCATCATGTCGTTTAGCTATATCCTTGAAATTCAAATTTTAGAAAATGGAAGAGTGTCTCTATGACAGCATATAACATGAATTGACAGTCTTGCTGCACCTTAGTCTACGCCTCTGGGGTGTCACCTCAGATATTTATAGCATGTGTATGTGTTTTGGTACTATCTAATACTAGAAAATCTGCAAGAGGTATCTGGCACCTTATTTGGTTTTCTGCTGCAACTAAGTGAAGGTTTTGTATGAGTTACCAGTACTATTGCTGGTAATGACTTGTGTTTGCCTCTCTGTGCATGTGCCTACTATTTTCTTCTCATAAGGTATCTACACCTTTTCAGGAATCCAAGTCTTGGTGGATGCCAAAAACATTGTCATCTATCAACTCAGGTGTCCAGACCCTAAGGTGCCAGTTTCAAGTTCTAACTCGCATTTTGGCTGGTGGTATCATGGTCCTAGCAATTGCGTATATTCTTCTTCAACGTTCTGCAGCATCAAATCAAACAATGCCAGTTACTTTCTTGGTCTTGCTTTTAGGACTCATGTGTGGCATTTCAGGAAAGCTATGCATTGATACACTAGGAGGCAGTGGAAATTTTTGGCTATCACTGTGGTGGGTCTTTTGTACTGTACACACATTTTCAAATATACTTTCTTGGTCTTGCTTTTAGGACTCATGTGTGGCATTTCAGGAAAGCTATGCATTGATACACTAGGAGGCAGTGGAAATTTTTGGCTATCACTGTGGTGGGTCTTTTGTACTGTACACACATTTTCAAATATTTGGACCTCCACTTTGTTTGCAATCCTCTATGGGCCTGTAACGGTGACAGAAAAGATGAAGAGAGATCCTCATGTTCCATATTGGCTCAGGAGATGTCTGTTTTATACTACTTCAGCCCTTTTTCTCCCATTGTTATGCGGTTTTCTGCCTTTTGCAAGTCTAGGTGAATGGAAAGATCACTTCACTTCACTTTTCATGCATCGTCTGCTGGGATAAACTAGCTTGAGCTGGGAATAAGATTGTTGTGTTTCTAGTTTTATACTGATGTACCATAGTCTGATTATAAGAATCTATATGCCGAATGCATATCGCCATAGTATCTGGAATGGCGAATGTAATATATAGTATTTAGTGAGCTAAAAGCTTGTAACTTCATATTGTGTTACCTTCATCCAGATATTTTGACCAGAAATTTGGTCTGAAGGATTGCACAATGTGTTTATTATTTCAAGAGGGATTTGATTGTTGATATTTCTTCTGCACAATTTCATATGAATGTAATTGATATATATTTTTTGAAACAATAATGTATTACATTTTCTGGCTTCTTTCTTTTGCCAATGAAAACCTTCTTTTTGGCTTCCTTATGCGCTCGGTCTCTGCGCTCTAGTAGAGCGCAAATTTTGCCGCATTATTATTTGCATTTCTTCCAATTTGGATTTACCCACTTAATAGCTTAGCAGTCAACCGTTAAGTTTCTCCAAGTGTCCAAACTGTCAAGAAGACAAATCATTTTAATAGTTGATCACTAGAAGTGTGAACAATTGAGATACAGTAACAGCGAAAGAAAAGCTGGCAGAAAACTGCATTAAGAGTTAATTTATTTTCCTTTTCCCCAAAATGTTACTAAGAAACTGAGAATTTTAAGTTTTTAAACTGGCCCACAGTGGCCTAGAAAGACATAAAAGGTCAATTGAAACTAAGAATTCAATTGTTTTGCTTCCACTGAAGACATAAAAGGTCAAATCAAGAGCCGATACACCAAATTGAGAGTAAACCTTTATCACCTCAAATTATGCCTCGCGAAATGAATGGTTACACTATTCAAAGATCGATTATCCAAGACAAAATCTCTGGCTGCAACTTGAAATAAGTATTTTGCAACACAAATAACAAAGGACTAGAACTGTGAAGAGTAACAAGGAATTACAGCGAGGGTAATGATTTATAAACTGTTTCCAAAATTGAAAATCTTGAACTTTTAACAATTTACACGGAATGCTGAAGAAAAGTGATCTCCTCTTCTACCATCTCTGTTCCTCGGTCAAAATTCTTTCACATTTTCAAGGCAATCATCCCCCTGGCATAATTGGGCTCCTTTGAGCAGCCCCTATAATGTGAGACGAGACATGCTCTTTTACAAGAGTTGCCATCTCTCTATAATATCTCTTTGTCGGCAATTTTATTACAGAACTTTGTGAGCCTTCCCATAGTATCTGTTTATAAATGGAGACTGGAGGAAAATAGATAGGTTAGATTTTTTGCTGAGCCAGAATGCATGACAGTTTTATCAGAAAGAATTTATATGGAAAAGTAAATTAAGAAAAGGGGGCATTATTCCGAGTTCCACTGCTCCAGATGTAATATTCTCAGACAGCAAAGATGGAGAAAATTCACATGAAAGTGGCAGGAGTTACAATGCTGGACATGAAAGTGAATTATTCCCAAAAGAGAGTAGTATTTAGGGTTTGGATGCCCTCTAAACCTCATGAATTTTAGATACCATAAATGTTAAAAGAAATTGAATAGAGGTATGCAAACAATTCAAAATATGCACTGTATAATGTATGGTAAACAGAATAGCTCACTGCAATAGCAAGTTCAATGTTAACAGAATATATGCATCACTTTATCTGATGAGTCAAGCAAAAAGTTCCAAGGATATCTTGTCCTATTAAATACAATTAAGCAACCAAGCTAAGCTAAGCCAAAAATAAGATGCAAGCATTAATGAGGCAAGGGGGTACAGCCACAACCTAGGCATCCATAGCTCAGATTACGAAGTTGGAAACTAAATACAAGAGTCAAGACATGGTTCAAGCACACTCACAAACCCGTCATGACAACAATTCTTCCAAAACCAGCATTAATTCTTTCATAGATTCATACAAATCAACCAATCTTAATTTAAACTACTAGTCAAGCATTACATACCAATTACTGATATCTGAAAAGGGAATGGAACGGTAGAGATGAGAAACTAACACAAACTAAATAGAAGTATCCGCAAGCAGCATTGTATAATCTACCTAAGAAATTTGAAAAGAAGATTTCTGAGCTCAGACATAACATGAAAATTAGATAATTAATTACTCATATATGCATAAATTGTCAAACACGTTGTTCAAATTCAAAGATGGATAAGTTCCAAGTCAAGTGTCCAATTTGCAGAAATTTCAGTATGTTATTGTTACATGCTACACAGTCCTGAGTCCCCCTATCCCAAAGCTCATGGTCCTTACAAAAGCTACCCTGCAGTGAAAGATTAGAATTTGCGGAGTTCAAGTGCACTAGACAGTCTTTCCAAGTTGAAGTGCACACAGTCTTTGCAGTTTAACTAAACTTTTTCATGTACCGGAGTACCAGCCTAGTGAAAGTTGATTTATTTTCACAATATTTACCCCCAACTGACCTGACAACTCCAAAATGGTGAAGTTGGCAGAAAATAATTGGAGAGAAATGCTACAATGGGTCTATACAGCATCCTATGATGATTGAAAAACTGGTCCGTAATGCAACTATTTTTTGTTTCATTCATTTGCTAAAATTTGAAAAGAAATACAGAATACAAATTATTCTGTAACAGCATTTAAGTGGCTTCAGAAACAAACAAACAAAAAGATCTCTCCCATGTTACTTTCATCATGAATTTGCTTGGATGCTTTGTTATGCAGCATGCTCATTACATCAGTAAGTAAACCTAGAAAGAAATATTTGTTTGATAATTTGTTCAAGGAATTTACCTTGACACTAGATACATCAGGTGAGTCAGATGTAGTCACAGGATAGAATTTATAGAACCTCATATTCTCAAATGCAGCCTTTGTCTCGCTACTCATTTCTTCCAATGCTTTCTTCCTGGCTTTCCTTGCCTATGAAGCAAGAAGGCACAGAACACCTTAGCACAAAATCTGAATTGCTATCAAGTAAGATCCATGAAATAGTGCACACCTCACGATTAGCTTTTTTGGCTTCAGCAACCTTCTCCTCAACGAATTTCTGAAAAGGAATTAAAGATCAATGATTATGGAAGTATATTTCAAGATTAAGATACAAGGTACTTGTACATCATTCAAAAGCTTACCTGGAAATCGTCCTTTTTGTCATCTGGTAACACTTCTTCCTCAACCAGCTTACTTGTGAATTCCTTTAAGTATCATTTTATTTAGTGAGAGGAAGTAACAGTTTCTACCAATTTGAAAAGTATCCAAATAGGTTGCAAGAGTATGTTTACAAATCAGAGAGACAGAGGTATAGCTGCAAACATGGAATGAGGAAAAACAATTAAATTGAACAATCAACACTACGCTCCTGAAGATAGTCAAGTTACCTCCAAAAGTTTTCTACACAGAACATAAAATGAATTACATACAGGGCCTCATTTAACTTAATATTCAGGTTACATCATGATAGACTAGTATATAAACACAGACAGAGATATGGCATACCTCGTATTCATCAAGTTCCCAGTCAAAGCTGCATACAGTCTGGAAAGGGAAAAGCAAGCTTCTCAACTTAGAATGTGAAAATTGCTTTAAATATTTTGAGCTCTATATCTCACTACACTATATGTTAAGTAAACAAAAGACACCACCAAACTACTTAGAAGTTAAGAATCAATATCTAAGCACTTGTCTGTGCAACCTATAACATTATTTCCGAAGCAAGTAAGACATCAAAGCTTATGTTCCAAACAAGCTAAAAGCATACCGGTGGCTCAGTATCAGGATACAAAATCTGCACTTCTGTGCTCTGCTCAAGTTCATCTTCCTTGAAGGGCTGATAGAAATCTGCCAACAGGAAATATCAGTACACATCTGCAGGAAAGACCATCAAGATTTTCTGCTTCTCAAACTTCACCAAATCAGCACTTCTATATTCAACTAGCAAGGCAGTAACACAACCATATCAATCTAAATTGCTTTGAACAATCTTTTCACCAAGAAAGCAGATTTGAACTCCCATTCCTGTGCCAAAAGAACCTCATTGCCTTATTGCCTGAAATTTTTCTGGCAATATTTCAACATTTATGATAGGTAACTATGAAATGTAAATCATTCTGTTACTTTTGTCTCATTGAAAGATTTAGAAGTAACACTTGAAGAGGAGAACATCATATTTAGCACAAATCATATTTAGCACATTAAGTATAGAAAAAAAATATATCAAAGCTTTATCAAGCATGACAAGAAAGCAAATATAACTTGCAAAAGCACAAGAAAAACCCTCAAAATGCACACAACAGAGATAGAATTCTACACTCTACTCTCATCACTCTAAATACTTTTCTGCACTAACATCATACAATGAAAACCAAGAAAAACATGCAGTTAAAATGCAAAGGATATTCACCATTTCGATGAATATTAAAAATCCTATGGTGGAGAAAATATCTTGAAAAAATCTAAAGGAGGAGGTTTAAGTGAACATATCAACACATTAGAACTCAAAATCTTGGTTACCAAGATGAAATGACAAGCACATTTTTAGGAACTGCAAAAGTCTGCATTTACTCAATGATAAACAGTGTATATGTTATAGTTCCAATCCTCATTGGATGAAGTGAAGGCAGAAGGACTTGTGGGGGGAATAAAGGATAAAGCAATGAGTGTAATTTTTTTGATCTAATGTTATACAGTACAGTCCCCTGGACCATGTGAACTCATTCATGTATAAAGCTGAGATCTGTTTGAAAGCCTTGTTCAGTAACGAAGCAGATGACAGTCCACAGAACCAAAAAGATATTGAAGCAGGCAGGGAACATGGACAATTCAGGAGCTATATCAAGCTGTGCAAAGAAACAAACTCAAAACTATTACAGGCTGCTAAGAATTTTGATTCTCTAGAAACAAGTTTAACACTTTTCTTTCAAAATGGATTTTAGAATTAGTTAATTGTTCAAATTGATTGCTATGATAGGGCAGCAGGCCAGGGCAATAGCTATTTATGTCTCGGCTCCTTATTCAGAAGTATTTTGTACCTCATAAATACAACACATCAACACATATTGGAACAACATGAGAGTTTAGGCGTGACCAGAAATACAAATATGAGATTTTAGGAGTGCCTGAAAGAACTGATACTAAATTCAAAAGTTCAAATGATGTTTCCTTGGTTGTCAAGGAACATAGCTATTATATAATTGGCTAAAATAGAGAAAGTAACATGAATTGAATACTATGATCACATTCACGTGTATGTATCATACTTTTAAAAGCACCAAAATGAAACCGGGGAAACAAATGAAACAAAGCTGAAAGACTTTCAAGAGGCAACTATCAGGCAAAACCAGTCATATAATATGATAAGTAACTAAGGAAGCAAGTATGGCATATGAGCCCAAAGTTGAAGGTCGGAAAGTGGTTTTGGGGTGGGGGGGTTGTTGGGCGGGCGGTGGGGTGTTGTGAGGGGAGGTAATTGTTGAAAGTGAATTCACTCACAAGGTAAGCAATACTGGAATTTCTTTACTCGGTCTTCCTTCAAATGTCTCAAACCAGCCCTGCGACAAGTAATTTGAAGAAAATGAACCAAAAAATCCGAGATCCTGCAACGCTTCCTCTTTTTTTCTTCATGAGTAATGCGGAAAAAACATGCAGAATAAAATGGTAATGAGAGGAAATTAATAATTAGTATTACATTTGTGAAGACTATGATAAGATTGAAGTGGTGCACATGAAAAAATAAATGAGAACAAAGTAAGACAAACCACCAGAGCAAAAAGGAAATTCAGTGGACCATAGAACTGCATCCCTAACATGTCAAAAGTGATTTTCCTTGTCTTATAAAGGCAAACGAAAAAAGAAAAAGTACTATTAGTTGATGTTTATTGCTTCCTGATGCAAATCATCTGTTTGCAATACATCTAAATCATCAAGAAAGCAACTTAAACTCCAGAAATAATGCACACAGTAAAGGTTATAGGAGTTTCAACACCAACAAAACAACCCATTGATTTTTAAGGATCACTAACTCAAGGATGACAAACAAATATCAGTATCCAAAATATTTACATACATAAAACATACACATATCGAACTGGCACGCATGCAGACATATGTACTTGCATGCATTGCATGCAAACATACAGAATACGTATATCTTTGTACACATATAGTTACAAATAAAGCATAAAGACAACTAATTCTTGGGCATCATAAAGAAATCCCAACATGTACACAAGAAAAAGTAAGCCTAGAAATAAATTAAGACAGCACAAAGCATAAAAAGAGAGGTGAAAAATGGTGTAATACCTCCTCTGCGTGCACCCCAAAATAAAAATTTGGGATTTGAGTCTTTCAACTTGAGAATCCCTACAAAATAATATAATAGAGAACTATTTAGAGATGATATTTGCAACAAGGTACAAAAACAACTACTAATGGAAGGCTGGAAGTACCGATTCTCCAATGGGATATAGGGGACCCAATCCATTTTCATCTGCTTCATAGGTACAATTTCCTCGGATTCTCTCTGTACTGAAGTGATACCAAGTTTGTCAGATGGGGGAAATGGAGATACCACCTGTTCAACAAACAAATAAGAACACCATAACAAAGTTGAAAGAACAATTTGCATATATAAAGGTTAAACACGACTTTGGAGATAACACATCTTTGTTATAGAGACTTTTCAGTCCAAAAACCATGAATAATAATATTGTAATTAACTCATCTTGGAATACAACATTTTCCCCAAGGCCTATCGTACAGGAAACTTATTAGCCATAGCTTTCACTTTTACTTCAATAAAAGCAAGGCTAACGTGCTTTGTCATTAAATGTTTACTCTAAGTGCACACAATGCATTGTGCCTGAGCCATATAAAAGCATTAGAATGCAAAGGACTAGCAGAGCCAGAACATACAAGCATAGGTTTGAAGCTATACTTGAAAAGTTAGTGTTCGTGAATGCTAAACCAACTAAAAAAACCAGCCACACCTATAGCAAGATAGGGGCAAAGCACACACTAGAAGAGAGAAGTTTCAGGACTTACAGCAACCACAACAGGTATTACAATGACTTTCTGCTGATCCTTGAAAGAAAGGAATTGAGCTGCAAGAACAAGCAGTAATTGTAAAAGAAGTGTGCAGAAGGATACAGCAATTCATCCTCCTTCCCTTCCTGCCCCACTCCCACCACAGGGGAAAAAATATTTTAAAAAAAACTCAACCCAGAAGGAAAAGGACAAAAACAAAGTTTGATAGTAAACATTACTTGTATGAATAGAATAACTCTAGGCCTCAACTATATATCCACAATACCCATTGCATATCACTTGACCATGCATCTAAGAATGTTTATTGTATATCAACAGTAAAAAAAATGCCAGCCATGTCAAGGAAATATCTGACAAACAACTTCAAGAATGTCCACATAGCTGGAGGTTCCGCTCAAAAACATTCCTCAGGAACAGCCAACTTAAGTTTCTCTAGAAACTGGCAATGCAAGTGGTGCTTGCTGAAGTCGAGGATGAGGATAATAATATTACAATTGGCACTTACGCTCAGTACATCCAAAGAGGTAGACCTTTTTTCCATATAACTCGCCGCCCTCTTCAAATGCATCCTGCACAACGTCCAACAGGTACTTTTAGCAACAAATTTTTGAACTCCTTTGTTTTACTTGCTTAAGATTTTTACTCTTCAGGGAAAAAAAGACTGATGTCAGAAAACAAAAATTAACTCACTTCAAGATTCCGGAAACTCCAGTTGTACTGATATACCAGGTCAAGTTGTTCCCACTGGCATGCAAAAGAAGGGTAAAAAATGGAAGTTATGGAAAAAAACAGCTATCAGAGATGCTAAATACACAAGCTGTGCAAGCCTTTACCTCTGTGCCAACTGGAAATGTCTGTTTCCATAGATCTTCCTGCAACGAAATTGAAAATCAGAGTGTCACTCAGAATTCTTCTTATAATATATTTTCACATAATAATCTGGACGCAAATCCATCAAACTGGAACAGTATGCCCTAATAAAAACTTTTAACTTGGCTTGGTGACAACCAACCACAAAGAAATCACTAAAACAGCCGTGAAATGAAGCAGGAAAACAATTTTGTCCTGCTGAGCAGCAAAGGAAGTTCAACGAACTTCCAGCTCCCATAATCAATTTAAGACCGTATGAAGATGAACAAGCAAATATGCACATAAACATGAAACACATAATCAGACATACACATGAGTAAACGAAAGTAAGACTTGTGAAAATATGCACCAAAAAGCAATGAATTCGTTTGAAACTAAAGCAGGAACAGTGACAACGCAAGCACAAAACAGAACAATGTGCAAGGTTACGTGCCGGAGAAATGCAAATACAAAAGATTACTAGAATAAGGATGCTCAAATCTGCAGTCTAGACAATATTTCACCGCACATTGGACCTACACAAACTAAATTATCAAAATTTATCAATTCTCTCAAACATATACACAAAATGAGCGCCGTGAGTAATTAGAAGGACTAAGATATCACTAAAAAGTAGCAAAGAATCCCAATTTCATTTCAGCATTCAGTAAAAACTACCGTAAAGCACAAATTACTCAAATTACCATATTCCGCTGGTCCTCAAAGTACTCAGACTCAGCCTCCGGCTTCGAAATCCTTGCTCGCTTAGCTCGTTGCTTCGCAGGTTTGCTAGGCTCCTTCTTAGCCGGTTTGCTACTAGGCTCAGCCTTCTTTTCCTCATCCTGAGCCGAATTGTCATCGGTATCAACCTTACTATTCTCTTCTACAGCAGGCTGGCTCTCGCTCGGCTCCTTCTCTTCCTCTTCAGCGGCTTCATTGTTTGGCTGTTTCTTGGTCTCCTCCTTGGATTTGCCAGCTTCGTCTTTGCGGCTAGCCTTTCTCTTAGTTCCCCTCCTCATCTTCGCTGTATGCGGAACTCTATATAGGGGTATGTGTATGTATACAGATAGATACAGAGAGAGAAAGCTAGGGTTAGGTGTGCTGAAAATTTTGAATTGTGGAGAAATGAGGCGATGGCGGAGAGAGGAGGGAGAAGGGTGAGATGTTGTCGTTCATTATATATCTGTGCGTGAACTTTACGCGCGTATACGGAACGCTACACAGTCCTAGATAATCGGCAAGGGTCGGAGTCGGGTCGCGCACTAATAGGGAATATAGGGTCGGGTCATATGATCCTGATGAGAGGGAGAGTGGTGTTTTGAAGAAAACCAGCGAATTACTACCCAAAAATAAAAAATAAAAAATCGTGAAACACGTGATAGTATTAGTACCGTAATTTTCCTTTTTCGTGCTTTTTCTCTAAATACTCAAAAGAAGGAGTATTGAGTCGTTTGATTACATTTCTGTTTACCTATCCAAAAAAAGAAAAAGAAAAAGACTACATTTGTATTTTGAATTTTTGTTTTGAGTTGGAAAAAAAAATATTTATAAAAGAAAAGGAGAGTTTAAATAAAAAATTTGCATCCATTTTCAAAAAAAAAATCAATTTTTTAGCCAATTGAATTCTAACTTTGTTACTCCTTATCAATTTTACATTCAGTTCCTTTATCATTGTTTGGTTATGACTTATGATGAAACGAAAATTGGTGAGTATTGTATGAAATGAGAAATGGTCAGATTCACCTTATTTGTTTAGTTTTAAAAATTAAGCAAAAAAAATGTATTAAAAGGTATATATATTTTAGCGCCAAAGGGGTCCACTTCATTGATATAATATAAGAAAATTATACAATAGGGATTTAGAAATTCTAATTTATATGAGATTTCTCTATTTAGAATGTACTCCCTAACTCTATCACCTTATGAACAGTAAAATTGGGGGAAAAAAAATTCAGTGATTTCTGACTATAAATTCTTAAAGTTATCCAATACAAAATCTGGTGAATAGTTTCCTGAATAATACTTTCATTCCCCCAATGTAAATATCACATGCCAAAGTTCTGTCTATCCAAACTTGGGGTATCCTAGTGCTTGTAAGAGAGTAAAACTCACCATGATTTAGGCACTAACAAAGAGTCTCCAATGGATTATCGAACACATTTAATGTGGGGAGAAGCAGGAATCAAGCCAAAATGCACGAGAAAGGCTACCGATGGGTCTCACCTTAGAATCTGAAAGTTTGCATACTCGAAAGAAAAAATAAAGGGTCAATAATTTATAGAGTCGAATTACCCAATTCTCTCTATTCCGAGTGAATTTCGTCGTTGGATGAGCCCAAAACCATCTACATCCTAAAATTGCCTAAGATTTGCGCTGCTTATGAAAAATTCTCCATCAGATGATATGTTCTCTCTGTATAACTCTCTGCCCTGTAGAGTAGAGTGATCTGTTAAAAATCCTGCCATATGTGGGAAGGGTGAAGTTAACCGAGACGATTGCAATCCAAATTCAAAAAAGTCCGATTGTTCACAGCTGAGCTCTTCACAAGTTCATCAAATTTTGTTATAGTGCATAGTACCCCAGTTTATGAACCAAGGATTTGTTGGTCAGCAAAGCATCTTTCCAGAAATGAACTTTATTTCTCATGCTTTTCATCTCTCCATTCCCTCTCTCTCTCTCTGTCTGCTACCAAATAAGGACGGGTAGAAGAAAACATCTATATCGATGAAAGAGTTGCTAAAGAGTCTTCCTTCTTCTCTGTGAACCAAACCAGTCGTTTCATTGCCTTAAAGAAATACCCAACATATGAAAGTAAGATACAAAGCTTCATGGAGCCTGATTTACTTAGTTTTTTCTATCAAGTTTTAAATGAGAAAAAAAATGTGGAACCATTTTCTATAATTGTGTTTTCTAAAGCAATCTACCGATTATTTTCGAATATATGTGATTATTATGTTGCTTTAAAAGAATGCACAATCCATCATAATAAGGTATAAGGCAATTTATTATTATTATTATTTTGCTTTTATGCTTCCATAAAATCATTTTTTGAGATACCAATAAAATCAAAGGAACCTAATCCTATGCTTACATTTTCTTGAAATAATATATTTAATTACTTTTATATAAAATAGCTCATGAAGCTTTACTGAGTCAGTAGTGAGGCATCCCAACTAGAAGTTAGGAATTCTACTCCTAGGATTTGCGCTCTTTTTATAAGGCTTATTTTCTCCTTTATTAAGATTTTAAAAGGTTTATAATTTGTATTATAACTCGTGATCATGTAATATTCACAAGAGTGTAGTACAGCTTATACTAAAAAATACTTTTATATTAAATGAAACCAAAAAAATTGTGAATTTTATAACAAGAAAACAATATAATCAATAAAATATTTACGTCTACTTCATACAAACATACAAACTTATTACAACATCTATGACATTTGCAAACTTTAGTTTCAATTTGATATTGAATTTAATTGAAGGATTTCTTATTTTCTCTATATTTCAACTCATAATCATTAGTCATTTTTTCTAGAATAAAATTAATATCAGTATTATTTTCTCCAATATTTTTAATTTTTAGTACCAGCTAAATAATTAATTATAGACAAGGGTAAAATAAAATTGGAAGAAAATGTATAATGTTGAGTTGGATATATAGTTATTGGTTGTTTCCATCTTTGGTGCTTCAATAGTGTATATACTTACTCATTGAACCCTTAAATTGAAAAAGAATTTTCAAGTTTCTAGTTTAACTAATTTAATATGAAAATTTTTTATGATTTTATACTAGATTTTTTAAAAGTAATAAGGAACATATTTTAAATGTTTCCCATACTAATTTTGTCATAATTTATCCCAACTTCATATTATTAAAGTTCAATTTGTATGTAAAATACATATCAAAATATTAAAACTCGTCGAAACGAGAGCAATTACTCTGATTGCAACCATAAAAGTGTCAATAAATACAAATAACTAACGTATATAAGACGCTTCATATTGATCACTCACAAAAATGATTACATTGGTTGCATTCTTTCATCCTACACCAACAAGAAATTATTCATGTTTGTGATATCACCGAGCCATTGAGCCCTCTTTACAAAAAAGCCTCTACCAGACAACACTAGTTTAGGCTTTGTTTGGTTGGCAGAGAGGAGTAGCACCATTCACTTCAATTTAATTTGGTATGAGTAGAAAAAAAAGTAAATTATGAGTGAAAGTTAGAAGGAATTGTGATAATTTTACTATTTTACTCATTACATATATTTATTATTAAGAATTTGTTAAAAATTTTAAATAGTATTGTGTTATTTTCACAGAATTCTTCTCATCCCCTCCACTTTTGGAGGTGTTGATTTTACTGATATAGAGAGGAGCCTTCCTCTTTCACATTTAGTTCCCCTCCCTATTATCATCTAACCAACACAAGTGCATTTCTTTAAATACCTCATATTTTAGTTTCCGTCCCTATTTACTCCCTCTTCCCACCCCAACCAAAGATAGTGTTAGTTGCAAATATCCTTGATATAAGAGAGAAAAGAATGAAGGCATACTATATGAAAAATTGTTGCTAGTGGTAACCTTTACTCAGCAATCTGCATTGAAATTGTTGCGAAGTCCAAGGATGCAACCAGATAAACGTTGGCCTATAGTTTGGAACACTAAGGATTGCTTAGGCAGGCTCCAAAAGGAGATTGATATTTGCAACCTCCATTTTGATGTTTACAACATCTCTTTCTTTACATATTCTCTTTTTTCTCTCTCAAAATTACATAGTTCGCTACTCCCCGAAATGACTCTTGGGTGTGCATTACAATCCACGAGCGCTTTCAAAAATTGCAATCTTCCTATTCTCAAGAGATGTATTGGATCCTCCCAGAGCACTCTCGGGAACGCATTGCAATCTCTAAAAGTGCTTTTGAGAATTGCGATTTCTCAATTCTCAAGAGATGCATTGGAACCTCTGACTGAGAGCACTCGCAAGAGTGCATTGCAATCCTTGGGAGCACTTTCGAGAATTGCAATCTCCCAAATCTCAAGAGATGCATTAGAACCTTCGAGAGTACTCTCAGTAGTGCATTACAATCCCTAAGAGCGCCATCTAGAATTATAATCTCTCAATTCTCAGGAGATACATTAGAACCTCCAAGAGCACTTTCAGGAATGCATTGCAATCCCCGAAGCACTCTTAGGGTTCATTATTGAATCCCTAAGACTATTTTCGAGGGTTCTTCTGCATCTCCTGAGAATTACGAGGATTGCAATTCTCGAAAACATTCTAGAGTGTATAGAGAGAGGGGAGTTGCAAATATTAAAATGAAAATTACACATATTAATCCTTTTTGAGAAATAGTTTGAAAACCAAGGAATTATTGTACAAAAGACATGCAGATGGTTCCTTCTTGCCAATTTTGTCATGCAATGCCAGAAATTTCGCACCTTGTAGACTTGTAGTGAGGAATTGTTCTTTGCATATATTGTTGCATGGGGATTATCATTTTAAGCTCTTCTCTAGCATGAATATTGTTGAATGGATTGATGGGAATTTGGAAGGCAAGTTTCTAAGGTGCAATTTATCAAGCAAGTTGGGTTATGGTACTTGGTGAGGCTCTTCATAGAATTCGGGGGCGGCGTAATTTGATGATGCTTCACCTGTAGTGCGAAGTCGAGTACATTATACATTAGCTAGTGTTAGAGAGTTACAATTTGTAAATGAGAGAGCAAAAACTCCTCTTGTAATTTGTGTGTAAATGGTTTGAAAGAGATTTTCAAATATATGATAATTTTATTGATACAGTATAATTTTTGTCAATTATAACAATTTCATAATTTTTATTTTTATATTTTAAAAAAATTTTAGTATGACGAGAGCTAAAGTTTGGTGCACTGCCAATGTTGCTTGGCGCACCCCTTTTTTCTTTTCTTTTGTTTTTTAAAAAATTTATAGTTTAATAAATATTATTTTATTAATTTTTATTTTTAAATTTTGTAGTTATTTTTTAATTTTAAAATTTTATATTAAAATTTAGAATCATAATTCAATTATAATTATTTTAAAAAAATTAAAAATTTAATTATAATTAAAAAATAAATAAAATAAGTATTTCGTAAAATTTTTTATAAAATATTTAAATAATAAAATATTAATATTATATAAAAATTATAATATACCAGTAAAATAATCTTGTGTTTAGTATTTATATTTTATAAAATAATATGAGATATATATGGTGATAATTTTTTTTGTTGATTTTTTATATAAAAAATATTCTTATTAATATATTTTTAAAAATAAAATAAGTTAGGCTTGATTTCAATCCCACATATATATGAAACAATATCGGTTAATCCGACAGAAGAAAAGATTGTTTTTCATTAAACCTCACAAATATCATTACAAAAAATTCAAACGCACTGAGAAACAATTTGACATTCCACCAAAGAGGAAGAAAAGAAAAAAGTTCGTGACAATTTGCAAACTCAACTCTGTGGTTTACCAATCTTTGGACAATCCCCCGTACGCTGCCTCAACCAATCAAATTCCCCGAAATCCACGAATTCTCATCTCTCTCCGCCACGTGGCTCCGCTTCAACCACACTATTACTTTTTTGTCTTTTTCTCCCTCCTTTTTTATTTAATTCAAAAACAACCACGTTCCCATTTACCTCCGCCACTCTCAAACTGTTACTCTCTCTTCACACACACACGCACCAGTTTCTCTCCCTCTCTCGCCATATATGTATAAGCCAGTATTGCTATACACGATGAATTAGGTTTTGATTGAGTTTGAAATTCTGTAAATTTTGAGTTCAAATGGCGACGATTTCAGCTGCTTTCTCTACTTCGACATTGCCTGAGCTTAATGTTTTGTCACCGAAGAATTCGAATCGAAGACTTAGAATTTTGCTCTCTAAAAGGCTGAATTTTGAGCAGAAACGCCTCATAATTCTTCGGAGTCAGAGAATAGTTGCTGCAAAGAGAGATGAGCCGACAGTTTTGGTGGATGAGAAAGAGAATGAGTATATTACTCAGGTTAATGGTAGTGTGAATGGAAGCTCCAATGGAAGTTATGGTATTAATGGTTCAGTTGTGGGGGAGTATACGGAAGGGATTGTTGAGGTGGTTAAAAGTGAGAGTGAGAAGGTTGATGGGGATTTGGCGAAGTATGTGGATGGAAATGGGAACGGAGGATTGGTGAAGAGCAGTGAGGAGGTGGTTGAAGTGAAAATGGAGGAGCAAAAGGTGAAGAAGAGTATAGAGGAGATTGGGCAAGAGGAGGCGTGGTTCAAAAAAAGTGGAGCTGGTGAAGTTGAGGTACATATAAGTTTCACTATGGGTTGATTTTTGTGAGGTTATTTATGGTGAATTTGTTTTTGCCAATTCTTTTTCTTTTTCTTGTTGTGGGATTCGATTTGAAGGTTGGATAGTATTTGCGAGTTGTTATTGAATATATATATTTTTCAAATTGCTATATTGGCAAAGGGTTTTACGGTGCATTGTGTCACGGATGGTTATGCAAAGATTCTTCTCTGCTTTCGTGGCCAAGTCTCTGTACAGCTAGGATCATTGTTGTGATATGATGGTGGTGGGAGCTGATGTGTTGCCCAAGGGATTCATAGATTTCTAGATGGTGATAGTGGAAAAGATAAAAGAAAAGGGTTATTGTTAGAGATGCTTTTAGAATCTATTAGTTGAATCTACAATATACTATTCGATTTGATATTTTGTAGTTTTGGGAAACAGAACGGTTCTTATTGAATTGAATAAAAGGTAGTAATGGCAGTAATGTTGGTAAATTTTTTGGTTCTTGATTAAAAAGAGAAAAACATGAGAAAAGGCAAGATATAAGTTTCGTCAGCTGCTGTTCTTGAGGGAGTCTCTGATGATTGCCGTGAATCATTTACAGGACAACTCTTTTTGCAGCTATGCTGAGTGGGTGCAAGTGCATTACGTTATGATATTTCTTTGTTGTGAATTGGTTATTAACACGAAAGTAGTTAAAAAGGAGGATACTTATTGGAGTAATTTCTAGTCTATTCTTAGTATTTATTTTCTGTGAATGATGACTGGTTCTTATCATAAGAATAGTATATTTTTCTTCCCTCTTTTTGGGAGGGCTTTACGAAGTCTCCAAAGGTTAGGACCACAAAAATTTCTAAAAATAAGAATTTGTTACAGCTACATTTGTAAGCATTGATGTTTTTGTCTGTTTAGATGTTTGATAATGATTATTTTTTTCTCTTTTGCTGCAAGTTGAAAAATGCCTCAACCAAATCATATTGTTGCTTGAAGTCCAACTGTGACTAATATTGCAAATGTTTCCTAACATATTCCATTTTGACAACAAATGTCCAAAATGCTACGGCGGGAAAAAGAAGTATTTAGAAATATATAAAGATCTTTATTTCTTCATTTTGTTCCACTCCCTTCATTTTCTTGAAGATGATTTCTATTACCAACATTTATCACAATTGCAGGCTGTTAGAATTTTCATTTGAAGCTTTTTGTATGTAAAATTTTGCATCTTCTTTTACACTTTATTTAAGCATATTGTTTTACCCCCTTTATCTTGAAGTGTAGAACTTTCTATGATTCTTATAGGTTTCTGTTGCTCCTGGTGGCCGTTGGAGCAGATTTAAAACATACTCAACAATTCAAAGAACATTGGAAATATGGGGATTTGTTCTTACTTTTATATTCAAAGCTTGGCTTAACAACCAGAAATTCACCTATCGAGGTTTGTTTCCCAAATTAGTAAACAGGTCATCTTTTTATTTGCCTTTTATATGTTTACAGTTATAATTTTATTCCTTTAATTAGCTTAAAAGATTTTTGCATGCAGGTGGAATGACTGAGGAAAAGAAAGTTCAAAGGCGAAAAGTCCTTGCTAAATGGTTAAAGGAAAGTATCTTGAGATTAGGACCCACTTTCATCAAAATTGGCCAGCAGTTCTCCACAAGGGTGGACATTCTTGCTCAAGAATATGTTGATCAATTGTCAGAGCTCCAGGTTATATGTCCTTACCAAAGATATTCTTGTTTCGTGGCATTATTTTATGGCATTATATTGTAAGCTATCTAGTATTATGCCTCTCTGCTCTCCTTTAGGAAATAGTCAAAAGCATTTTCTATATTAACTTTATGTTTTTGTTAGCTTTTAAGATATATGTTGCTTTAACTGATGCACTTTAGTCATACTAGTGTGGATCTACATATATATATGGTCTTAAATTTATTTTCTACCTATCTGCTGCTTTTCTAGTTGGGCATATTTTCTAGGTCTTTAAAATTGATATCCTGCAATGGGTTCATCTATTTCTTTTCAGTCATGAAGTTAATTGTTTGAAATTCGTAGTCTTGCCTCAACATATCTAGCTGCAGAGTGTGGACTATTAACCGGTAGTTAATTACTTAATTCTTTTAGGTTAACTGCTTTTCAGCATGTTAGAAGTTGAGCAAACGCAGAAGCAGGAAGCTTGGATGCAACACCATTTCAGCTTGAGTGGTGGCTGATATGGTGTTGTTTAAAGCTGTGGTGGAATTACAGAAGAAAAAGAAGTTAAGTTGTAGGAGAACAGAAAAAGTAAACAGGGTAATGAATTCAGTAAGAGAATAAAGGTGAGAGAGGTAAAACGTCAGAAAAAACTGGCTCTATTTCATCATTCAATAATCACTTAGAGCTGCCATAATGTTATATATAGACACCAAAACCCTAGAACCAAAACTAACTTTAAAGCTTAGAAAACTTAAAATGCTAAGTCTCTTGAATCTTGTGAAACTGAAAAGCTGATATCTTGACGAAGTACTACTCCAGTTGACTGCAGCTAAACTAATTTGTCAATAGATGAAAATTACAATAGCAACCTAGACCGTTAACCCATGCATACAATGAAGTTGATAAAGTCCTCATTCTCTGTTGTTACCTTTCTTATATAATGAAATTGATGGAGAAGACCCCCCTCCCCCTATTCATATGAAGCAGATATCGAGAATTATAGTTAGTTAACTAGTCAGTGTTAGTCTTATTAAGTAATTTCTTTTCCTTTGCTCATTGCAGGATCAGGTTCCACCTTTTCCGTCAGAAACTGCTGTATCCATTGTTGAAGAGGAACTTGGAGCTCCTGTGGCTGAATTATTTGATCGATTTGATCAAGAGCCTATTGCTGCAGCAAGTCTCGGTAATCTATTTTGATTTAAATGCAGTGTGGTACTTGCAGATTGTTCAAGCAAATAAGGCTTATCTTCACTAGATATTGACCTCTGTTTTAGTGCCTACTAAAATGTACTGTAACTTAAAGTTCTGATCTCTTCTGTACAGGTCAGGTCCATCGTGCAAAATTGAAGGGAAAGGAACTTGTTGTTAAAGTACAAAGACCTGGACTGAAGCCTTTATTCGATATTGATCTTAAAAATCTAAGGGTTTGTACCAAAACATGAAACTTTTCTCATTCAAAATTCACTCTTTTGACTGTTTTAGTGAGGTAGTTGGTCTAGGTGAAAAAATTTACTGATCACCAACTTCACAACAAATGCCTTAGTCTTACTAATTATTTTTGCTTGGTTTTTTTGAACAAACAATCAAGTGCAGCCATTAGCGCTTCATTTCTATTAGTCTTGCATTAAAAATGTTGTAGGTCAAAGAACGTCTTCCAATTTTAGTTAAAAAATGGCTGGTTGGTATAATGTGAAAATCATTCTTTGTTCGCTTGGTTGCTACAGGTGATAGCAGAATATCTCCAGAGGATTGACCCTAAGTCTGATGGTGCAAAAAGGGACTGGGTTGCCATCTATGATGAATGCGCAAGTGTTTTGTATCAGGTAATTAGTTGCATTGATCCTTCATGCACCTTTGCCAAGACTATGGTTAAAAAAAGAAAAATCAAAAAGAAAGGAAAACATAAAATTTAGTGGACTAGCATGCTTATTGTTGGACTACCTATGATACCTTTTTTTCCCCTTGGGTGGCGGGATTCTTATGCATATTTGGGGCCCAATTTGCGAAGGCTGTGAATGTTAATTGAATTGAATTTTATAGAAAAGAGAGGTAAGAAATTACCAGCTTACAAATGTTAGAGGAAGGCTAATGGTTTGTCAGAGTGAACAATAGTTTTTCCAAATGACAACAGTGAGTTGGGGCAGATTAATGAAGTGCTCATGGATTAACTGGAGTAGGAGGGGTAACTTATACATGTTTAATTAGGGAAAGTAATGGATACATAGATCTCCTGGGTACCGGTCTTGAATCCCTTAGGGTACAATCATTTCAGTATTTGCCTTAGAACCTATTCTTGCTTAATAAAGAACTTGCTCACATGTCTTCCATTTATCTTAATTATGGTTCTATTGCCATTTGACTTTGTCAGAGCAGGCACAATAACTTAAACTGGATCCAAAGACTCAGAACAAAAGGTGGCCTCTCATTTTTGCAGAGTAGCATGTTATAAATAAACATAGGCAGATACACATTCACTAGATGCTTAAAACAAGTTCACCATACCTGTGACTGGACAATTTTCTGATTGATCCAAACTCTAATTTTCTCAATGCTAGTCCAATTTTCTCAGTCCTTTAATGCTATAGGATTTTTGAGTTTTTAACATTTCAAGCTGTAAATCTATGCAATCACTGCCATTATTCTGTTTCTCTTTCTCTTTGAAATATTTGTAGTTCTGCGGATAATTATTTGGTAGATTAAATCGCCAATTCTCAGGAGATCGACTACACAAAGGAAGCTGCCAATGGAGAGCTATTTGCAGCTAATTTCAAAAACATGGATTATGTAAAAGTTCCTACAATATATTGGGAATACACCACTCCACAGGTTTAAACTTTCTGGAATCTTGGTTATTTAGTTAATAAAGATTTTTTGTTTAATCACTTTTATTTGAATAGGTTTTTCTTTGAACTTGCAGGTTCTGACAATGGAATATGTTCCTGGGATAAAAATAAACAGGATACAAGCTTTGGATCAATTGGGCGTTGATCGCAAAAGGCATCCACCCATTTATATGAACTTCAATATGGACTTAATCTATTTTATCTTTTATTAGTCATAAATTTATTTACATAAATTGATACTTGTTCTATGTTTACCAGGTTGGGTCGATATGCTGTTGAATCTTATCTAGAGCAGATTCTGTCTCATGGATTTTTCCATGCAGACCCTGTAAGTTTTTTTGTGACATTTTCTGTGTAGAGGCTTCAAGAGATCCACTGAGATAATTATGTTTCTTTAACCTTCTTATTTAAGTGAAGGGTGAAATAACCTGGGGGTGCAGCATAAGACTTTTCCTGCATTGTCTTTTGAACTGTTTAAAAGCAAGTGAATATAGTTGATCAGCCACTAGTAGATCTAACGATGCAAATCATTGCATAAAACGACTCAAATGTTCCGATCAAGCCTATTTCCCTGGAAAACTGATTCCATCTAGAAGCAAAACTACTTCCTTAAAATGGACTAGCATTCCTAGGAAGTCTGTTTAGAAGACTGACCAAATAACAGGTGCTAGTTGGTGACGAACTATTTATGCATTTCTATACAACTCTAGTTGTTTCTGATTCTCGATTTATATAGGGTGTCTTCTTCATTCTTGCCCATTTCTAATGGTATCAACCTTCAACTTTCAGCATCCTGGTAATATTGCTGTGGATGATGTTAATGGTGGAAGGCTAATTTTTTACGACTTTGGTATGATGGGAAGGTACATGTTAATTTTTGCACTTCTGAACATCTGCTGATGAACATTTTCTATGTTGAAGATACAGTTTAAACTGTCTAATTACGCTTGGTCTTTGGCAGTATAAGCCCAAACATTAGAGAAGGTTTGCTGGAAGTATTTTATGGAGTTTATGAGAAGGATGCAGAGAAGGTAATTGTTTCTCTTGTTATCTTTTGCTGTCTTACCTAAGCAGTTAAAATTCAGTTACAACCACAGTTAAAGAATGTATGAGTGTTAACTAGGAAAGGTCTGTTTTCTGATACAGGTCCTTCAAGCAATGGTTCAAATGGGTGTTCTTGTCCCCACTGGAGACATGACTGCTGTCAGACGAACTGCACAATTTTTCCTTAACAGGTTCATCCTCCACTGAAATTTCCTTGACTGGTTTATTAAAAAAAACTGTTCTGAAACCTTTTAAAAATTTGTCTTGCTCGTATTTATGTTGTTAAAGCAGCAATTGGCTCTCTCTATGAGCTAAATGAACAGAGCATAGATTTGAATCTTCTTATTGTAATTTTATAGTAATTCCTTAGTTTGTGCAAGCACTAAATTTAGAATGTAAAACTTTTAGCTTTGAAGAGCGCCTTGCTGCACAGAGAAGAGAGAGAGAGATGGCAACAACAGAACTTGGATTTAAAAAGCCACTTTCTAAGGAGGAAAAGATAGAGAAGAAGAAGCAACGTCTAGCTGCAATTGGTAAATTAGTGGTTATACTTTGTCTCTAAAGTGACTTTGAATTTCTGCTTTTTGGCATGCTGACAATCATATGGGTGGGAGTTATGGACAAAAAGAACAATAGTAAAAGGAAGGGAATAAGGGGGAGTTGTTTAATGAACATTCCATTTGCATCTGGGAGTTCCTTTCCTATTTCTTCAGCTCTCAAAATCTTTCAAAAGGCAGCATTTGATTATTTTGTTAAATAAACAAGAGGATAAACGTTTGAGTTAGATGGCAGTTCTTTGTTAATTTGAATGGCTTAAGAACAGAATGGAGTAGTCTTGAACAAAAATTCTAATCAGTAGTCTTCTCTAGCTTTTGCATTGTCAATCGTACCTCCAGCTTTGGCAATGTTAAGAGTTATAGCTTACTTATTTTCACCTCTAATTGCAAATGATTATATAATGCAGTTAAGCTGCTTAATTGTTGACAAAAGAACTGTGCTTTCTCTCTGCAGGGGAAGACTTGTTAGCCATTGCAGCAGACCAACCATTCAGATTTCCTGCCACATTTACTTTTGTAGTTAGAGCATTTTCAGGTATGCTATTTCCATTTTGTTTGATCAACAGTAATCTGTCCCAATTTTCACCTTGAAATAAAAATTCTCTTTCATAAGTATAATTATTTTTCTTTTCAGTTTTGGATGGCATAGGGAAAGGCCTTGATCCTCGATTTGATATTACTGAGATTGCCAAACCGTGAGTTCTATATGAAAATATTTTCAGATCAAGTTTAGCAAGAAGATAACTTTCTTGAGTTAACAAATAATTTGGATTCCATGATATCTTCTGCAGATATGCTCTGGAATTGCTAAGATTCCGTGAAGCTGGTGTTGAAGTTGTCTTGAAGGCAAATTTTCCTATTTCATAAATTGTTGAGACATTTGTACGTCTAGTTTTTGACTAATAATGCCTTGACTCCTTCTTTGACTTGTATTCAGGACTTCAGGAAGAGATGGGATAGACAATCCCGTGCTTTCTACAACCTATTTAGGCAGGCCGATAGGGTTGAAAAGCTGGCTGAAATTATCCAGAGACTGGTAGAAATTTATATGTTTGCTGAAGTTTCTAGATGGTTTTCTTTAGACGTGGATCTGTGATATTTATTTGTCTATATTACTGCTTTGTAGGAGCAAGGTGATCTGAAGCTTCGTGTCCGAGCTTTGGAATCTGAGAGAGCTTTCGAACGAGTTGCAGCTGTGCAAAATACAATAGGAAGTGTAAGTTACATTTTTCTATTAAGCAGCTCTTCTGTTGCAGAACTATAAGATGATTCAATGCCTGAAGTATCTGCAGTTGATTCTATTGCATCCCTTATTTAGAGATGTGCTTTCTTTAGAGATATTCTTACCCCATTTATTTATAAATATATTCAAGCTAAGGGATTATCTAAAAGCGTCTTAAAAGTTCTTATAAGTTAAATAAAGGCTGATAATTATCTGCAATGTTCAAAACATTGGCATGTGAATGTAAGTTTTTCTGACATTCATTATATATTCCTAGAAATTCTTAAATCAAAATATCACAAATGTTTATTCCTCTCCAACGTTTAACCCATATGCTGAAATGACCCTATCCAGTGTAGAAAGTCTTGATAGGTTTTTATATCATTGTATTTATTTTTCAAATGCATTACTATTTGCAAATTTCTTAAGCTAGTTTTTGTGTTATAGGCAAACAAGCAGGTGGGATTTCATATGCTTCAAAGAGTGCCATTTTTCACCTAGTTACCTCAGACATAGTGTTGGAGCATATTATCTTCATTGCTTTGAAATTTCTTATTCTGGTCTTATTCTAGTATATGTTCAAGAATCCAAACAGCGTTTTCTATTAACAAGACATGCTAAATGGTAGCCAACAATTTCTTGAAATGTCAGATGTCTGTAATCTAGAGAATTCATAGTTATTTATTTAGTCATGTTCATTGGTGCAAGATTTTCTGGCCTATATTGGTCATTATTAGTCCCTTGTTACTTATATTACTTGTGATCTGAGTAATTTCTTTTCACGGAAACAAATCAACAGGCAGTTGCAGCTGGAAGCTTAGTAAACCTTGCAACAATGTTGTATCTAAATTCTATCAGAGTAAGTGCCACATCTTTTATTATATTAACTTGTCATTTACCCTATTCAGTGTGTATTTAGGAATGACTTGAATATTATTATCTTTTCAGATGCCTGCTATGATGGTGTATCTCTTCTGTGCATTCTTTGGCTTCCAAGTTCTTATCAGTATTCTGAAGGTCAAGAAACTAGATCAAAGGGAAAGGTTGATCACTGGGACGGCCTAGACAGATGGTGAGTGATATTTTTCTTATCTAATTAGCACCTTTATGTATTTGAAGCAAGAAAATACCTCAGCATATGTGAATTCTTAGTAAAATTTTCTAATAAAACAAGTCCAAGAGGAGCAATCTGCAACATTTTTCATCACAAGGACACTGAAGAACCGCCTAAATTAAGTTTTCATTTCCAAGATTATCACAAAAAACAGATGATTGTCTAACCTTCGAGGAATACTTCATTGTATTGAGAAATTAGATCTGCTGATTGAAAAATTCGACTTGAACTGCACATGGGCTACTCACTACTTTGAGATGTCCTTAAATGTTCCACACATCCCTTGAAATAATCTTTTTCTGGGGCTTCTACACCCAAGAAGTTGGCATATCTGGTTATGGCATGTTATAAGATCATTTGGGTTATTTAGAAGTTTCAAGTGTTTTTATCTGCACTGCACCAGAGATCACTTAACATTTAATTTAAGCTTTTCTGATGCATCCAATAATCTTGCCATGCTACAGTTCAAATTGAAGAATGCCATTGCAACAAAGTCGTTAGAGATGAAACCCAACTTCTGCAGTTCTGCCAAGTCCAGAACATAGAAGAGTAAATCGTTCCGGTTCCTTCCTGGAATTCTTTTATAATATTGGCGACTCCACTGTGCTTTCACGAAACATATTGAGCTTCTGCATTTGGTGTCAAATTTTTATTAGGACAGCCAAAGCAAATTCATCCGAGCTTCCAAGCTTCGTAACAAGAATACTCCGAAGGCCACTGAGTTTCGGAATATTATTACAGCCGGCTAGCTAATAACTGGTGGACTGCATTCAGCCCTTATGTATATAATGATGTACCAACACCATAATATCTGTAATTCTTTCTGTAACTCTTGTAGTTATTACAACCTTCTTAGATACATCTATTGAGTAATTTATTGACCTAGTAAACTGACAATTCTAGTCTAGTGGCATAAAAGATGTGCAACTTCAACATATTGTAATGGTATCATACATCGATTTTGGTTGTCCTCAGTTTGTTCATCTAAGTTGCAGTGTCCAAGGCAGGTGGCTATGCTGGCCGCTGGTTGCTGCTTTCTCTTCTTGTTTTCTACCCAAAAAAGAGAGAGAGGAAATGCTAATGGCACTGAGTCTCTGCTTTCAGGAATGCAAGTAAGTGCTGGTTTTGTATTTATGTCCTGTGTGTTCAGGGATACAATGATATTTTGTAAGAGTCCCATATATCTTTCTCCTATTTAATTAGTTGCTTGTTGGACAACAAACTTTGGTTGAAGCTATTGAGCTGTAGTTTGGATGTCCATGTGCTCATACCAATTAAAAAGTACTTCACATCCCTACAAGTATTTGTGAAGCTTTGACATCTTCATCCATGCCCTGTCGGGAAATACAGCCAAATCTGTAGAAAGTCATCTTCATATTTTTGCATACACTTAAAATCACGTCTTCCATAGATTGTACGATTTGAGTTACCATCTCGCGATTTAAAACCTTTATAACTCGTTGCAGTTAGAGTTTTGACAAAAAAGAACGAGAATGTTAAAGTTTAATTCATTATATTCTATAATATCAGAATTTTTTTCCTTCCTTATTAGGTAAGTAGATGTGAATTTAGTATTTGCAAAGAAAAAATAAGTTTTTAACTGACTAAATTATCATTTTATCACTGCGTACGATATTATTAATTTATACGAGTAATTAATTGGAGGTGAGAGAGGTACGTAAGATGTGATTCAAGCAATAAAATTGGTTAGGTCATCCTAGAGGTATGTCGGAAGAATAGCAAAGATACAAATGGATTTGTGGAATAGGTTCATATTCTTCATGTTATGCCAACCAGTTGTTGGTTGGATTTTCTGCTGCTGAATATGTTTTTCTTCGTAAGTTGCCAAACTTTTGAGATTACTTCACATCTCTCTAGCTTTTTCTCTTTCTGTGAGAGAGAGAGAGAGAGAGAGAGAGAGAGAGAGAGAGAGAGATACAGAAAAGAGTTCTAAGATTGTCGGGTGTCTCTATATATAAATAAAGTTCATAGGAAGGTTCATGCATGACACAAGTCAATTCACAATCGGGATTAAAAGCCTACCACGAATAAAAGCAAAAAACAGGCTGTGAATTTGGAGGAACAATATGCATTTGAGAGAAACGGCAGGAGGGGAGGGAGGGGAATAAAAGAGATGGAATGGAAGGATTCAATTTTTAGTGTTTTATTTGATTTTTTGTGAAAAAAAGAAAAGGAACATGAGAAGAATGGAAGAATTAGTTTTAGTATTAAAATATTAGCGTCTTTTTTATCTCATTTTCGTCCAAAAATGGACTAAAACACTTCAGCCGTTTTCATATAAAGTCAAACACTTTTGCTCCTAAGATAATAATATAACGATTATTACGGCCATTTTTGTTTCTTTCTCTTGATTAGATTTACTTTTAAAATGCTGAAGATTAAAAAACAGGGAAATCTAGCTACCTTTTCTTGAAATGCTCAATTGAAAAAAAAATAGTAGTATATTAAATTTTAAATAATTCTTTGATTAGTGATTGCGTATATATATATATATATATATATATATATATATATATATATATATATATATATATATATATATATATATATATATATATATATATATATATATATATATAACACTTTTATTCTCTCTCCTTCTTCAAAACTTTCAAAAAATCAATCATATTTTATAGAATTTTGAGTTTTTTAATTAATTTAAAATTTTTTATTAGTTCAATAGATTTTTATTTAATAAATTAATTTAAAATTTATCCCTATCTTCTCCCACTCTCCTAATCAACCAACATCACACTTCTATTCTAATTCTATAATTGTTCTTCTATCTCCTTATTACTCCAATCAATCTATAGAGATAAAAATCTTCTCACTTTTTTACGTCCTCTCTCCCTACATTGTAAGCCTCTTGTCTTCTCTCTTTGAGGTATTCTGTTCACTTTTTTTCTTCACATATATATTTTTTTGTTTTAGTTTCTCATCTAATGATTCTTTTGTTCTATTATCTTTGTTTTTTTGTAACCCTTTACTGCTTTTAGCAAAATATACGTTATATGTTGCTTTTAGCAAAATATACATTTTTTAATTAGATTAATCTTTATAACAAATGATACTGTCAAGCAGTATCATCAACACCCCAACCAATGAATCAAAATTTCTAAGTTTTATTTTTTTCATGAATAAATATAAGATTCAAATATTTTCTTCTACAATAGAAGAAACTCTTAGGCTGTAGGCAAGTTAGTATAATTACAATGGATTTCAAATCTCTTTCCTTTTTCAAGAAATCCCATATTTTACAAAGGGATAAGAAAAATGAGTAATTTTGTTTTTTAATTTCTTCTAATTTCTCATTTGAACTAGAATTTTAGGTGTACTTCATAAGTAAATGTAAGTGCTACAATTATTTTCTTTTTTTTTTAAATATTAGAGTTGTTTACTTCAATCACCTTTAATTACAGACTATAAGACCTAAAATTTTACATTACATTTCCTACTCCATTACTTTTACCTATTTTGTATTTTTTTCTAATATTCTATCTTCTTTTATTTGGTGGTACCAAAAAGGCATGACTCATAATATCTACTTCTGATATTATTCTAATTTTTTTACGTTTTCTTCTCTTTCATAATTTTTCTCTATTTTATGTTATATTTCGTTCTTGCATCTCCCAACATCTTTCTTCTTTATATTTGTTAAGCTATTATACTAAAATAATTATCCATGTATTAGAAGAAAAAAATCTAGATAAACACTATATAATTTGTAGTGAAATAAATAAACTTTTATTTAAAATTCAATATTAGTACTTTGTTTCAATTTTCATTTGCTTTGATTTACCCCCAATAAAAATCTTAAGAAATGGGAAATCATTTGAATACATCAACTTTTAATTTTTTTTGTTAAGTAATCTATTAAGGCTATTTTTTAAATTGTTTATTATCTGACTTAATAGGTTAATTGAAAATTACTATTACAAATTACTGTTTAAAGTAACTAATAATTATAATTTCTCCATTATTGATTAAGGAAATAGATTTGCCATTAAGGGTATTTTTTTTCTTTTGAAAAACAGAAAAGAAATCTTGATTAATGAAACAAATAAGGGAGCTTCTTGAAACTCAATAAGAGTTTGGATAAGTTCAACTTTATTTGATCTAATAAATGATACATGTTATTTATGTTTTATAAAAAGACATTAGTGATATTTGTATGTGAATCAGAGATTTTAAAAAAGTTAAAAATTAGATTCAACGTAACTAATATTACTCCGAATTTTGTATTGAGAGGAATAAAAGAGGTAGAAATCATATGTTAAGAGCCTAATAAGATGGGAAAAGAATATATTGGATCTTTTTAAATAAATAAAAATTTTAATATTTTATGTTATTCGATTTTTTTTCTAAGGTGTAAGGTATTGTAATGCCACGAAAAAATATATTCTTAAAAAGAAAAGATATCTACGATGAGAGAAAAAAGAGAAAGGTTGATGTGTTCCGCCTAAAAATTTCTATTTGGATTGGCGAATAATCTGCCCCATAAATAGTTTGTGTTTTACTTATTAAATTAATATTTGGCATCATTATTATGCTTTGTTTCGTCTAAATACAAGTACTACAAATAAACACAAATTTTGGCTAATGAACACTTGAATTGTCTTGCAAAGGAGACCAACATAATGGAACCTTGAAGTGCCAACTGTACTTTTTGTACCCTCTGCCTTTGTTTTTTCTTCTTTTCTTTTTTTCAGTATTTCGTGTTTGGCTCTTTTGAAAAGAACAATATTTCGTAATATTTATTGAGATTTGAAATTCTTATTTTGATGTTGATCAATAAGAATTAGTATATTTAAAAGGCTCGAAGTAAAACCTCCATATCCTTAAATTCAACTCAAGATATATGCAGCTGTACATTGATTTGCTAATTAAGGGTGTGATTGCTTGTAAGAATAAATGTGAGTTACATACTTGAAATTTTGAATTTGATTTTGAAACCAAACTCTGTCTAAGTTCACCCTAAGAAATTAACCATTATCAACCCAACTCTATGTTCAATATTAATTAAACACTTAAACGCATGATAAAATATCAAAAAAGAAATAAAATTACTCTCCCTTGTGCATTTGGATAAAAATTTTCTATTTTTTTTACTTTGTATCTTAGTCCTTCTATTATAAATAGTTCATCTTTTCCATTCTCAAAATAAAAAAAATTCAAGTAAAAAACCAATCCAAGTGTCAAAAAAAAAAATGAAGAACAATTGATTTAGGTTTTGGCTTATCAAAGTTTAAAGGAAAAGCACTAACCACTAATCTTTCGAGAATTCTTTTGTCTACTTTTCTGAAACTTTCAGAAACGGGAAAGAAAAAAAAAAACTGAGAGCAAATTTACATGGGAAAATCATCTCCTAAGGATTAACTGATTGTGTGTAGATATAATCTTCATTCTCAAACACACTCTCTTCTGATCCGCCGCTCGTCCCTTCTCTGCTGCAATTGTCACTGTTTCTTTTCTCACACTGATCAGAATCAGCAGTTCTCTGCACAGTTGTATGGATTTGTTATGACTCTGTGTGTGTGAGCGAGAGGGAGAGCGAGAGAGAGAGAGGCTTACTGCAGCAGCGAGATTTGCAGAACCAACCGCCATGTCATTTGAATCTTCATCGCCTTGAGCGACAAACAACAAAATGAAGAAGAAAGCCAGGACCAGAATAACTGGGATTCTTGGAAATTTCATTTTCTTGATAAATCAGAAAACACTTGAGATTGCTGTTGCAAGTTCAGTAGTGTAATATTGCTGCTGACTGTGAGAGTAAGGACTAAAAAGTACTACCACAAGAAAGAAGAAAAGTTCTGATATTTGGAACCAGTTGATTATTACCATAGTATATGTGTCTCAATATGGGTTTCATCTAAGATTTATATATAGGGTTTCTTGGGAGTTTTTACTTCTTTTTTGACTGTCTACTGATTCCACAGCAGTAAGCTCGATGATCAAGAGGATGGGTTGGCTTCTCTGCTGCTTTCTCACTAAAATAAGCGCTTCAAACACAATCATACAGAGAGAGAGAGAGAGAGAGAGAGTTTGTTTTTTTGCGTGTGTTTTTGGCAGTCTTTTGTTTGTTTTCCAAGGTGTATCAGTGGTTCTCAGAATATATAGAAAAATATTAGTCACTTTATTTTAAAATATAAAATTTCTTAACTTATTTTTTTCTTCTCAAAATATTTAGTCTTTTATAATTTTTAAAAATTATTTTTTTAAAGATATTGTTATCATAAATATAATTCTTTTTTAAAATTTATTAAAAATAATAATAAAAAAATATTTGTTATTTTCTTCTTTCTTAATCTATGGAATAGGTCCAAAAAGCCTTAATAGGGAGTACCAATATGTAATTTTGCTTTATCAAATACTATGATCCAATGAGAAAGGCAAAATAAACTAGGGGACCTAAAAAATTAGATTGCTAATTTGAAGCATAATCCTGATCAAATATTTGGCATTTGTATCACCTGATCATCATTTTTGGTAGAACTTCTATATGTGCAGTTCATAATAGAGATGACAACCACAACGTCATGCAGGCTGTCTTTTTCAATTAATTACAATCACAATATGTCAAATTAGTTAAAATTGTATATGTAGTCTTTTTCTTACATCTGTTATCAACATAGAAATTTAATAGAGACATGGATCAAATACGTTGTACTTTTAGTTATAATTGTTAAAGTAATTGTATGAAGAGACTAATTGTTAAAATAATTATAGAAAATAAAACCTCGATTTGCACTGTCTTGATTTCACTTATCTCTAGATTATTTTGTATGTGAGTATTTTAGCATATACCTACCAATATTAAAAACTCATTCAACTGATGGTGTTACATAGACATTATATATATTAGACTAGCAACCCTCAAATGATGGATATCAATTAGGATTTTTCCTAGGATTATTTTTTAAAATCATAATAAATTATATTTTTATTAATATTTAATTAATTTACTTAAATAAAAAATATAATACTTATAATTTATAATATGTGGGCACATTTAGGTCTATTAATATAGATCAATTTCTTATAATCAATGGTCATAATTTTCGTAACTATTATATTTTTTATTCTTTCCGCTATTAAATCTAACACTAACCGATAGTAGTACCAATCTCAATACTCCTTCACTATGAAGTTGAAAGGAAATATTTAATTATAGGTAGAGAAAGTGACTTACAAATATTTAACTATATGTATTTTTACACACAAGGAACAAAATGAGAATCCAACTAAAAAGTAACTGACTTGTTTGCCCTTGTGCCTTTCTTTTTATGAATTCTTACATATTCTTTAACCAAAGAAAAGAACAGAAATCTCAGTGCATGCAAGCCTATTTTAGTCAATCCTTGACCGATTAGAGGGGAAAGATCAATATGTGCTCTTGCAAAATTACAATAAACAGGTACAACATTCGGTTCTTGTATTTTGCAAAAAGAACCATCGTATCTTCCAAACCTATATTATACTCCATTCATTTCATATAAAGTTCTTTAGCCCTTTTTTTGCATAGATTAAGGAAGAAGAAAATAATAGATATTTTTAATTATATCTTTAACTAATTTTATTAATATAATAGAAAATAAGAAAACTATATTCATGATAAAAGATAACTTTAAAAAAATAATATTTAAAATTTATAAAAAATTAAATATTTTAGTAAGAGACAAAATAGTTAAAAAACTTTATAGTTTGAAACAAATGCAATATCACTTAAGATTGAAGAATTGTCACCCAATGGATGGTGACCCTACACTTTTCATTGAAACAACTATTAATGCATCCTCTTTTCTAAAAATTTATATATGTTTATTGTGGTATTAAATTAAGTCTTCTTATTAATTAGACACTGCTAAAAAAGAAGTTAATCTTATTAATTACTAATCACTCAGCTCATATTTTTTCTATGTCATTTTACCTTTTTAGTGAGAAATTCATATTCAGAAAAAAAAGAAAAAGAAAAAGAGAAAATTCATTGGGTTTGTGGGGGGGAGATTTGATTGAATAGCATAATTCATAAATATGGGAAGAGTTTAACCTCATTTATTCCGATTAGTTGTTAGTAGAAAATTGAAGGAGAAAGATAATTTCGAGTAAATTTTGAGTTTGGCCTAATTATTCACCATTAAATTGTAATCTCAATAACACCATTAGACGATAGTTACATTCAATAATTCGTTTATAGACTCATCAAAAGAGGAAGAAAAAAAAATGTTTAACAAGGAGGGAAAACGCAAGGTCCAAATTAGAAATCAAAATAAGAACTTGCAAAATCTATTGATAAGATAGTAATTCAATTAGTTAAACACTACTTATTTATGAGGTGATAGATTCTATATTCGATTTATTTAACCAGCCCAATGCATATATATATATATATATATATATATATATATATATAGTCAAAATTGCACCATGTAGACATATATGATTCACTTTGCTCAGAAAGGAATTTATGCTTTTATTAGTTGAAAACTTTTGGATATTTTGTTCCCTGTGAGGATCAAATTATATGGAAAAATAAATACATTTGAACCACTTTTTAGATTCTACACACAAAATTTCTAATTTATCATTATTTTTTCATGCAGTTCCAGAAATGGAAAAAAGGAAATTCTCCATGTTCCAAGGTCTGTGTGGAAACACGGAAATCACATCCTACATGAAAAGGAAGCCAAGTCATGGAAGCATATGTTTGAATGGATAAGGAAATCAGCAAAGGAATATTGGGAGGCAGGAAATAGCAGGAAGTTCAAGGGAAAGATTAGAAGAAGAAATCAGATTTGGCAACCTCCACCGGAACAGTGGTACAAATCCCACTTTGATGCAGCAATTATCCGTGGGGGAGGATACCTACAGTGCCTGCCTTATCAGAGATTGTAAAGGCGAAGCAATTGGAGCGTGGTTGAGCAAATCACTGCCAAGAGATGTCTACGAAGCAGAGATGGAAGCTGCACTACTTGTTGCACTGAGAACGCTTGAAGACTTGGGCAATGAGAAGGTCATAATTGAAGGGGATGCTATCGATGCCATTAAAAGTCTTAAAGGGGCACACAGAATGCATCCAATGGACTGGGAAAGATATAAGGTTCACATCTGCTAAACAGACATTGGAATTGGAAAATGGATTATGCTTCCAGAGATCGTAATATTAGTCGTGCCCATAGGCTTGTTAGATGGGCAAAGGATAACTCCTTTGCGAGTTACTATGCCCCTCAGCTCTAATACCCTCCCGCTGTTATTTGTGATAGGGGTACAACTGTAATTGTACCTCCCTTTTTGGTTGATGAAGAAATACAAGGCTAGTTATTAAGCATCAAGTTTGTGAAGACACCTTAGCAAATTTTGACAACAAATGTTTTAACTTATTTGTATCGTCTCTATATATATACACTCCAAACTAGAAGGAATCTTCCGAATTGTTCAATTAAAGGACAAATTGAAAAACAAGAACACAAACAAAACGGGTCAAATCAAACTGCATATATTTAACGTAACGTGTTAAAAAAAGTCTATTTGGATTGGATTTAGGTTGGCATTCAATATAAATTTTTTATTTTAAATCTTACTAATTCTTTTATAAATAATTTATTTTTACAAAATTAAAGACGAGAAATATCAGACTGAAATTCTATCAAATTTCATCATATTTAAGTTTAAAATTATTCACATGTCACCATCTAATGATTCTGTCTCAACTTTAATATATATATATATATATATATATATATATATATATATATATATATATATATATATATATATATATATATATATTAAATTTGAGGCAGAATCATTAGTTGGTGACATGTGAATAATTTAAAATTTAATTGAATTCTCATTATGCCAAGTTGCATTGTATGTATTTATGAATATATTGATTAATGTGCCTACATAAACTTATACAAAGAACTAATTATCTTAATTTTGGTGAAATTTAATTTATGTTAAAATACATGAATATACTAATTACCTTGATATTGATGATATAATTAATTGTATAACTAATGAATGTATAAATAATATTAAACAATAGAATTTTAAATACGATTAATGATCTTGAACTTATCTTAAAGTAAAGATAAGTAAAGACATTATTTAAGAAAATAATAAAATGATTCTAAAAGAATTTATAAAATACAACACTCAAATACTTATAAAAAACCTAAATCAAATGAAAAAAATGAAGAAAGTGAAATAATTACATTAATAAGTGACGATAAAATGAAAAAGTATAAGAATTGGAGCTTCTGGATATGATGAGATTTGAGTGATGATTAAACAAAAAAAAAGTGGAAAAGGTGGTTACATTTTATGAAAAAGAAGAAAAGAAGAAAAGAATGCGCGGAAGAAAATAATGATGATGTGTATTATGTGTAGAAAATATGGGTAGACATTCAAAAGTTTGCTTTAATGAATTTAGTTTAAATTAAAAGATTAAGTTAAATAAAAATTATAAAAATAAAAATTATGTTTATTGACAACTATTGAATAATTAAAGTTTTACTTTTATAAAGTTACTGAAAATACAGAATTTAATTTTTCAAAAAATACAAAATTTTAAATTTAAGTTAATATATAAATATTTTAAAATTATTTTGATGGGTTAAAAATGATTCTCTCCATTTAAAATTTTTTAAAGTAATAATTAAAGTCTCATACTTTTACACAGTAACTTAATATACAGAATTTAAAATTAAAATTAATATATAAGTTAGTTTGAAGTTATTTTAATATATTAAAAATGATTCCAACAAATCAAAATTTGAAGACTGATTAAGAAATAAAAAACTAAAAATTAAGATAATTCAAAATTCAAGTTAATAAATAAGTAATTTAAAATTATTTTAATAGGTTAAAAATGATTTTATCCATTTAAAATTTTAAAGTAACAATTAAAGTCTCATACTTTAAAAAATAACTTAAAATATGAAATTTAAAATTATAATTCATGTATAAGTTAATTTAATATTATTTTAATAGATTAAAAATAATTTAGTTTACAATTATTTGAATAAATTAAAAATAATTCTAACCAGTCATAATTTTTTAAGTAATAATTAAAGTCTCATACTTTTGTAAAATAACTTGATATACATATTTAAAATTAAAATTAATGTATAAGTTACTTTATAGTTATCATACTTTAGTTTATAATTAGCTTAATAGATTGAAAATGATCTTAACCAATCAAATTTTTAAAGACTAATTAAAAAAAGTAAAAATTTTAAGAAATTAGAATGAGAGATTTGAAGACAAAAGAAAGAAAGGGTTACATTTCTATAATATATATATATATATTTTTTCTCATAAATAATTCTTTAATTCGAAATTCAAAATAGAAAATATCAAATTAAAAAATTATTCAATCTCAACCATAATTTCCACATTGTAAAAACAAGGTATTCACTGTAGAAATTGCGAAAGCATTGTCATAGACTGGTAGACTTGGTCCGGATTATGAAAAAAATATTTGTGAGGACAATTTTGAAAAGTATTTTCATACTAGCTTTCAAAAATAATTATTTCAATTTTTTGGGCTTCTTTTTGAAGTAAAAATTAATATTAAAATTAAAAAATAACTGGAAATGGCTCAAAATATCTTATGACGTAAAAAATGTACAAAAATTTTACTTTAGACAATTAAAATCTTAGTGGAAAACTATCTTTTTGGGTATTAAATAAACAAGAGGATGTTTTGACCCCCAAAAAAAAGAAAAAGAAAAAGGAGGATGTGCGTGGTGATGAGTAGTGGTAGCCTAGTAGGACAGGATCCTGCACGATCCTTTTTCGCATATACTTTATTAGATTTAAAATATAATTTTATAATTTATATTTTTAAATTTATATAAATATTTTTAAAAAAATTTAAAATTTTTATTAAATATTGAATTAAATTTTAAATTTAATTTAATAATTAATATTTGAGTTTAGACATGCAGCAAAAATGCCGTCCAGCACCGGATCCCAGTAGTTGGTGCCTTTCGGAGTCAGTGTTGTAGGCATATCCTTTACAGTCTGTAGAAAATAACAGTCTCACCAACTACCTTATTCCACCTCACTTTCTAGACCGCCTTTTTTAACTGCGCTCCCATTCTCCCATTTCTCTCTCTAAACTTTCAACGGACACCAATTCATACGTCTCATGCATTACACATTTTAACCATGTTTACCTGCGTTTCGGCGTTTCCCCCAGGACCCCCCTCACACGCGCACGCCCGCACATAAGGGTTTGATTAGGATGGTATTTTTTTTAATTTATATAAAATAAATTTTTATTCGTGAAAATTTAATTTAATAATTAAAAATTTATATATTAATAATAATTATTTTTATTAAAATAATTATTTTTTCATAATAGAATAATTATTTTATTATGGAAAGAATAATTAATTATTTTATAATAGAATAATTAATAATTATTATAGATTGAATAATTAATAATTATTTTACAAATAATTATTCAATTATGGAGAGAATAATTCCGTTGAATCAAAATCTGACGGTTGAGAAGTCTGCACAAACTAAAAAAAATATTGTCTACATCATAACCAAATCGCACACAAAAATATACTAAGAATATTTCTGTCAAATTATTATGATGAGAATAGAATTTAAAATCTATCACTTAATAATAATGAGAGATATTAAATTATTGCTTTGTCATTTCAAATTTTAACATATGAGTAGAATATCCAAGATCAACATTAGCAAAAGGGACTAACTGCGAACAATTTTTATATTCACATTTTTTTACCATAAGAAAATTTAAGTGAGAATTATTTTACACTAGTTCTTATGATACGTTTAGTATACAAGAATGAAATATAATGAAATAATTTTTTAAAACTTTTTATTTTATTCAGTATTTTAGTATAAAAATTTTAAATAAAAAATATTTTTTCACAGAAAAACTAATTTTTAAAAAATAAAAAAGTTATTTTCATAACAAAACTTAAGAAAAGACCTTTCTTGGAAAAGTAGGAATCGTAAATAAAATCTTACAAATTATTATACTCTCATAACATTCGATTAAAAAAATTAGTATTAATATTTTTATTTTTCATAATAATACATCTTTTACTTTAATCTAAAATGTGAGCAGTTTATATGATTAAATTATACTTTAATAATTAAATTATTTAATTTTTAAAAATTTTAGTGAGAAGATTTTATAAATAAATATTTAATTTAAGAATTATATTGATTTTCACACTTCCACTCCACCCTCTCTCTCCCATTGACCATTCACTCTCAACTCTCAAGTAGCCAACTCATTTTCCATATACTAAAAAACATCCTGCTCTCTCTCTCTCTCTCTCTCTCTCTCTCTCTCTCTCTCTCTCACACACACACACACACACACACACACACACACACACACACACACACAACACACTCTCACACAGACATACAGACAGGCCACACAGCACAACTCTCTCCCCCTATTCCCATATATAAGAGCCCTAATTCCTTTTCTTCTTTCCCCTTTTCTCACTCTGACTACCCCAGCACCACCACCACCACCACCACCACCACCTCAGCCCACCTTCTGTCAATGTCTTACCCATAACAGTACTTGCTTCTACTCCCAAGTTGAGCTCAGCTCCAATGACTATCACTGCGAGTCTTGCTTTCACAGTCACCGTTCTGCTCCTCACCGTTTTCTACTTCCACCGCTCCTCAGCCGCCGATGAACTTGAAATCCGGTCACTTCTGGAGTTCAAGAAGGGCATTAAAGCTGACCCATTGGGGAAAATCATCTCCTCATGGAACCAAACCCTTCTAGATCCGTCCAGCAACGTCACGTGTCCCCTCTTGTTCTTCGGCGTTCTCTGCGACCCTGGTTTGGATTCTGTCGTCGCCATTCACCTCGATGGCCTTGGCCTCTCTGGAGACCTCAAGTTTTTCACTCTAGCATCCCTTAAGTTTCTCATGAACCTCACTCTCTCAGGCAACTTCTTCACCGGCCGACTGGTGCCTGCTCTCGGAAGTATGAGCTCTCTGCAGCATTTGGATCTCTCGAACAACCAATTTTATGGTCCTATCCCTGCCCGCATGAAGGATCTTTGGGGTTTGAATTACCTTAACTTGTCGCACAATAATTTTACTGGTGGATTCCCAACCGGAAATTCCAATTTGGGGCAGCTAAAAGTGCTCGATTTGCATGCAAATTCGCTGTGGGGTAATGTCGAGAGTTTGTTTCCGGACTTGAGGAATGTGGAGTATATGGATTTGAGTGGGAATTCATTTTTTGGGTCTTTGGCTATGAGTGTGGAGAATGTGTCTAGCTTAGCTAATACGGTGCATTATTTGAATTTGAGTGGAAATAACTTGGGAGGTGGATTTTTCGGTGGAGATATACTAGGTTTGTTTAGGAATTTGAAGGTTTTAGATTTGGAAAACAATGGGATCACAGGCAAGCTTCCCTCATTTGGTTCTTTGCCAAATCTTCAAGTTCTTAGGCTTGGGAATAATCAGCTTTATGGGTCAATACCGTTGGAACTCTTGCAGGGGCTCGTGCCTTTAGTGGAATTGGATCTTAGTGGCAATGGATTTTCTGGTGAGGGATTGTTTTGAACCTTTGAACAATTTGATTTCATAATGTTAATATAATCTTTTGATTGCTGAATCCCGTCTTTGTTCCATGTTTGATATGTTAAATTAGTAAACTGTTTTATTGCTTAGTTGTCAATGTTCGCGCCATTTTTGATGTGCTAGATTGATGTGATATCAAGTCCACTGCCATTTCTGAATGATATTTAATGATGGATTGAGTCATGAAGCTATCTCTTTATTGTCCTGATTTTGCTTGAAGTGATTGGATTGGCTTTTAAGCTTCAGTATTCATGAGATGCTTGTCTAACAGGTTAGAGAACTCTTATGGATGTTCATTTAGTCGCTTTGTGAACTATGAAAACGTCAGTTGAAAATGGTCCGAATTTGTGGTTTACTGATCAACGTTAATGCAAACTTGGAAGCAATCTATGCGTCTGGTTGTTATGATGGCGTTGGAAATTAATTGAATTAGATACCTATTGGTTGTTTTCAAGAGTGACTAACATATGTGCCTAAAAGAAGGGATCGCCAGAATTTTCTGTCCAAAACATGGTATGTTATAGATTTTTTCCTTTTGTTCAAGTAGTTTGTTGTTTTCTGCACTTTTTGTTTTATGTAAACTATCACCTCTTACTATCATTATTACTTTTGGAGATTTTCTCATTGAGAGAGTCTCAATAAAGTTCTATTTGTTTGCTCCCTATTTTGTACCTTGTTATTCAATTTTTGTGTTTCACCTTATTTGCTATTAGCAGAGTTTCATGAATTTTATCGAGCCATGAACCATGGGATGCTAAACAAAACCTTTTGAGAATATTAGGTGGATCTTGATCCTTTTTAACTAGAGTGCAGAACTGAGTTTCTTTAGGTCTGTGTCATCATTCTCCGTTAGCTGAAAGTTTCATTTGAATGAGTTAATATAGCTGGCTATTTTCTTATGTTCTTATTACTTTACTTTCTGTAGAAATTTTGTTTTAAAGTCTCATTCTAGATTCTTAAAGATTCTTTGGCGTCATACAGGTTCAATTGAGCAGATTAACTCCACAACTTTGAGCATGTTGAATCTGTCATCTAATGAGCTCTCAGGTTCACTTCCACCTTCAATTGGAAATTGTCTAGTTGTTGACTTGAGCCGAAATCTGCTATCTGATGACATTGGAGTAACAGAGAATTGGGGATCCAATTTAGAAATTCTGGATTTGAGCTCGAATACTTTGAGTGGAAGCATCCCCAACTTGTCACTGTCTCATGGATTAACTTGGCTAAGTATTGGAGACAACTCTCTATCTGGAAATGTGCCTTCTGCACTAGGTTTATATACAAAGCTGGCTACCCTTGATCTCAGCTCAAATGAACTTGATGGGACTATACCTCGTTCTTTCTTTACTTCGACGACCTTGACTAACCTGAATCTGTCAGGAAATCATTTGACAGGACCAATTCCTATCAAAGGTTCAAGTGCCAGTGAATTACTGGTTCTACCTTCTTATCCTCAGATGGAGTCTCTTGATCTTTCGGATAATTCCTTGACAGGTGACTTACCTACTGATGTGGGTAACTTTGGGAGGCTTAAATTACTGAATGTCGCAAGGAATAACTTGTCTGGACAGCTGCCTAATGAGCTGGAGAAACTTAGTGGCTTGGAATACCTCGACCTGTCAAGGAACAATTTTACAGGTAGGATACCTGATAAACTTTCTCCAAATCTTCATGTCTTCAATGTGTCCAACAATAATTTGGAGGGAACAGTCCCTGAAAACTTGAGAAATTTTTCGAATGCATCATTTCATCCTGGGAACAACTTACTCATTTTTCAAAAAGGTGGCCCTTCTCAGAATGGTCATGCTCCTGATGAAATTTCCAACAGGAGTGGAAAACGTCACAGCTCAAAATCTAGCGTAAGGATAGCCATTATTCTTGCCTCAATTGGTGCTGCTGCCATGATTGCCTTTGTTCTGTTGGCATATTATCGAGCTCAGCTTCAAGATTTTCGTTCAAGAAGTGGGTTTAGTAGCCAAACTGTTGGTAGAGATGTTAAACTAGGAAAGCTTTCTCGGCCTTCACTTTTCAAATTTCATACTGCTGTGGAGCCACCTCAGACATCTTTAAGCTTTTCTACAGATCAATTGCTTCCTTCAAACTCAAGAACTTTGTCAGGGCCATTGGTGTCCAATTCTGAAATTATTGAGCATGTCTTGCCTGAAGGAATAGAAGCTGGTTCAGCTCCTATCAATCCCACTGCTCAAGAACATCTTCCCGCAACATCTGAAAGGCAGTCTTCTCCAGGTTCCCCAATAGCTTCCTCACCCCGTTTTATTGACGCTTTAGAACAACCTGTCACTTTAGATGTATATTCTCCAGATCGATTGGCTGGAGAACTTTTCTTCTTGGATGCCTCACTGGCATTTACAGCTGAGGAGTTATCTCGTGCTCCAGCTGAAGTTCTGGGTAGAAGTAGCCATGGCACATTGTACAAAGCTACACTAGACAATGGTCATATGCTAACTGTAAAATGGTTGCGGGTAGGGTTGGTCAAACACAAGAAAGAATTTGCAAAGGAAGTTAAAAACATGGGATCAGTAAGGCACCCAAATGTTGTTCCCTTGCGAGCTTACTACTGGGGCCCAAGGGAACAAGAGAGACTCATCTTAGCAGACTACATCCAGGGAGATAGCTTGGCTCTACATCTTTATGGTATGGTTTCAGAACACACTATTGCTTCATTTTTCCGTTCCCCCTGTGCCAACCCTGTTTCCTATTTTGCCTTAATCTTGTAGCAAATTGAATCAGTTGTCTCCTTTTTGTCATAGAATCTCAAAGAATCTATTGATATGGTATGTTGTTACTTTGTAATATGAATACTTTTGACCAGCCTTTTGCAATATCTTTCCAACTCTTTTAGTTTTGATCCATAGAGTAGTTTTGGCTTAGAGATTAGGGTTTGATATGGAATGAATTGTCTCAAAAGCAAGTGTGCGTGTCTGCAGAGACAACACCTAGGAGGTACTCCCCACTATCATTCAGCCAAAGACTGAGGGTTGCTGTTGATGTTGCTCGGTCTCTGATGTATCTTCATGACCGAGGATGTCCTCATGGAAACTTGAAGCCAACAAATATCCTCTTGGAGGGTTCTAACTACACTGCTCGTCTTACTGATTATTCTCTCCACCGCCTGATGACTCCAGCTGGCATTGCTGAGCAGATTCTGAACCTGGGGGCTCTTGGATACCGTGCCCCAGAACTTGCTAATGCAACAAAACCGATGCCTTCATTTAAGGCTGACGTGTATGCACTTGGTGTGATTCTGATGGAATTATTAACGAGAAGAAGTGCTGGTGATATCATCTCTGGCCAGTCAGGTGCAGTTGACCTAACAGATTGGGTTCGGCTGTGTGATCAAGAGGGTCGAGTTATGGACTGTATTGACAGAGATATTGCAAGCGGGGAAGAGCACTCAAAAGCAATGGATGACTTGCTTGCCATATCACTAAGGTGTATTCTTCCTGTAAATGGAAGGCCTAATATCAGACAAGTTTTTGAAGATCTCTGTTCCATATCCGTGTGAAATTTTGTACATCTGTTGGGTGCAATTCTTTTCTTGACTTGATTGTTCGTTGTTTTCTATCTCTTTCTTTGCCGCCTCAATTGGTTTGATGGCCTTCTAATTGGGCAATCATCAATTCCCCCCTTCAATTTTTGTGTAAAGGGATGATTGATCCATTTATTAATTGACCATATTCTTTAGTCTTGAATTGTGAATCTTGAAGAGCTGTTTATTGTCATTAGTTCTACTGACAAATGATAGGTGAACATGTTTTAGGCCCTTCAGTGGGAATTGTAAAAGTTCTGTCAAGTTTTTTCCCCTTTTTCTTGTAGTAATTATTTTCTTTTGTAAAACCATCATAATTTTGAGTGATAGAGATGATGTTATTGGTGATCAACCTGTCTTGGTACTTATCTTATGCTGTTGTGTGTTTGTCTTCTTTCTGTATTCTTTGGTCTTTATGTTAGCTTTCAGCTCCTCTCGATCAATCAATTCTAGACGGTGATGCATTCTGCTGGGACTCTTTTTCCCGTAGCCATCATATGATCTTGGGGCCTCTTTCCGACTGATAGATATTAAAACAGTGTATGGCTATTGGCTGCCGAGTTTTGGGTTTGTCTTCTTGCAACCTGCAATTCAAATCTCATGATCTTCTAAACTTCGAATGTGCATATGATTGATTAGAACAACGGTTATGGTGCTTTGGGCATTGAATCTGCTGTTGCTATTTGTGGCACACCTTGCTAGACTCGTAGGTTTGAACATTTTGCTCAGCTTTGCTGCTGATGTCATCTGGAGAGCCTATGGGCTTCTGCTACACTGGCAAGATCAAGGAGGAGTGCCACCCTGGTATTCACGCCCATCAGATCCTTGGGATCCAATTTGTAGATGCCCTTCTCTGGTAACCCATGTCAATAGCAAAATCTTCCTGTGCTTAGAAGAGAGAATGGTAGTGTTTACGCAGTTTTATCAATTAGGGAGGTCTTGTGAGTCTTTCTTCACCCGGCAGAACCAATAAAGAAGAAGTAATGAAAACTGCAGAAGGAATGTCACCCTTCAGACAATCACAACAGTGAGTTTGAGATAAGTCCAATTGAAGAAAGCTACATTCCTATATTTTTGGGTTGAAAATTGTCTTCTTTTTTTTCGCTCAAAAGGAAATACTATAAATAATTTATCCACCCACCATGAAGAAAGAAAGAAAACAATTACACCAAAATCCCCAGTATATTTTCATTTACAACCCTAAACTGCAACCGTTCAATTATCTCTTTTTATCAGTATAAAAAATAACAAGAAAAAGAAAAAGACCGGGACCGAGAAGTACTCTTTCCCTGCATTCTACAACACCCATGCCAGCTCCCCACCCCCAGCCGGGCCGAACAGAAGGGCACACAGACACAAAGAAACAAGAACCATCATCCAAGCAATTGTCCACAGGAAAATTTTGAAAAATTTAAGGTGAGATTGGATTGAATTTTTTTTAATTAAGTTGTATTAGAAATAGTAAAAATAAATTATTTGTGATAGAAAAATAAAGTCTAAAGTAAAAAAAAAGTAGAAGAAGATTTTAATTGAATTATAATTTAAGTTGGCATTTAGTTAAAATTATGTAAAAGTCACAAATTGATTACAAATGCCTGATATTAGCCAATAGTGTTGGTAAAGACCTATTAATCTTAATTTTACATTGTTTTTTCACAATATTTCTAAAACAATTTCGCAAGTAGAGCTCGCTGAGTTGAAGCAGACCTATTACGACGAACAAGTGGGCCAAGATCTATGGAGTATGTCCAGTCCTGAGATTCCCAATGGACGCTAGAAATGAGATGCGAGTTTAGCCCTTTCATCCATTTCATCCACAAGGCTAAAATTCACGGGAAATTCTTAGGTGATTCACTTAGAAGGGACACATATCATTTTTGCTTTTGTTTTCTAGGGTTCATATTAAAAAAATACCTTAATCACTAGGGTTATTTTCATTTCATTCTATAGTGTTTTTTTTGTATCACTTTGATCTATGAACGGTTAGTCAATATAACGGTCATTAACATATATTTACAATATTATTATTGACCTTAAACACAATATCACTTAGTTACTTTATAGGTTAGAAAAATTTTATTTTTTCTTATAACATTATTTTTTTATCTACTTAACTTATAAATCATTAAATTTGATTATCAATCTTAACAAATAAATAAAATAAAAAAATCATCATTCATTTTTTAATGAAAAAAGTCTAATATGCCTTTTTTTATACGATCCATTTCGAAGTTTATTTTCTCTTTTTCTCATGCTAAAGTTTGTCATCTTCGACTCCAATTAATATTCATTCTCGGAGCAATACCTTACTTCTATCTTAACTTTAACTCTATAGGATTTATTTATTGATTTTTTGGTTGGAAATTTTAATTTTCATTGAATTTTGCAAACTTTCTATTAAAATTGAACTAAATCAAATTTTATTGAAATCAAAATTGAAATAAATTAATTTTTTCTTAAAAATTAAATTTTTATTTAATTTTTTAGAAATAATTTTATAAATTATTTAATAAAATTCCTTAATCCAGTTCGATTTTGAACCTCATCAAAAATTTAATAATTTTATTGATAATTTAGTTCCGCTTCAATTTCAATACATTAAAATAAAAAATTAAAATTTGAAATTATATTAAATTTATAAAACTGAATCAAATAGAATCGATTTTGCTAAAAAATAAAACTATAATCTAATTTATTTTTATTTTCGATTAAAACAGAATAACGAACTCCTATGATCTCTACTCAATCTAATTTTATGCTCTCAATTCTACCTTAGATTGATTTTAATTTTTTTAGGTATTAAAAAATTATCTTATTAAAATTTTTACATAAATAAAATTATTAAATTAAATTTAATAGATGTAATTCATTGATATAAAAATAATATTATAGGGTAAAAGTTAAAATTATTTTAAATGTTAGGGAGGATTAATTATACTTTTTGTTTTCAAATGAGTCAAAATTAAGAGTAAAAATAAAAATTATAAAATTTTTAATTAATTTAAATGAGATTGTTAATATGATTTAACAAAAAAATAATAATAATAATAACGTTATCAGACAAAATAAAATTGACACTAGTTTAGTGATATTAATCATGTTTTATAACAAATACCGGTAAACCTGTTCGAAGCTTTCCAGCCTCACCTCTCCCCTCTTCATGTTCAACCGTCGCTCTTAGTCCTCTCCGTCTCCCTCCCATCTTCCACTCCTCCGAGACTCAGAGCTAATGCTACCCTTCGACAATATCTCTGGTTTTCCTTTCTTCAAGTTCAAACACCTCACAATCCCCAGCAACAGGATTATCACCAAACTCAATTTTAGAATTCTTTTTTCCCCCCTTTAGAGAGTTCAAAAGAAAAAAAAAGGTAAAGGGAAAACAGGGGGCGGGGGGAACGGTTTGCAGATCGGAGCCCGTGGACACTAAAGAAAGAACAAAGAAAGTAGAAAAGCATCCTGCTGATGATCTGCAAGTTCTTGGCTGGAGATGGAGGCTCTTCTTTCGCATCAAATTTCTTACTTTTTGAGATTCTTTTCCCTTTAGCAATGTTTTCTCAGTTGCTCAATATTTTAAGAGAGAAAAATAACAAAATTTTTTAACTTTTTCCCAAATGATTTCATCCATTGCTACTGAATCTAATTTCAAAACAGAACTCTCATTTCCCGCAACACTCCCTGTAAGAAAACTACATGACAAATGCCCAATTTCTCTTCTTCTTTATAGATTTTCTCCAAATAATCGACAGGAATGTGTACAAGATTATCAAGAGAAGCTCAACTAAATTCATCAAAAGCCAGCGTCGACGCCTATCCTTGCGCAACCGCTGTGGTGGTTGCTTCAACAAATAAATTCAACGATAGCAGCTGCTGTTGTGTCATCAAGATCTTTTCAATTTGCCAACGTTGCCCCTCGGAGAAAGATGCACAGGAGAGAGGCTGATTTGCAGGAGGAGGTGCAAGAAAGAGTGTCTGCTGTCACAACTCAGCTAACTCAACTCCAGAGTTCAGCTGAAATTGAGCTCCAATGCAACAATATCACAAAGATAAAACAGAAATATGAGATGAAATGGAATAATGGGAAGAAATGATAAGATTGCAGGAATTGAGATTAAGAGTTACAGAGCTCGGGAAAAGCTTCTGTGAAAGGTTTCTTGATCCAAAAGACAAATTACAAATTATGACCAAAAGCTTATATACTAGGTTAGGCCAGCCTTGATGCAATCTGCTCCATCCACGCCTTACTTCCCTGACATCATCACCTTGCTTCGGCCTGTACTGAGATCACTTGCTGAGGAAGAGAACAGTGCAACGGTTCTCTCAACTTCAATTCATTACCGTACACGTGTCTCTTGATGCCCTGTTCAATTTCGTGCATGAACGCATGTCCCAAATGATTCCTTCTGCTAACAAACGTCTCTTGCCTCAAACGACGTCGTTCTACTAATGCTAACTTTAACTGAAATAACTAACTTCCTCTACTGTTCCTAGCTGCTACTACATTCCTATTTTCCTGGACATAACATTGCCCTCTCCTTCACTACAGCCTTGTCCTCAAGACTTGAACTCAGGGAACTGCCCCTTAATGAAATCTGCATCCTCCCACGAAGCCTCTTCATCAGGTAGGTTAGACCACCTTATCAGCCACTGTACCACAGCTTTATTCTTCCTCTTGATCAGCCTTCTTTCTAGTATTGCAGCAGGCTCCAATCTGGGCTGTCCATCATCTGCTATCACTGGTAGCTCCTGGACTGCAACATCATGGCTTCCTATCCTCTTCTTCAACAGGCTAACATGAAAAACCGAGTGAATTTTGGAATGAGAGGGAAGTTTGAGCTTGTAGGCCACTGCACCTATCTTCTCAATCACTTCATAAGGGCCATAAAATTTAGAAGACAACTTCAAGTTCTTCCTTACGGCAACTGAAGTCTGTCTAAATGGTTGCAGCTTGAGGTAGACCTCCCACCTGGAAAGACCTTTCTGACCTATACTTATCAGCATACATTTTCATCCTATGTTGTGCCTTCTGCAAATTTTCTTTAAGAACAGTCTCAAGGATTCTTCTGTCTGCTAGCTGAGTGGCCAGAACAGCATTGCTGTCTGATCTGTAGGGTCCCAGACTCAACATTGGTGTCTTGTATCCGTACAATGCTTCGAAAGGAGTCATTTTCAGTGTTGTATGAAATGTGGTATTATACCACCATTCGGCCAAAGAGAGCCATTCTGTCCATTTCTTAGGTCTGGTACTGACAAAACATCTGAGATACATTTCTAATGTCTGGTTCACTCTCTCTGTGAGGCCATCAGATTGGGGATGGTATGCAGTAGACATATCTAATTTAGTTCCACATGATCTGAATAGTTCTTGCCAGAAGTAACTGGTAAACACTTTGTCTCTGTCAGAGACTATGCTTTCTAGCAACCCGTGGAGTTTGTAAACATGCTCCAAGAATAATTCAACCACCTTCTGGGCAGTGTAGGGATGAGCAAGAGGTATGAAGTGTCCATATCTGGTGAATCTGTCTACTACCACCAGTATAGTGTCCTTCCCTCCTGACTTTGGCAGTCCTTCAATGAAATCCATGGTTATGTGGCTCCAAGCAGATTCTGGAACAGCAAGAGGTTGCAACAGCCCAGGATAATGTACCCTTTCATCTTTGTTTCTTTGACATATATCACATTCAGATACAAACTTCTGAATATCCTCCCTCATTCTTGGCCAATAGAAATACTGCTTGGCCCTCTGGTAGCAAGCTTGAATCCCAGAATGACCTCCTTGAGAAGTAGAATGAAGTTCTTCTATTATTCTCAGTCTGATACTCCTTCCTGAGCCCACATAGATTCTGCCCTGGAACCTAAGAATTCCATCCTGAAACTTCCACTCTTCACTCCCACTGCTTCCCATTATGCAAGATGTAACCCTTGTTTGGGCATGATCATCTCCTTCATAGCTATCTATCACTTCTTGCATCCATACTGGAATGGAAACTGATATAGCAGCTAACTCCTCCTTCCTCGAAAGGGCATCTGCCACATTATTCTCCTTTCCCTTCTTGTACTGAATCTCATAGCTCAACCCCATCAATTTAGTGATCCACTTTTGCTGTGCCACAGTTGTGATTCTTTGCTCCAATAAATATTTAAGACTTTGGTGATCAGTCTTAATAATAAAATGTCTCCACTTACCCACTGCAGTAGCTAAAGCCAGAAGTTTTTTCTCATATACTGAAAGAGCTCTATGTCTCACTCCCAAGGGTTTGCTCAAATAAGCTATAGGCCTATGATTTTGCATAAGGACTGCCCCAATTCCCACTTCACTTGCATCAGTTTCCAATACAAAAGTCTGAGAAAAATCTGGCATAGCTAAAACTGGAGTTTGGCTCATAGCTTTCTTCAGTGATTCAAAAGCTCCTTCTGCTTCCTGATTCCACTTAAACTCTCCTTTCTTCAACAACTGACAGAGAGGTTTACTGATATTCCCATATCCCTTTACAAATTTTCTGTAGTATTCAGTTAATCCTAGGAATCCCCTTAACTGTTTGACAGTCATTGGTCTAGGCCAATTGAGCATGTCAGACACCTTCATAGGATCAGTTTCTACCGCTGCTTGGCTGATAATATGACCCAAATATTCTACCTTGAGTTGTGCAAAACTGCATTTGCTTAGTTTAGCATAGAGTTGATGTCTTCTTAACAGATCAAAGACTTTTTTAAGATGCTCCACATGCGTGTCTAAATTGGGGCTATATACCAGAATGTCATCAAAGAAAACTAGCACAAACTCTCTTAGGAACTCAGCAAAAATCTTGTTCATTAGAGACTGAAAAGTGGCAGGGCCATTAGTTAAGCCAAATGGCATGACCAAGAATTCATATAATCCTAAATGAGTTCTGAATGCAGTTTTGTAAATGTCATTTTCCACCACTCTGATCTGAAAATAACCAGACCTTAAATCAATCTTAGAGAAATACTTTGCACCATGCAATTCATCAATCAATTCATCAATAATAGGGATAGGAAACTTATCCTTCACTGTGAGATTATTAAGTTGCCTGTAATCAACACAAAATCTCCAGCTTCCATCCTTCTTCTTAACTAGCAGCACTGGAGAAGCAAAAGAACTACTACTAGGCCTGATAATCCCATCTTCTATCATCTCCTTCACCATCTTCTCAATTTCAGTCTTCTGAAAGTATGGATATCGATAAGGCCTAAGTTTAAAAGGTTGAGCTCCTTCAGTAAGCTGGATATGATGCTCATGCTCTCTAAGAGGTGGTAATCCATGGGGTTTGTTGAAGACATCTTCATACTCCTGCAGAAATTTCTGTACTTGTGCTAGGACCTCTTCCTCATCCTGAACTTCCTCCATACTCATTAACTGCCCCACTAACACTGATTCTCCATTGATCAACATCTTCTGAAGAGTCTGTGGAGCCATTGGTTGCCACCTAACTCCCTCATTTCCCCCTACTAACTTCACTTCTTCACCATCCTTATTAAATGATAGATGCAAGGATTGAAAATCAAATACTATAGGACTTAAAGGCTTCAGCCAATCGGTTCCCAAAATCAAGTCACTACTACTGAGTTTAAGGATTCTGACATTATGGTCAAAATCCTGCCCCCCCCATTGTCCATCTCAACCCCTTACAAATGCTTTTACTGGCCATGGCTGTGCCATCTGCTATAGTGATCAACACTGGCTTAGTAGGAGTTTTCTTCAGCTTCAATTCCTCTACCACTCTCCCATCTATGAAACTGCAACTACTCCCAGTATCTATGAGTACAGAAACCTCCCTGTTCTTGATTTTCCCCTTAATCCTGAGTGTTCCACTTCCTACATTGCCAGTCATGGCATTCATGGATAACTCCACCCCTTCCTCAAAGTCCTCCTCCAATCCCCCTTCCTCCTGTGATACATTATGGCCTTCCTCATATAGCAAGAACTCCTCCTCTTCACCCTGCTCCAGCTCTTCCACTAACACCATATTCAACTGTTTCTTTGAGCATACATGGTCTGGACTATACTTCTCTCCACACTTATAGCATAAGCCCTTTTCTCTTCTATGCTGTAACTCAGCATTAGTTATTTTTTTGAATATCATAGGCTCTTTCTGGAATGACTTTTGGAAATTATTTGGGAACTTCTTGGGACTGTTTTGGAGGGAATTGGATTTTTGGTTATGTGTGTAGGATTTAAGAGGTGGCTGGCCTCTAGTTATGGCAGTACCATGTAACTGAATTCGGGTAGCTTGCTCATAGGCATCCATCAGTGTGTTAGGCTAAAAACCTTTATCAAATGTCTCACCTCATCCTTCAATCCTCCAACAAATATAGACAGATAATAAGCCTCAGTGGCCAGTGGCATTTGAGTCATCACTGCAACTTTAAGTTCCTCAAACTTATCTATATATTCTTCCACACTACCCTTTTGTTTCAATCTGTTGAATTCTTCCATTACATCCCCTCCATCAGGCTCCCCAAATCTCCTACAAGCCTCCCAGGCCATCTGCTCCCATGTCACTTGAGGGTCAGTCCTAAGGAGCCCTTGTAACCAAGTGTAAGCCCTGCCCTTCATATGTAGTTCTGTAATCCCCATTTTCATATCCTCAGTTATAGCATGGAACTCAAAAAACCGTCTACACTTCCCTCTCCATTCTCTCGGCCCCTTCCCATTAAAGTTAGGGAAATCAAATCTAGGCAGTTTATAGTCATTCATTTACTCCCTTCTCTGACCAGATCCCTCCCCCATAAAAGCAGAACATGTAACCACAGGGGTCTGAGAAAAATTAGTTCTCTGCTGACTACCACTGTCCCCTTCTACTTGTTTTCCCCCTCTGATTTCCATTTTTTTATTAATGTCATCTAATGTAGCCATAACAGACTGCATATTCATCATCATAGTTGCTAGGTATTTGGTGTTACCTTCAATCCTTTCGTTCATCTGCTCTATGCTTCTTTCAATGTGGTCCACTCGATGCCCTTGCTCCTTCATGGAAAATTCCACTGTGCCAAATTTCTTCATCTGTGCCTCCAGGTGACCGTGCAACTCCTCAATGTCTCCTTCCACCCGCTGCATTGCCTCCTCCTTCTCTTGGTTTCTAGTTGCAGGCATCTCCCTGGGATCTCAACTGCTCTGATACCACTGTCACAACTCAGCTAACTCAACTCCAGAGTTCAGCTGAAATTGAGCTCCAATGCAACAATATCACAAAGATAAAACAGAAATATGAGATGAAATGGAATAATGGGAAGAAATGATAAGATTGCAGGAATTGAGATTAAGAGTTACAGAGCTCGGGAAAAGCTTCTGTGAAAGGTTTCTTGATCCAAAAGACAAATTACAAACTATGAACAAAAGCTTATATACTAGGTTAGGCCAGCCTTGATGCAATCTGCTCCATCCACGCCTTACTTCCCTGACATCATCACCTTGCTTCGCCCTATACTGAGATCACTTGCTGAGGAAGAGAACTGTGCAACGGTTCTCTCAACTTCAATTCATTGCCGTACACGTGTCTCTTGATGCCCTATTCAATTTCGTGCATGAACGCATGTCCCAAATGATTCCTTCTGCTAACAAACGTCTCTTGCCTCAGACGACGTCGTTCTATTAATGCTAACTTTAACTGAAATAACTAACTTCCTCCACTGTTCCTAGCTGCTACTACATTCCTAGTTTCCTGGACATAACACTGCAAAGGGTGTGAGAATGAGAATAGCTTTATTAGTTCACCTGTATTTGTTACAAAAGTAAAAATGATATGTGGCTCTTCCAGGTAAATTCTGTCCACAGATGGGCTCGTGGACCGGATTTACCTAGAAATTTCCCAAAACCCTAAGTATAAAGTATTAGTATTAGTGATCTAAAACCCTTCTCTCTGCAAATTAGTGCAAGAAACCGAGGATGGCTCTTCGCCTTCTTTCTCATTCTTCCCGTTCGCATCTCCTTAGTCTCCATCGCAGCTGCTTTTATTCCTTCACTTTCGCTCGAATACACACAGAAATCTCACCTTCAATCGAATCCCTCAAAAATCCCATTTTGTATAACTACTTGATTGACGATTTCAACTTCTCAAGAGAAAAAGCAATTAAAGTTTCGAACCGCTTTCGCTCCACCAATACTCTTGAACAAGCTCAATCAGTTGTCGACTTCTTGAAATCCTTTGGTTTTTCTCATTCCCATATCCAATCTGCTGCGAAAGTCTGCCCCCAGATCCTATTTTCGAATACTGAAAAGATTCTGGGCCCAAAGCTTAGGTTTTTCCAGGAGCTGGGATTTTCTGATTCCGATTTCGGTAAGTTCATTTCCAAGAATGCTGGTGTCTTGACCCGTAGTTTGGATGATACCTTATGGCCTTGTATTGAAACTGTAAAGAGAATTGTCGGCAATGAGGAGAGAAATAAGGATTTAATTCAGGTTCTGTTGCGCTGCAACTGGGTTCTTGATAAAAAAGTGAATTCAAGAATTGTGTCGAATGTTTCGTACTTCAAGAGTTGTGGCATCGATGATACTCAATTGTCCAAACTTTTTAAGAGGCAGCCTAGGTTGTTTGCTGCTCCAGAATCTGAACTTAGAGCTATTATTAAGAAAATTTCAGAAATGGGTTTTGCAATGGATTCAAGAATGTTAATTTATGCAATTCATACTGTTGGTACTCTGAATACTAAGACCTTAGAGAGGAAATTGGCCTTGATTAGGAGTTTTGGATTCTCAAAAGATGAATGTATGGAGATGTTCAGGAGAGCACCAATGTTGCCGAGGACTTCCGAGCTTAAGCTGAGATTTGCATTGAATTTCTTGTTGGGTACTGTTAAGTTAAAGAAATCACGTATAGTGCATGCTCCTATGTGTTTGATGCTTAGTGTGGAGGACAGATTAGTTGCACGGTACAGAGTTGTAAAGACTCTGATGGAGAAGAGGCTTTTGAATAGGGAGCCAGCTTTTCTTCATGTCTTATATTTGACAGAGAGGGAATTCTTGGAGAAGTATATATCAAAGTTTGTAGACAATGCTGAGGAATTACTTTATTCTTATAAGGGCCATCTTCTGGAATCTTCAACAGAAGAAGAAGTTTAACTGCACATTGTATTGATATACTCATATTTCATTTGCAGTGGGTTTTGGTTCTACTTGGAATCTTTGTTTTTTTTTTATCCGGCTAAATGCTTGGAATAGTTGTTGCTGCTTGGAGATAGGTATATTCTGGTATGGAAGTATAACCAGTTCCAATCCTTATCCACTATCTGCTTCAAAAATTGGAATTTCGTTTGGAGTCACTGAAACGTGCAATGGATGTGAGGATGCGTCTGTGCAATATTGCTTGACCAGTCTATGGAGCTAGGTGTCTATTCTTTCGAGATTCTTTGTTACCTGGAAGTAACCTGAGGAAGAAAGAGTTTCCGGAAGCTGCGAAGTCAGTGGCACTCAGAAAGAGCTACTACCATCAAATTGACTTATCCTATAGTAAAGTGCATCTATGGGATCCTGGGCTTCACTTGACAGCTTGCAAGTCATTAGCCTCCTTTTCAGACACATCATGCTCGGGTATGGATTAATTTGTCTTTTGCTACTGAATGAAACTTGTTTTTGCTATTTGGCAATCATAGAATTGAACTTTCTATGATTTATTGATGGCAAGTTCTTGTCTGTCAAAGTGAGCCCTTTGCAATTTGCAATGCTAATTTCTCTCTCTCTATAATGTATATCTCTGAAATGTGCTGAATGGCTGAGCCTTTTAGAAAGAAAATCCAAAATGAGCTGATAACCATAAAAATGCGGATTTTTGTTCTTGAATTACTAATTGGCTCTGTGAAGTAGCTTTTCTACATGTATGTCTGATGTCTGGTTCTTTACCATTCTCTTTGGATTGTCCTAAGGTTTGACTTTCGGTTTTAGAAAGAATGAAAATGCATTTTTATTTTGTGAATTTTCTATTTGTCAGTTATCTTATCTTATATGCTTGATGAAGTTTTCCAGCCAATTTGAGGATGCTATCGAGATGTCTACTAAGTATTCTTCATGGAATGTATTTTTATGGGATGTTGAATTAGAAGAAACATGTTTAACAGGATCAGGACTTTGGCACTCTGGCAAGTTAATTTCTCTGTCCTTCAGGTCCGTGTATGCAACAGAAATGATTAGGAAGAGATATTCAAGATAGTATTTGCTTTCTTCCTGTATGTTTGTAGGCCTTGTGCAAAGCTTATAAATATTTCACATTTTATGGGAAAGAAAAATTGTTAGCAGAAAGGAAGAAAACAAAATTCTGTCTTAGACAGAGCTTCACTTGAAAATTTTCTTTTGTAACTGAAGCCTGTATCTCTCTTGGATAAAGAATGCAAAAATCTATGTTAGTTAAGAGGAAAATGGGGAAGTAAAGGGAGGAGAAGAGGGCACTGTGTCTAATGACAGTGCTCTAGTTTCCTCTTTCTGATGTATTTATTGATATTTTTTTGGAGATACCAACTTTTTGGCTCTGTGGATGGATGGTCCTATAGAGGCAAGTGCTGCCATGTCTTGGCTGTATAGGCTGTCTTCTGTTTAAAAAAGTTTGTGCATCTGGTGTGTTTCCTCAAAGGATGGCTACTCAATCCTGGGACTAATGTGGCTATGTAATTATGAAGGTGATTAATGGACTTCTTTTGCACTCATTTGTCTGAGATATTACATATACAGGAATTGCTCTTTATCTTACTATAACTTAGTCTACGCCAATAAAAGATTTAACATCGGAAGAAGTGTTCACATATCTTTGAACATACTATTTGCAATTCTACTCATACTGTTGGATTCAAAATTCTTTATATTTCTTGAACTTACTTTCATTTCTCTTCTCTTGGTTCTTTGGTCTTATAGGTTTGTATTCTTCATCGCTGTTGATTCGACTTAGGTTGGATTTTGACAAATTCTCATGAAAGAGTATTAGGTAATGGTTTTATATGTTTTATGTCCAAATCTCTGCACTTTGACGTGAAAATCAAATGAGCTATTCATGCTCTCTCTCTTTGCATTCCCCTCCTCTAAAGTTGTGATGTGTCATCAGATGACTTTCTGTGTATGCATTTACTATATTATCCACTGGTCCCTATGCGATGCTATTTCAATTTCAATTAGTGATCTGCACAACTTTGTCTGTGTCCAAATAGCATTATTCATGGTACAGTCAAACACGTTTAGTCCTGTTCTTTGTGACACTACTTGAAACTAGACAAAACTTCCTTTCTTATCTCTATAGGGTAATATATGAAAATAAACTTGAAATTCTTAGGTGACCTTGGAAAATATGAAAGACCACGCCTTTGAATTTGTACCTCTTCAGTTCGTATGTGACCTTGTATACAAGATACAATCTCTTACATGTTAGTAAACTTGAGATTAAGGTTCACACCCTTTTTCCCTTCCCTTCCTAATTATCCCAAATGAAAAAGGAAATGGGTGTCTTAAAATGTTTAACACAAATTTGGAAGAGATGGCTGCTAGTAACACAAGGAAACTATTGTAAGGAGGGCAATACAATGGAAACAATAAATCTGGAAAATTCCATTGATGAAGACAGTGATAAACTGGTGTTGAACAATAGAACAACCTTGTCAATTTGGGTTGGGAGGTTTTGGAAGACGGACATTCTTGTAACAAATATAGAAACACTGGCAAATTTGGTTGTCTTTGTCTTTGCATTTACCCCATCCATGAGGGTTCAACTTTGCACAGAACTGGTGACACATAGGTTTCTGGCAAACAAAGGGTGGCTGAGCAGACACCTTTTCATCTTTGCATACTAGTGTCAGTCTGCAACTTTTACCTGCAACACATCTCAGCATATATAGTCACTTGTTTTTTGTACAATTTGTAAGATTCCATATCCCCAACTGAAAACTAAAAGCTGATAAACTGGTGCCGTGTTTATTCAATGCTTAAGAGTCCAATGGCAAATGTAGAAATGGTGAATCTGATACCCCCCTCATGGATACTCTGGGTTCTAGCTTGTAGTACTTTCTATTTTGTTGTAGATATCATACTTAGAGAATGCGGTTTACTTTCAAAATGCCTTGGTTTTGAAGTATAGATCCGGGAGGCTCAAAATTTCATGCTAATTAAAGGGAGCCGTGTTTCAAGGTTTCAGTTCTTTGGCTTTGATTCCCTCTTATCTGCATATGCCCTCCTAAGCGCAGTTCGTGATTTTGATATTGAGGTACACATATGCATTACTAATTGTCTTTTCACAAAAATACAAAGTTTTGATATATTTGGTCTACAAAGATTGGATCTACCTATGAATAATCGTTCGTTGCAGACAGCGTTAAGCTGGAATGTGATCCTTGGTGCATAGATTGATAATATGGGAAAAAATGTCACGTTTCTTGTAAACGGAAAATTTTGATAACCATTTGCCTATGTCAATGGTGCAGTCTTCATGGGACCTGTATAAAATAGCTCAGAAGAGAGAAGAAAAAGGGAAGTGTACCGGTATAGATTGACATGAAAATCATGGCCAGAAGCAGAATTACTAGAGCAGACTTCATCTTCGGAACGGAAGAGAATTCAGAAACTGTAAAAATATCTTTCTTCGTTAATTCTTTGAAGGTTTTCCCTGGGGTGAACCTGACGGTATGAATTAATGATTCAGTAAAGTGGAATTATTCACCGTCAGTAATTGTTGGCACTAAAGTGTAACGGGTAAAAGCGAGTAATACGGCATTGAAGTTGGAAACTGTGCATTTGTTTCAAAAAGGCTTTGGCCAACCGTTCCGTACTTGTATTTAGATTGAAAAAATTTAAAATTTAATGTAAATTTTTTATTTTGTGTTAATATCTTATTTTTTATAAATAATTTTTATTTTGACGAAATTTAAAGATAAAATTTGTAATCTCAATTTTATCTAATTCTATTTGTATGATTGTTCATAGTATTTCGACTCTTATGTAACGTTCTTTCTATAATATTTTTATTATAAATTTTGTATTTTTAAATTTTGAATAATAGAAAATAAACTCTAAAAGCTGAATTTTTATGCTCATTGGTCCCTGAAGGGCGCAGGAATTGGAGGGACGCTTCTTGTTGCTATGACCAAAAAGGTCTCCTTCTCTACACCTCCTAAATATGCAGAGGAAGTCGCCATGTGAGAAGGACCTCGACCTAACTGCAAGGTTGTCATCGCTAGTGTGTTGGCTGCTATTGGCCACGTCATCCAACTACGAAAGCTTCGAGCTAATTTGCTATTTTGTAAAGTGCGTAAGAGATTGTCTTAATGTGTCTTGATAATTCACCTGCCTATGTTTCGGATGTAATAATTTGTTCGATTTGTTATATTCTGTAATAAGATTTCTGTATTTTATCCTAAAAGAAAGAAGAAAAAAACAGCAAAGGATGAAGTAAAGAGGTCAACTAGAGACTCTTCAGATTAGAAGCTCATTGATTGCATGTATTTTGACATGGGAATGGGATGGAACAAGAATTTCAGTTTCTGATTATTTCAAGAAACTCTACTAATGGAGTAGGTTCATTTGATGCTTGACATTGATTTTGAAAACTATGAATTGAGTGAAGTTCAAGCTGTTAGCCTATAAGAAGGAACAGCCATGAGATGGTTTTCTCTAGTCGTCACAAGACCAAATTCCTCAGTCATGTCCAACTCTTCCGGCAGCTTGTTGTTTGGGAGCTCCCAATCAAAGCAATGCACCAGCTGTGCCACCAGCAGCCTAACCATGATCAGCCCCAGCTGCATTCCAGGGCAACCCCTTCTTCCGGAGCCGAAGGGAATGAGCTGAAAATTTTTTCCACGAACGTCGATGTTGCTCCCAATAAACCTCTCCGGAATGAACTTCTCTGGATCAGACCAGGCGTTTGGATCTCTCCCAATCGCCCATGCGTTTATAATGATTCGGGATTTCTTTGGTATGCCGAAGCCATCAACCGTGCAATCTTCTGTGGCCTCATGAGGGAGTAGCAGTGGTGCCACGGGATGAAGTCGCATTGCTTCTTTCGTGACCATTTCTAAGTACTCGAGGTTATCAAGATCTGATTCCTCCACCATTCTCTCCCTGCCTACTACTTCTTCTAGCTCTTGTTGCACTTTCTTCATCACTCGCGGATGCCTCAGGAGTTCGGACATCATCCATTCAACCACTGTTGCCGAAGTGTCCATTGATCCGGCAAGCATGTCCTGAAACCATTAAGATTGAGTAGATTGACTGATGAATCATGAGGTAAAGAAATAAGTTTAGTAATAGAATTTGCTTACAAGCAGAACGGCTTTGACATGGCGCCGATCAAATTGAAACTCCGTTTCTCCAGATCTCATGAGAGACAACATGGTATGAGTGAAATCATTAGGTTGGCCTTGGTCGCAGGTCTTTTCATGCTCATCAATGATCTTCTCAAAGAACTCATCAAACACTTTACTAACAGCCTTCATCCGCTTTGTCATTCCTTGAAGATCAAGTTTTCCAAGGTAAGGAAAGTAATCTCCCAAATTTGGAGTAGCTGCTAACTGCATTCCCTCTTGAATCACAGCCTTAAATCCCCTCTCATTAAAATCTTTGTCTTCATATTTCTTCCCAAACACCATCAGGCAGCTCACACTCGCACTCAAGGATGAAACCTCAGCACTAACATCAACTTCAACTCCATCCTTAGCTGCCTTTTTGAGTGAATTCACCCATAATCTGAGCTCCTCTCTTCTCATTGATCGAAATGAGTTGATCTTGAGGGTACTAAGCAGCTCTAAAGTGCACAGTTTTCTCATGTTACGCCAATAAGGACCATATTGGGCAAAAGACAAGTTCCTTTGTTCGTAAGAGATGTACTTGGCAGCCTCATGGGGTGGTCTGCTAGCAAAAACAAGGTCATACGTCTTGAGGAACTGCTCAGCTGCACAAGGCGATGAAACGATAATGTTTGTGACAAATCCAAATTGTAAGCGCATAACAGGGCCATGTTTCTTTGCCAACCTATGCAAATCTTGATGAGGATTCTTCCCCAACAAATGAAGGTGGCCGATAATTGGAAGCCCTCTCGGAGCTGGAGGCAACTTCTTATATTTGTTCTTCCTCACCAATACATTGAAGAGGAACAGAGTTGCAAATACTGCAATTGTCGTCCAGATCCAAGCCAAGTACATCATGTTTCAGTTCTCACTCGCGAGTAAGACCTTTTTATGCTCTCCAAAAGGTAAAATTTTGCAGTTTAAATCGCTGAGGAAGAGTAAAGCATTTAGGCAAGAAGAGATGGACGACAAGAACTAAAGCCAAATTTGTACTTAGTTAAGATCGAAAGCTTTATGACTGAATATGCTGTGGGTATCCATTTTCCCGGTTGGATTTTCACATATATGAAATTTGGGAACGATAAGGACCTCATAGTTGATTGGGCTGTTTGATAAGTATCAAGATGTCCGATATGAACGAAGTGTAAGACTTGGTGCTATGAACCTGGCTGTCCCATTCAATGAAAGATAAACTGGGAAATATCTTGACGTTGAAAGGCGAGAACAATTTCATTGACTAGATGCCTAGCCATGAAAATTACAGATCATTTTATTGGCCTTCTGACATCTACTTCATCCAAAAAAGTTCTGATGGATACCACAACTTCCAAAAGGGAAACCAGAAAATATGATGAAGTCTATGAACTTCCAGTAAAAAGTTTTGTCTTACCAACATAACAGCTTTGATATGTTGGTGATCGAATGGAAAATCAATGTCTCCAGATTCCATAATAGCTAACATCGATACAAAATCCTTTCCATCTAATTTCTCGTGCTCATAAATAATTCTTTCCCAAAAAACTTATCAAAAATTTTTCTAAATGTTTTCAGACGCCAATTCAATCCTAGAGGGTAAAATTCCTTGTGCGAGTACCTCTTTCCAAACGCCGTTAAACAACTCATTTTCGTGCTTAAGGACGAAACCTCAGCACTAAGATCAACAACACCGTGGTCCATTGCAGCTAGCGATGTGCACCGGTTCAATTTGAAAAAAAAAAATTAATTTTACTATTTGAAGAAAATTTAATTTTTCATATATATTTTTTCAAAACTAAACCAAACTTAGTTTATCTTTAAAATAATTTTGATTAGGAAAAAACAGATATGAAGAAAACTAAAATATGTAAAAGTAAATAATTTTATATTTTAAATTAATATTAATTATATGTTAACTTAGTTTAAGTTATTAACTTCTAAATAGAGTTTGTGAAAATATATAAAATTAAGTATTTTGAATTTTAAAATAACCTTAATTAAAATATAATTTAATTTGACTTATTAATTTTCAAATAATGTTTGTAAAAATATATAAAATTAAGTGTTCTAAATTTTAAAATAATATTAATTAAGATCTTACTTAACTAAGATTGTTAATCTTAATTATACTTAATTATTAGTTTGATGAAAATTTTGAAGTTTGACTTGACTCAAACTAAAAATCAAAATGAATTTAAATTTAAAATTATAAATTATTTTTTAAAATTAAAATATGAAGAAATCGAACAAAAAAGAATTAAATTTTAATTTATTTCAATTTTTCTAATTTTCTCCAAACAATGCACACTCCTAATTGTAGCTTGTCTGAGTGATTTCACCAATAAACCAAGCTCTTCTTTTCTCATGGCTTGAAATTAATTTATCTTAGGGTTACTAAGCAACTCTAAAGTGCTAGTTTGCGCATTTTTCGCCAATATGGAACATATTTGCAGAAGATGAAGCTTATTTGCTCATGACAGATCTACTTAGCAAACTCAATAGTAACGTATATTTAGATTGAATTTTTATTTGAGTTGAATTGTATTGAAAATCATAAAAATAAATTATTTATAAAAAGAAAAGTGAAATGCAAAATAAAAAAAAGTAAAAAATACATATTTTTTATTTAAAATCAATTCAAGTTTACCCTAAGTCTAATAACGAAAAAACAAGGTCATGTGTCTTAGGGTTTTTGCTCACTTTAGGCCCTTTTTTAAAAAAAACAGGACTACACTAGACTGAAAGGGGAGGGGGATGTTCGATTCTGGACATAACGCCATGCAGATGGCGTTATGTCCAGGCTATAACGCCATCTCAGATGGCGTTATAGCTTTTCGCTATGACGCCACCTCAGATGGCGTTATAAAGTTCCCCTCCTGCAATACCCCAAGCGAAATCCCAATCTTTGTTCCAAGACATTTTCCTATAAGGAAGCTCAAAACCCTAATTCTCCATTCACAACGATGAAGCGAGCTGCGGATGACGTCCTTTCTAAGCTTGTTACTGCAAAGAAGCCAATTTTTCTCACCAAAGCTCAGCGCAAGGAGTTAGCCCTCAAGCGTCGCCAGGAAGAAATTGAGAAGAAACGAAGCGAACGGCAACTCCTACTTCAATCCAACCACCCCTCTTCCACCACCGATTCCTCCTCCAAACCCTCCTCCTCTAACCAGGATAGAGATCGGGACAGAGAACGCGAAAGAGATTGTGACCGAGAAAGGGAAAGGGAGAGGGAGAGGGAGCGTGAAATCTATAGAAAATCTAACACAAGAAAATAAAATATAATGCACAAAAAAAAACTAGATGAAAGAGCGGCAAAACAAAATAAAAAAGAGGAAATGAAAGAAAGAAGAAGAAGAGCACGCAGAGGGCAGCAAGAAGAATCGGACACCAAGAGACAAAAAGCAAGAAAAGAGACTTATCAAAAAACTGGGGAGGAAAAACGAGATCTTCACCGACCGAAGAAGTTTCCACTGGAGACGTCGGCGCTGAGCTTCCGCGAGCGAGAGGGGCAGAGGTTAGGGAAGAGGTGCGGCTGAAAGGGGAGTGCTATAACGCCATCTCAGATGGCGTTATAGGTAGAGCTGGACATAACGCCATCTCAAAAAACTGGGGAGGAAAAACGAGATCTTCACCGACCGGAGAAGCTTCCACTAGAGACGTCGGCGTTGAGCTTCCGCGGGCGAGAGGGGCAGAGGTTAGGGAAGAGGTGCGGCTGAAAGGGGAGTGCTATAACGCCATCTCAGATGGCGTTATAGGTAGAGCTGGACATAATGCCATCTCAGTTGGCGTTATGTCCAGAATAAGACATTCCACACTCTTTTCGGTCCAGTGTAGTCTTTTTTTTTTAAACGACTAAAGTGAGCAAAAACCCTGTGTCTTAAGAAACTGCTCCTAAAGGCCCCACGAGGCTGTCCCAAATATAAAAAAGAAAAAATAAGAAAATTAAAATTAACACAAGAATATTTATACTAATTAAAACTCTCAAATAATTTATGGAAGACCAAAATGTAATAGCATAAGATATAAAAAAAAACTACTTCACATCCCACTTAGCAAAAAAAAAAACTACTTCACATCCTTGAAGTTGTTTATTTAATAAATAAAAATATGTATTTTATTGAAATATAATCAAACTAATTAAAGGTGCACTTCAACAACTACTACTATTCTGTTACAAGTCCATTAGATTAATTATTTATTAATTGTTACTGAAAAGTAAATGTAATAAAATATTATAGAATAACATAAAAATTATACTAAGAGTTTATTTATATAGTGTTTGGCCCAATCAAATACATTATTTGATTCTGTTAATTCTCTTATAAAAAATTTACTTTTACAAAATCGAAGAGAGAAACACACTCAATCAAATACAATCTTAGCACACCATAGGTTTTTTAAATAGTAAAAAAATTTTATTAATTATATATACTAAAGTCAGACAACTAATGTCAAATAAAAATTATCAATAGACAAAGTATTTTTAATCTACAAAAATTAAAACAAATATGAGTTATAAATTTATTTAAAAATTTTAAATATAAATAATAATTAATATTTTACAAAACTTATCACGTCACATCGACAGTGCTAGTTTAGGTAAATGGGAAACCAGAGAAAAACATGCCTTACCAACATAACAGCTTTGATATGGCGGCGATCAAATTGAAACCCAAGTTCTCCAAATTTCTTGAAAGCTAACATCGCGGATACAAAATCATTATTCCGATCATTTCCATCTAATTTCTCGTGCTCATCAATAATTTTTTCGAAGAACTTATCGATAATTTTGTTGATTGCTTTCATACGTCTGGTTAAATCCTTGAGGATCAATAACCCCAAGAAACAAAAAATAATCACCCAAATTAGGAGCAGCAAATAAGTGCATGACCTCCGTAATCACTTCTTTTAAACCCATCTCGTCCAATTCCTGCTCTGTGTGCTTCTTTCCAAACGCCATCAGGCAACTCATGTTCGCGCTTAAGGATGAAAGCCCAGCACTAAGATTAACAACAGTGTGGTCCGCTGCAGCTTGTTTGAGCGATTCCACCAATAAACCCAGCTCTGCTCTTCTCACGGCCTGAAAGGAATTGATCTTATGGTTACCGAGCAACTGAAAAGTGCACACTTTTCGCATGTTTCGCCAATATGGACCATATTTACTGAATGACATGCTTCTTTGCCCATAAGAGATATACTTGGCAGCTTCATGAGGCGGTCTACTACAAGGTCATATGTCTTAAGAAACTGCTCAGCTCCATGAGGGGAAGAGAACTATGTACTTGACTGGTCCGAATTGTAATTGCATGATAGGGCCATATTTCTTGGACAGGTTATGCAAATCTTGGTGAGGATTCTTTCCCAACAGATGGAGATGGCCCATAATCGGGAAACCTCTTGGACCTGGAGTAAGTTTCTTGTGCTTGTTCTTACCCAGCAATCCGTTGACGAGAAGAAAGATTGCAGATATTGCAAGTACTGCCCAAATCCAACCTAAGAACATCTTGCTCCAACTTTTCCCTTGAAGTGTTTAATGTATGATAGTAGTGAAAACAATTGTTCTTTGCTTCCTCCATTTCCTCCATTAAATTAATTGAGTAAAGAATTTTATGTAAAAATTTAAATTATATTATAAAAATAATATAATATAATAAAAAAATATATGTATTAATAAATATTTTATATTAAATTTAAATATATATATATATATAATATATAATAAATTAAACAAATATATATATATATAATACAATTAATAATTAATTAATATTATAAAATATTTTATTTTATAAAAATTATTAATTATTTTAAAATATTTTAATATAATAATAATATTATTAAAAATTAAACTGATATAATATTAAGTTGGGAGCCGAATCTAAGCGGGCTTGAAGTTGAAGATTCTGAAGAATATTCTTTGAAATGTTGGTCATGTTGATATTTTTTGTCACGAGGGTTTGCTAGCCATAGGTACCCTATTTGCTAAATGGCGTTGCGAATTGCGATTGTCATTCTACTTTTCTTCCCCTGGGAGAGGCATAGTGCGAGGAGTGGGAGACTGGGGGTATGTTATCGGAATTCTTATTCGGCAGTTTACTGATTGGTAACGCCCATAATATCATTAGACAAAATACAAAATCATAACATGTTGCAAATAATTAGATAATAATTTAATAATTAATTTTTTATTTAAAAACTTAACAGTCAAAAAATAACAAATATGAAAAAAATTCTGAAAATGAACTTAATTAGTAACGTAAATAATTTAAGTAGAAATAGTGTCCCTTGATATTTTTTTTAGCGAATATTGTATCCTTAGTTTAATTTTTTTAATATATACTAGTCAAAAACTCGTACTATGCACGGTAATATATATATTTTTAAAATATAATTTTTGTACTAATGTATCTAGTAAAATAAAAAAATCAATTCTAAAGAAGCTTCAAACTTCTTTTTAATTAATAAATTAAATTATCAAATTGATAAATCATTACAACTGATCTAATAATTAATTAATTAATTAAAATTTGATATCCAATATGAAAGTTTTAATAAATGCTATTGGTAATTTTGTCAATCGAACAAAAATAAAAAAATATATACCATAATAAGCAATACATAATAGAGAGGCATAAACATATTATTCAAAGATAATTTCACAAATGAATATGTTATATTGTGATTCTCTTTTGCAGATAAAAATATTCTTCACACCAATCGACACGTAAAACAAACATTATCTGTGATTAATTTTTGCAGTTTTGATATCGTGTAATGCTCGAACCATCAATGTAAACACATGATCTTTGCATAAATTGATATATTTATGAAAAGTTTTTAATCCATTCTCTTGATACACAAATATTATATTTTAGAGTTAAATCTATAAAATTAAAAATATCTGAGCAACCACATAATTTTTTGATGTGCTCAAAAAAAAATTTGTTAAAAGTATGAATATATCAATACCTGTCTTTACATTTCATTTAGGTGATCAGCTGAACACCTTAATACAAAGTTTGTATACCTATATTTGAGAGTAATATTTATTTCTGCACTATAATCTTTTATAATCATATAAACGATTTAAATAATATTTAATATCATCAACAATTCGATATCGTTATTGGTCATTATTTAATGTATTGACATTTACTTCAAGAAGAACATATACTTTATCAAATCCTTTGGTCATGTACTTATACAAATATTTGACGATACTCTTAAATTTATGTGAGCATCCATCAATACCAACAAATCTCTCAAATGAGGAATAACCCACATATTATCGAAAGTAAAACCATTTATTGTAACTCTTTTACTTGAATCATTTTGACTTCTGTATTCTACATATCCATCATTTTCTATTGTTGTAGCATCACAAAATTTTTTCGGCTAGTGCTTTGAACATTTACCATTTACCATACATGGAACATTTGGGAAAGTATCACCATAGGGTCCATGGGAACATGCATCTTATGATGATCTTATAAGCACAGATATTAATTATTAAAATATATTTAATAAAAAATTAATAATTAATTGCATTATAAATTTAATAAAACTTTTATTTTTAATTACATAGCCAATAAACTATTAAATAAATTTATGCGTTTAATAAAAAAAATTCACTTAGGAGTGATCGTGGCTAACAATAGGAATAAGTAGTAAATGTTCTCTAAAAATGTCATCACTTTTTTATAAAGTGCATTGTCAATATCGAGATTTTTTTTGTAGAGTTTTAGTATATCACACTTGTGTTAATTTTAGAGTGAAGTGAATTTTGGTTGAAATATTTGCTTTTCTACCCAACTATTATAGTCTACATATTCAACACATAAACGTGCATGGCTTATAATTTAATCACAAAAGGGAATTATTGATTTTTATTGAAAAGAAAAAGAAAAAAAGGTGGGTGATTATTGAATGCGAAAATTTAGATGTAGAGCACCATAGAGATAGTTGAAAAAAAAGACTGATAGTTATGTGATAAAACAAAAATAGAAAGAAGATGATTATATATACTATCTTTTAGTAAAATATCATCTCTATTTTATAGTTTACAATTTTTAATATCTTATCAAGTTAATGTATTTCAAAATGAAACAGACTAAGAACAAATATTGAGTTTTACAAAGAAAACAAATCATAAGCACATTCAAAGGCTCGGATCCAATTGAATTCAGATTAAAGAATTTATTTTATTTTTTTAAAAGAAGCACTAACTAATGGTATCTCTTGAAACCAATTAAGAGGTTAAACAATAATGAAGTTCAAAGGTTTGGAACCAATTGAACCAATTGGGTTAAACAAAAATTATAAATATAAAGATCATATTTGTTGACAATTATTAAATAGTTAAAGTTTTACTTTTACAAAATAATTGAACATACATAATTTAATTTTTTCAAAAAATATGAAATTCAAAATTCGAGTTAATATATAAGTAATTTAAAATGATCCCAACCAATTAAAAAATTTTAAGTAAATTGAATAATAAATTTTCCTACTTTTACAAAGTAACTCAATATACAGAATTCAATTTCATCAAAACAATATGGAATTCAAAATTCAAGTTAATATATAAGTAGTTTAAAATTATTTTAATAGATTGAAAATGGTTCTAACCAATCAAAAATTTTAAAGTAATAATTAAAGTCTCATACTTTTACAACATAACTTAATATATGAAATTTAAAATTAAAATTAATGTATTAGTTAAAAGTTACTTTAATAGATTAAAAATGATCCTAACCAATCAAGTTTTGAAGACTAATTTAAAAAGTAAAAATTATAAAAAATTAGAATAATTCAAAATTTAAGTTAATATATAAGAAGTTTAAAATTATTTTAATAAATTAAAAATGGTTTTAACCAATAAAAATTTTTAAAGTAGTAATTAAAGTCTCATACTTTTACAAAGTTACTTAATATGCAAAATTCAAAATTGAAATTAATGTATAAGTTAGTTTAAAGTTACTTTAATAGATTGAAAATGATCCTAACCAATCAAATTTTGAAGATTAATTAAAAGAAAAAATTATAAGAAATTAGAATAATTTAAAATTCAAGTTAATATATATGTAGTTTAAAATTATTTTAATAGATTAAAAATGGTTCTAACTAATCAAAAAATTTTGAAGTAATAATTAAAGTTTCATACTTTTACAAAGTAATTTAATATATAGAATTCTAAATTAAAATTAATGTATAAGTTAGTTTTAAATTATTTTAATATATTAAAAATGATTATAACCGATAAAAATTTTGAATACTAATTAAAATAGTAAAAACTCTAAGAAATTAAGATAATTTAAAATTTAAGTTAATATATAGGTAGTTTAAAATTATTTTAATAGATTAAAAATAATTCTAACCAATCAAAAAATTTTAAAGTAATAATTAAGGTCTCCTACTTTTACAAATTCAAAATTAAATTAATGTATAAGTTAATTTAAAATTATTTTAATAGATTAAAAATGATTCTAACTAATAAAATATTTTTAAAGTAGTAATTAAAGTCTTTTATTTTCATTAAGTAACTTAATATACATACTTTAAAATTAAAATTAAATACATGAATTAGTTTAAAGTTATTTTAATAGATTAAAAATGATCACAACTAATTAAAATTTTTAAAAATAATTAAAAAATAAAAATGTTAAGAATTTAGGATGAGAAGTTTAAAGTTATCCTAATAAATTGAAAATAATCTTAACCAATCAAATTTTTGAAGACTAATTAAAAAAATAAAAACTCTATAAAATTAGAATGAGAGGTTTGAAGTAATAAGAAAGAAAGAGTTACATTTCTATAATATATATATAGATTAGGTAAAGATATAAATTTTATACTTGGATAAGGTTCGGTTTCAAAATTTTAATTATGTGATTCACATCTTCTCTCACAAACAATTTAATTTTTACGAAACTCAAGACAAAAATTTCAAAACTAAATTTTATCCAATCATACTTAAATATATATCACCTAATAAATAGTAGTAACATTTTTACCTAACTGAATTATAATTTTACTATGCTTTTGCTTGATTTGGTTAGTCATACCAAAAACGCAAAAGAGATGTTGTATCAAAGAAGAAATACTGCACAAAGTTGACCTTCCAATTAGGGAAATCTCCACCACTATCAACGTGTTCCATTCCCATCCATTCTTCCGTAGCAGATATGCCGTGAAGAGCTTGGACACATTAGAAGACAGCATGGCTTCTTTCAGCAACAAATAGCGACCGAGGATAAACTCAATGAAAGAGACTGCTTGCCAACCTAGCTGACATTGATCGGAAACTCAATCTAAATAGTTCTACTTAAAGAATTAATACATTTTGTAGAAATATTATTACTATATACAATATTTTTTATTATATATAATTTAAAAATTAAATATTTTTTAATTTCTTTCCCTCTCAAACCCATCTCTTCTCTTTTATTCTTTTTTATAATTTTATTAAAATTAATAAATATCGTATTAAATCAGGTTATATAACGTAATCAGTGAAGAATTTACACTGAATATTCTCAATGTTGAAATAAAAAATTAATAAAAATTTAAAATTTATATATATTTTATGATTTGTCAATAAATTATAATATTTAAAAAGTAAATAAAGTAAATGAATATTCAACAAACGGTGTATTTTAAATAATATATTACGAAATTCAATATAAATTTTTTATTTTAATCTTATTTTTCTCACAAATAATTATTTCTCATAAAATTTAAAATAAAAAACAATCCTAATTATTAAGAAATAATTAAAAACTCCATGTGACTTGAACCCGCATTAAAGAATTTGCAACTTTCCCAACATCAGAAACACACATGCCAAACGGTCTAAGAACATTCATAATTTTTAAAATATGTCTACATAAAATATCAAGTATTTCAAACAGTCGACAACCATACTCAAGAATTGTCATATCTGCATCAACAAGTACAGATCATTCATCAACCATGACCGTATAATATCTTTCATGTGCGTCCGGATCCGGTCCTGCACGTCCTTTTTGCAGGACGTGCATGACCAAATCTGGACCGTTGGATCAGATTCGAAATCTGATCCAACGGCTGCCGAAATTTTACGAATTTTTAAATTTTAAAAATACATACAGGGGTCAAAAATATATGGTCCGTTGGATCAGATTTGACATCTGATCCAACGGACCATATTTGGCCCTGCACGTCCTGCAAAAAGGACGTGCAGGACTGGATCCAAATTCCTTTCATGTTCTTATACCGATTGTACGCCAATTTTTCACGACTATCATCTCTCAATGGAGTATGGACAAACCCCCGTGATGTACTCCCAACTTCAGGCTGTACGCCAGCTTTCCATGTGCCTTGAACCCGCATTAAAGAATTTGCAACTTTCCCAACCTCAGGGACAAACTTGTCTGACTATGCCACCAAAGAGCAGTACAGTCTATTAAATGCAGCGGTGTGGTGGAGAGGAGCCAGCTTGTTTTTAATATTCAATAGTGATTAATATATTCATAAATTAACATTCATAAAAGATTTTTTATATTATAATATTTAATATTTATTTATAATTATAAATATACTTAATCAGAATTTAATTTTAAAATCAAATTTAAAATTTAAATCGTAGAATTTATATCTCCTCTCATAAATAATTTAAATTTTACAAAATTCAAAACAAATATTTTAAAATTAAATTATATTCAATCACACCCATAATTTTGTTGCAGTAAAATTATATTCTACATTTATTTTAATTATTTGTAAATTTATAAAATTGCTGCTTTTAACATGTTTTTCACTTCAATGGTCTATTTTCTAACAATATTTCCGTGGTCTGTCATTAATGATTTGATATTCGTATCTGAATGAATAGGAAGATTTGTCGGTAAATTATACTCTACCCGTCACATTTAAATTCTCAGTATTTGGTTCAATATAAAAAATTTTATTTAAAAATTTAAATTATATTATAAAAATAATATAATATAATAAAAAATAAAAATATATAAATCAACAAATATTTTATATTAAATTTAAATATATAAAAATTATATATAATAAAATTAATAATTAATTTAATAATATAAAATATATTTAAAATTTTTTATAAAAAATACCAATTATATTCAAACATTTTAATATAATAAAAAATAAAATAAAATAAAATATTATTTAAAAAGTATATAAAGCAAATAAGACATATTTAGATAACATTTCACTTTAAAGTTTAACGTAAAATTTTTATTTTAATTCTTATTTTTTTCTCATAAAATTTAAATAAAAAATTTTAACTCAAAACATTATTTCATCTCAGCATTAAAGAATTTGCAACTTTCCCAACTTAAACAGCTGGACACGTTTTTCTGACGATCAAGCGGATCCAGCTTGTTTTTAATATTCAATATTCAATAATATATTCGTAAATTTTGTATAATAATAGCTATTTTTTTAATACTTTAATTTTTCTTCATAGTTACTCATTTATTTTTTTAATACTTTAGAAATTTTTTATAACATATAATAGAATTAAATAATATTTTAATTTAAAATTTTCTGTCTTGAGTTTCATAAAAAGAATTATTTGTGTGAGAAGAAATAAAACCTAAATTAAATATTTTGTATTAAATTTCAAAGTAAAATACTATCCAAATGCATTCATAATCAATGTAATGCTTAATAAATATTAAGCAAAATAAATTTTTTCTTTAATACTTGGAAGTTTTTCCGTAAGGCAATGAAACTCTCATCTAGTAATTATCAATATGCAACAGTCAAAGGCATTTCGGATCATCTAAATAACAGTCAATGTAATCTGTCTCTTTAATACTCAGAAATCTTCCATAACAGAATATGTAACTCATAATCTCATAACTTAATCTAACATTTAAAAGTATTTTACATAATCCAAGTAACATTCAAGGGCATTTTAGACTATACAAATAAGAACAAACAAAAAAATTTAAATCACCATACCCCTCACATAAACAGATAAATAAATTTCTTGACTTTTTTTATTACTGGTGTGATCACTAGGTAGGAACAACCATGAGAATAACTCAAAGCCCGACTTGACTCTTACTCCTGCAATCTACAGAAAGGAATAACCATGAGATGGTTAGCTCTTGATGTTACCAAGCCGAAGACTTCGTTCACATCCAAATCATTTGGCCTCATATCATTTGGAAGTTGCCAATCAAAGCAGTGAACCAATTGTGCTACCACCAAACGAACAATAGTAAGCCCCAGCTGCAAACCGGGGCAGCTTCTTCTTCCTGAGCCAAATGGTATAAGCCGGAAGTCTTGGCCCCGCATGTCTACGTTGTTTTCAGCAAATCTTTCGGGGAAGAATCTTTCCGGCTCGGTCCATACCTTTGGATCAAGCCCGATGGCTGATGTATTTACAAGAATCCGTGACTTTTTTGGAATGTGGTAGCCATCAATAGTACAATCTTCTATGGCCTCATGGGGGAGCAGCAGAGGTGCGACGGGGTGGAGCCTGAAAGTTTCTTTTATAACCATGTCCAAGTACTCTAGGCCTTCGAGGTCTTGTTCCTCCACAGTTGGGTCCGTGCCCACTTTTTCCTGAATTTCTTTCTGCAATTTCTTCATCACCCGAGGATGTCTCAGGATTTCTGTAAATATCCATTCTACAGCAGTTGCAGAAGTGTCCATTGATGCTACAAGCAAATCCTACCAGTCAAGTGAACTTCATCAATACCAGAATGAAAAGTTCAACATAAAGTTTTCAAGTTCAAAAAATATCTAGTACAATCAAAGGTGATAAAAGATAAACTAATTCAGCTTACTATTAAGACGGATTTGATATGACGACGATCAAATTCAAATTCAGCTTCACCGGAATGCAAAATGGCCATCATGGTATCTACTACGTCTGTGGTTTTATTTTGGCTCTTGTTCTCAACATGCTCATCTATGATTCTGTCAAGGAAATCATCAAACACCTTACCCATAGCCTTAAAACGGCGAGTTAGACCTTGAAGATCAAGAAGACCAAGGAAAGGAAAGTAATCACCCAGATTGGGAATTGCTGCAATGTGCAGCAACTCTTGAAATACATCCTTGAAACCTCTGTCATCAAAATCCTTGTCCGTATATTTCTTTCCAAATATTATGAGGCAACTCATGTTTGCAGCTAAAGATGAAACTGAAGCACTCAAATCAACAGCAACATGATCGGAAGCAGCCTTTTTGAGCGATTCAATCAACAACCCGAGCTCCTCTCTTCTCATGGATCGGAATTGATTAATCCTAAGATTGCTAAGCAACTCCAGCGTGCACAGCTTACGCATGTTTCGCCAATAAGGACCATATTTGGCAAAAGTCAGATTCCTTTGCTCATGAGCAACATACCAAGAACCCTCATGATACGGCCTACTTGCAAAATTAAGATCATGAGTTTTGAGGAACTTTTCAGCCGTTTCAGGGGATGAGACAACGATTGCCGGGACGAAACCTAACTGCATATACATGATGGGACCATGTTTTTTGGCCAAACGAAACAGATCTTGATGCGGATTCTTCCCCAACAAATGAAGATTTCCCAAGATAGGAAGCGGTTTCGGTCCCGGAGGCAATCTTCTGCGCTTCCTCATCCATAGCAACTCATGAAGAAGATAAGAAATTAAGGCAACCACAAATGTTGTGCATATCCAATCAAAGGCCACCATCATCAACCAACTCTATTGTTCAAGGATGGATGCCTAAAACGAGATTCGCTATTCAATATTTCAAGCTCTGAACATGCAAGAAAAAAACAAAGCAAAGGCTTTTGTAGACGGGCACCTGCATCTAGTAGACAAGCGTGTGTGGCCGAAGCTATCCTACTCATTCATGGCCTTGAAGGAGACATTTTGGCCGAAGTAAAACGTGACGTACAGCGCTTCCAAGTTATCGCTTTCTAGACTAATTACTAATTAGCCTAAAAAGAACCGTGCAAACGGACACTAAAATAGAAGAATGGAAGATTTGGAAGTCACACAATATATATATAATTAGTGCAATTAGATTAGCCATAGATATTTTAAAAATCAGTCCAAGTGTCCCGAAGTTATTTTGTTCTATATTTTAAAACTTTTAATCCTACTCATATCTTTCACCACAAGGACCGACAAACCAAAATGCATGACTAATGCAATTTGGTTACGGTGCAAACAATACTTTTTCTTTTAATATGTATTGATCTACTTCTCAATTATTAAATTTTAATTTAATAATTAAAAATTCACACATAGAAAATATTATTTATACATGATTAAATAATTATTAATTATCCACTGTCTTGGAAGGTAGACTCTTGAATAAAGCTTCTCTTACACGACTCTTCTGCGAAAGATGATTAATGGGTAGAGATCTATCCCCAGAAATCTTCCGATACTTAAGTTAGTATAGATTGAAGATTAGAATAAAAAAAGTAATGATAAGTATTTATAGGGATCAAACTTGTAGGAATAAAGAAGTGAATCCTATTTGAAAAATACATTCTATGCAGCTCCAATCTTCTATTTGGATTTGATGATGATGTCGTCCACATATGTTTCCATATTCTGTCCAATCTGCTTGACAAAAATTTTATTGATCATTTCTTGAAAGTTTGCTCTTGTATTTTTTAGACCAAAAGGTATTCGCGTATAACAATAATCCCATCATCAGTGACAAAAGAAGCTTTATCCATGTCTTCTTAGGCCATTGGGATTTGACGATAACCTTTATAAGTGTCCAAAAAGCATAATACTTCGTGCTCAACTGTTGCATCCACAAGCTGGTCAATCTAGGGAAAGGAGTATAGTTTCTTCGGTATGGCCTTATTTAAATCTGTGAAGTCAATACACATGTGTCAACCTCCATTGCGTTTCGGTACTACCACCGGGTTGGCCAGCTAAGTAGGAAAGCGGACAGGTTTGATTATACATGTGCTTAATAAACTGGTTACTCCTGCCTCTATTTGGCAAAAACTCATTTTTTCTAGAATACTAACAGAGATTCAACAGTGATTTATAGGTGGTGTTCAGTGATTGTACGTTGTACCATCCCTAACTCAGTATTATCCCAAGCAAATATATTATGATATTCTGTTAAAACTGCATAGACTTGATGGCGAACTTCTTCGGGCAACCCTTGTCCGAGTTTTACCTATCGCTCGGGTTTTGAAAAATCAATGCAGAATAGTAGAAATTCTTCTTCGGTTTCTATCCTCGTTAGCTCATCGTTCTCTGTGGTGCGTAATTGATATTCCCATTCTTCAGAATCTTAAAGCTTGACTGAGTAACATTCTTTTGCTTCATTCGTCTCTCCACGAACCACATAATAACTCCTCTCGATAGGTATCTCCAGGGTTAATTCATAAGTAGAGATTTGAACGTCCAATTTGTTAAATGTCGACCGTCCTAACAACATGTTATAAGTAGATGTAGTAGGGACTACTAAGAACTTCATTAGTACAGTAACGGTGTTGATACGCACAGGTAACTCCATTGAGCCAATGACCTTTATATACTCTTCTCGGTGAACCCATACAAAGGGATGTCTTCTTGAACTAGCCTTGCTTCGGGTATACCCATTTTGTCGAAAGTTTCTTTAAACAAGATATTGGCGAAACTACCCGTATCCACCAGTATGCGCCAAACAATCTAATCGAACTTCATGTTTATGCTCTCTACTGACTTCTGTACCAACTTTGGATTTTTTACGACGGTCAACATATGCATAGACAAACTCATTAAGATAACCCTATTTGATGGCATCTTCAATTTCTCTTTTGAGATCATTACAACTTTCTGTGTCGTGACCATGATGATTATGAAACATGCAATAGTGCTTTCAGCTCCACTTATCCGAGGCTAGAACATTGTTTACGGGCAGTTGATATTTTATATTTGTGTTTTATGTAATAATCATTTTGAGCTTTAATTTCTATTAAATTTTGGTATTTCAATCTCCATTTATAATCCATTTATCTCTTCTTTGCTTTAGGTGAGTTTATTGAAGATTTAGGATAGAATGAAGCAATTAAGGAGATTCTACACAATGAGGAGAGAGAAAAAATGCATAGCAACATTGCAAGATAGAGAAGCTTCAAGTGAGATTTTGGCTTCTTTAAAGTTTTCAAATACAAAATTTTCCTTCTATAAAATTATAGATGACATTTTGAAGTTTCCATAATGGTAAAATTTATGTCAATCCAAGTTTGTTTGGCCACCCTTCTTATAGTGGAAAGTCAATGTTTCTGGATTTGATTCTAGTTTTGATACATTTTGGTATAATAACCATATATTGAGTTCTAGATGTCAAATTGAGGTGATTCAAATCTCTATGTAAATCTAAGAACGTCATCTACAGTATTTATGAATATATCAAGGCCTAGATCATCCAATTTCAAGTTCTGAATTCATCAAGAATTTAAAATTGTTGTCACAGTTGCTTAGAAAACTGTAGCAAAATTAGTTACAAACGGTGCCGCTAGGTCCCATTGCTTGGTCCCACCTACAAGGGACCAAGTGGTTCCCTTTACAAGAAGCCAAACGGTTCCACTTGAGACAAAATGGTACCGTTTGGGTTGAGCAAAACCATTTGCCACTATTTTTCCTCTCTATTTTGAGAGATAATATACATCTTTTAAGGGCAAAAACAGGGGAGGCGGTTAGGGTTCCAAGAGAGGTGAAAAAATAGAGAGAAAAACTACAAAAATATCTCCCAAATCCTCAATATTTGCTAGAGAAATCAAGAGAGAGATCAAATCTTTGAAAAATGAGCAATCAATTTTGAAGATTCAAGCTCAAGAACACAACTCTTCGCAACCAAGTTAGAGAACTCCAAGCCTTGAAGAAAAGAAGATTTAAGCCATGAAAATGAGCAATTATTCCTCCTTCTTTGTTGCTTTATTTTCTTTGAATTTTAATATGTTGATGAGCTAAATTCTTGAATACTTGGATGGTTATGAACCCTAGTTATTGTCTATGTGAATGTTTGATTTTCTTGGTTGGTTGAATTCTGAACTATTATGGGTTGTTTGTGGGTTTGATTGGTTGAATTGATTTGGATATTAATTGATTCATAAACTGGATTTGTCACTTGGAATTGAGAAAGGAATGGTGGAATAGACCATGCACAAACAATGGGGATAATTTAGGTGAAGAGAGATAGTAACCTCAACATCTTCTTAATAATTAGAGAAATTTAATTGGAAATTCACTAATCTAAATGCATTCTTGGGTTGAATTGGTTAGAAATATATTTTAACTAATTAATCTAAGGGTAGAAGACTCTCATCTAGAGATAGAGTGAGTCTTAATATAGGAATTTTACCAAACATAAGAAGGGAAAGATAATTAACCATGGGATTTTTCTATCACATGGGTAATTCTAGGAGAATTTTTCATTCAAGTATTGTTTTCTCAATTGAATTCTCTCTTGCAAGTAAGATTAGTTAAGTTATTTTTAATTAGTTAAGTTAGATTCCCATCCCTAGTAGTTTATTTCAACCATTTTCACAATTGAATTGTTAGACTAAATAATAGAGGAAAAAATGAGTAATGGTATTTGACCATCCCCGATGATACGATATTTAAAGTATTTGCCATTATACTAATCATAACAATAAGTGCACTTGCCTTGTGTTTGTGTGCAAATTGTTGAAGATTATGATAGAATAAAATATAAGGGCACGAGAAAACGCACAATAGGGGTGTAGGATGCCCAAAGACTAGATTTGTTGTAATAGCGGGGTAATATTTTGTAGACGCAGGGAAATATCCCTTTGGGGATTTCGGTGAGGTTCATATGCCGAAGGATGCACTCACGTGGCTTCCACTAAAGGTTCCGTTCGAAAATGCTTCCTTCGGACTTCCTTCCTATCCTGCCTGTGTTCCTCAGTTTTGTGGTCGAGCTCTTTTTTTTTTTTTTCTTATGATTTCATCACCTTGGGTGTAACGGTGTACTCGTTCATAAAGCTCAGGCATGGTTTGGAGACTGTTTAACATAAGCTTGCACACTAGTGGAGGAGTATGCAAACCATGAACGTAAGCTTTAATATAGATCTCATCCTGTAGATCACGTACATCCAACACTTCCCGATTGAAGTGCATCGTGTAATCTGCAATCGAATCTATGACATTTTCCCGAAGGTGTGAAAGGTCATCAATTGTTTTTTGCCGAGTAATGTTGGGAAAAAAGTGCATCAAGAATTGCTTCCCTAATTGATGAAAAATAGATATACTTCTTGGCTTCAAAGATGAAAACCAGCACAAAGCTTGCGCCTCAAGAAAACTGGGAACATTCCACATAAGGCCATGTTGGAGGCGTCCCTCTGCAACATAAGGGATATGAATTTTTTCAGATGCTCCCTGGGGTTTCTCATGTCGTCATATTTATCAAACTTCAAATATAAAATAAGGCATCCAGGACAGCTCGTTGAAATTCTTCGCACAAAGAATTGTGTTGGATGAATTCCAACTATCGAATTTTTCTTGTTGTGCTTTATTTATGACTTCCACCATAGTTGTGCAAGCTTTCTATTCTCGGTCCTCTCGTGCCTTCTGATTGACACGAGTGTTCTTTTTTAAGACCACCTGCTTATCCTGGCCATGAGTCTCTTACCATAGTTGCCTAAATTGTGTGGAGGTAGAAATGATATGATGAGTTACTTGCTCAGGTTTGAATTTCTGGGTATAGAGAGTTACTGGATTGAATCCAGCTTTGCAAAGCATGTAATTGCCCTATCATGACCAAGAGTGGTGATAGCCAGTCCAGGATAGGCGAAGCACTGATGTGTTCTTGTGAAGATTGATTGGTGGTTGGTGAAAGAGAAATGCCTTGTCCCCATTGCGATTGATGATGATAAACACAAAGATGATCAGGGGAATCAAGAGTATCATCACAAGACAAATTGAGCGCAGAAGGATCCATAAGAGAGGTTGTAATTCTACCACGGTGGGCGCCAATTGTTAGAAGGTGAACTCTTGAACGAAGCTTCTCTTACACTAATCACCTCCGAAAGCTAATTAATGGATGGGGATCTACCCTCAAAAATCCTCTGATACTTAAGTTAGTATAGATTGAAGATAGAATAATCAAAATAAGAGGTAATGATGAGTATTTATAGGGATCAAACTTGTGAGAATAAACAAGTGAATCTCATTTAGAAAGTACTTTTTATGTAGCTCCTAATCCATCCTAAACCAAATAGAAATTGGTTTTCTCACTAGGCTTTATCCCTTGATGTATTACCGAAAAATTTGGCTTTATTCCCAAGCCCAACTCCATCATACTGCATGACTGAATGATTATTCTGAATAAATATTTAAAGTATTAACATGTGAGTTTTCAACTATTAGATCAAAACCTATTACTAAAATTTAGGATTAATTCTATTTTAGTACCCTAAAATAAGGGGTTTTGACAATTGAGTACCATATTTTTTAAAATTATTAAGCAAGGGTTTCATCGACCGACCAATTCAAATGGCCGAAAAGTGTGAAAAATATTTTTTGCCCTTTACTTTTTTGGGGTCTCCAAAGTTAAGAGTTCGGTCAATTAAGTGTCACATCTTTTAAAATTATCAATTAAGGGATAAATTTTAACCGCTGTCTAAATAATTCTATTGAAAATGTTTAAATGATCGATTTACTCTTTAAATAGAAATTAAAATTCTAATTTTATCTTTTTACTCAACTAATCAATTAAAAATAAAAATACAATTTATTTTTTAAAAATAATTTATTAACTTCTTTCTTCAAAACTTCATCTTCATATATTTTCTTCCTCTAACCATCACCATTGTCCAGCAATAATAGCCATCTTTCCCGCTACTGCTTGAACCAGCCACCCTTCCTTATTGCAAAATATCTTTTACTACATCTCTCCTATCTTTTTCTTCTTTTTCATTCCTCCTTCCATCACAAACCAACCTTCATAAATCTTGTTGCAATCACCAAAACCCTTGCTTCTACCAAATTTTCAAAAACCCAGACAAATAGTTGTATAATCTTTGTGTTAACTTATTAAAATTTTAGATTATTTCAAAATTCTAAATAATAAAAGAAAATCCACATAAGCAATCCAAGTGGTAGTAGCGACGGCTGTTGTTGCTGGTCAAGGGTAACGGTTGGAGGAAGGGAAGAGATAAATATGAAGTTTAGAGAAAAAAGTAAATAAATTATTTTTAAAAAATTTAATTGAATCTTTCCTTTTTATTGATTAATTAAGTAAAAAGATAAAATTAGAATTTTAATTTATATTTAAAGAGTAAATCGGGCATTTAAGTATTTTTTTATTAAATTATTTAGATGTTGATTGAAATTTATTTCTTAATTGAAAATTTTAAAAGATGTAGTACTCAATTAGTATGACTCTTAACTTTGAGGCACTAAAATAGTATTAATTCAAAAAAATAAAGGACATAAAAAAATTTTCACACTTTCTTGTAATTTGAATTGACCATAAAATTTAACCTTCAATTTATAATTTAAAAAGATATAATACTTAATAAAATAAAATTAATCCTAAAATTTATCTAACATGTGTTATAAAAAGTACATATCTAATCAGATCGAATGCTAATGGGACCAAATTTTTGACGGACAAAAATATCTCTTCAAGTCCATTCCCTACCCTTTTTCACTTTTTAGGAGAAACGTGGGTTTTATTAAAAAAACGGAGAGATCTTTTGCGGTAGGAGATTGCATTACATGGACCTTCGCCTAGGCAGAGTTGGCCCGACCAAATAAAAAGTCTCTTTTGAGCCATCATAAATGGGGTATCTCAAAAAGCGAAAAGGAGAGGGAGAAGTGATAATACTTTTTCCATGAGTTGCACGCGCCTAGGCTGGACGGCCTCCGATGTGGGAGAGGTGATTCAAAAATTTTAAAAATATAATAAATTTGGTACTACAAATAATACAATGTTTTAGATAATTTGGTTCTGATCCTGAACATAACATTTTATAGTAAATGCAGGATTAAATCTTGACCGTCTGAATATACAGAATCGGAACCGAATTGTGTTTTAGAAGCTCTGGAGCCGTCAATCTTTTCTTTCCTTTCAAGAAAGAAGAAAAATAACAAAGAAATATGTTTTAAATTTAAAGTTATTATTTTTAAATTTTATACTATGATTTAAAATTATAATCTACTTACAATCATTTCAAATAATATTTGAAATTTTGATTACAATTTGTTATAATTTATAAAATAAATAAAATAAGTGTCATATAACTAATTTAGAGATTTTATAAAAATGTGTATGTGTGTGTGTCTAAATTTTTGTGTTTATACATTGGCTTTTATTTATGGATGTTTGAAAATTTGTTTGGTAATTACTAAACCTTGGTTTGGGAAAACCTATTCACAACACCAAACCTATATTTAGCATTAATATGGTTCTCTCTCTAGTTAGAAATATAGGCGTTTTAACATTGTACACATAAATTAAGGATTTTGAAATCAAGATGTGTTGAAATTGAAATACTTAAACCATCATTTTATCTCTCTCATATTTCATTGACTCCAATAATTGATTAACTAAGTAAAGAATTACTCCATCCGTTTCAATTTAAGTATCTTTATAAAAATTTTATTTTGTTACAAAATAAATATTATTGAACAAAAATTTAATTTTTTTTCTTTATTTTCCCTCAAAGTAAAGAAATGACACTCTGTAAAGTAAATGATGATAGTTTATTGTATTGTAGTTTTCTCGATGGAGAGAATAAGTAATTAAGGATGAACTAATCAAATTAATTAATATGAGAAACAGAAAAAAGCCTTACGCACATACCAACATGTTTAATTTGCATTGTATGGTTACGCATGCTTGTGGGTCCAAAAAAAACTCAATATTCAAAAGAATTAGTTATGAATAATAAAGTCTTTTTATTTATATAAAAAATATGATGGGGATGTAAGAAACTAAAAGGAGGATGCGAATAAAGTCTTTTCATGGACCGAACGTATGCATTTTGTAATGTATATCCAAAGTACGAGAAGATTGAAAAAGCATGCATCTCTATACATCAAGAACCACCAATTTGCATACACATATTGGGAGCACTCACGCTTCACTATAAATGGCAAAAAATTCTAGTATAAATCTTGGCGTTTAGATGCTTACAGCTCCTCTTTTCACTTAAAACCTTCTACGTAAATGATACGTCTTAACACTTATAGGGCAAGTTTCAAAATTTTTAACTTTTCAATAGATCGAGTTCATTTAAAGAATGTTTATTGCTGTTCTTGTTTGAAGAAAGGAAAAAGACTCATGCATCATGGTACTAGGCGAATAGAGAGAATATTGCTAATTATTTTTTTCGAGTAATTCTCAGTAATTTATCGAAATTTTTTTTATTTATTTTTATATTTTAAATTTTAAGTGTGTCATATATTTTTATATTAAAATAAAAATGTGTTATAACTTATTTGCTCAATATAAAGATTAGCAGTGCCCATCATGTTATAAATTAAACATATTATATATAATAATTCAAGTTCATCATAAGCGGGTACAGGCGCGGAACTAAGCAATCCTGACCCATGGTCTGCCTCGGATCGCGGGAGAAGCTTTCTACCCTGGCCTGGCCTTGTTCCTTGCCTAAACCGAGGAGTTCATGGCCCAACCAAGCGCAGCGGGCTAGATCCCCAACTTAGTCCGCGAAATTGGTCGCTACTGACAATACCAATTTTTGACCTTAGCGTGGTTTCAGGGTGAGCTTTGGTTGGAAATCAAAATATTTTTTTAAAACTTTTTTCAATTTGAACTCAACTTTTCTTCTCAGAATTTTTTTCAATTTTGATTTAACTTCTCATCTTTTAAATAATTTATTTTTACGATTTTCAGACAAAAAACTCAAACTAAAATACAATTCAAATATATACTTAATTTTCTCATTATTGTTTTCCAAGTAATATACTTAGTAGTTGGGATGTGGTTCACCACATGAGTTTGTAGATGGTGTTGGGTTCATTATCCCATATTGGCTAGTTGGTATGCAAATTTCTTCTTTATAAGATTTAAGTAATCCTTTCTTTTGAAGTATTTTTTTAAGGGTGGAGTAACGCCCAAGTTCAACCTTTTAATAGATGGAGAAAATTAGAGTTCATTTGAATAGTGTTTGGTCAAACCAAACACATAATTGAGTTTTGTGAAATTAAATTTTTTGTGAGATGAAAAGTGTGACCTAATTGTATGTTTGAAGAAGTATAATCCAATTGTGTGTTTGGCAAATACAAAATTAGGTTTCGCTTTTCCTCTTATAAAAAATTTACTTTCACGAAACTCAAAACATAAATTCTATCAACCAAACACAATCCAAATACATTCTAATTTGAATATGTATTCCTTGTAATATCTTTTTTTATTTCATTGGGATATAGCTTCTTTATTTCAACATAGTGCCAAATAGTTTATATATATATAAAGTATCACACCATTAATAAAGATTATGTAATCAATTAATGAAAATAATTGTTAGCTGTAGTATTTACATACAAATAAAAATATATACCCATAAAGGATAAAAAATACTCCTATAAAGGAGAAATATTAATATAACCTTATGTTTAGTAGAAATTGAACCCCATCTTAGAGTTAGGAGGCCTTATTTCTTGTCACTTGGACTAGGCTTTCACAAATAAATGCTTTTGTATTAGGGCATTATTATATAATTTTTTTTAAACTAGGTACAGTAAGAAAACTAATCATTTTCTTAATGATCTTCTCCCTCATCTCTCTCCTCCTCTAAACTGCAAAGTAAAATTTTAACGCATCAAATTAGCCAAAACAATATAATGACTCACAATTCTATAAAGAATTCTCTCAATTTTCATGTAAAAAATCTTAAAATTATCAATATTAAAGCCCATTTTAAAATGTTTTTACAAATTGGATGAGTTTCACCACGTCACCCAATTTTCAAAGTCTTGTAATTTTTTCAAATATTATTTTTTGGTTAAATGTTAGCATAAAATAACTTATATAATTAGTATATTTTATTGTAATATAAATAGAAAGTTAAAGCTATAGTAATTGAATTATTCATGTATCAGTAATGTTGAAATTTTGTTATGTTATAACTATTACTAAAATTCATTCAACAAAACTTGGTATATAAATTGTAGGAGCACGAAAAGAACAAGAACATCAGTATATTTATATATTTCAATCATATTTTTTAATAATTACAATTTAACATTATTTATGTAATAAGTTATTTCTTTAATAATATTTTAAAAAATAAAATTTTTCAAATTGAGTTTTGCACCTATCAAATTCTATCACGTTATGCCACTCTATAACGGAGTTCATGATGTGACAGAACGAAACAAAAGATAAAATTTTTAAAAATGTAATTAATTTTTTATTATATATAATCTAATAAAATTATATATAACAAATATATTGTATTATATTGACTCTATATGGCACTTGTCAGTACTATTAGATATATATTTGAATTATATCTTTGTTAAACAACAGCCACGGATCCGTGGCGCAATGGTAGCGCGTTTGACTCCAGATCAGAAGGTTCCATGATCGATTCACGTCGGGTTCAAAACCCCGATCATATTGGATCTGCCTTTTTCTGATCCGTTTTAGAGCTTGTGGGGGCATTCTTGTCATTTAATAATCCTTTTATTCCCGAGGATATCCTTGTCATTGCAAAATCTTGTAAGGTTATTCTCGTCATCTCAGACACTTCTTCACAGCTGCCGATCAGCACTTCCTCGCCACTGTGCAAAACAGAAACCCACCCGACCCGACTGCAATTCACTGTCTCGAAAAGAAAAGTATGAGCTTCGCATATGTTTCTGGGACTCCACGAATCTCTCCGAAAACATCCACATTTCACCCCAGAATCTCCCGATTTTATCCTCCTGATTCCTTTAATTCTCGGCCATGGAGTTCAATGAAGACCTCTATATACTGCCTCAGCAGTGTGTCCACCAAAGCCAGGAAGAAAACGGGTTCAAAGCCGCAGAGGGATGCTTCAGAAGCAGAGGAACTGGTTGCTTCCTTAATGAGAAATTTCAGTGAAAATAAGGCATTGGTGACGACTTTGAATAAGTATGTCAAGTTTATTAGGAATGAGCATTGTTTTATGCTGTTTGAAGAGCTTGGCAAGACTGGCAAGTGGCTCCAGTGTCTTGAGGTTTGGCCCTTTGCTTCTCTTTTACTGTTAGGCAATGACCATTTTCTTGAATTTACTTTTGATTTCGAGTTCCTAGTGGTTCTTTACGTATTTTTTGAGGGTTCGGAAATATTGACTTGTCTTGCTTTCTTGGTTGGGTGAAAGCTCTTCACTTTCTGCTTGTTTTACATGTAGTTTCTAAAGAATGTGTCTCTCTCTTGGAGTGCACATATATGCTTATCAATTTAGGTTAGATGCTTCATTTAGTTTTGTCAGAATGGTATGAATTATCATGTTTGAAAGCACCACAAACTTGTTAAGGAAATGAGGGGGCGGACAAGTTGTTGGAAAATGAAACTAAAATAGAAAATTTTTCTGCTTTAGTTCCTAAATGTTATTTCAAGCAAAAACATTGAAATGGCTTTTTTGAGTTATAAATGAGTGCAGTTTTATTTGTTTAATTGAATTTTGGAGATTCAAGGTCTAGAGCTTGGACAAGCTATGAACCATGGCTATACTGAATCATCTAACATTTAGGTGTTCAGATGGATGCAAAAACAAAGGTGGTATATAGCTGATAATGGGGTATATTCAAAGTTGATATCGGTGATGGGAAAAAAACGGCAAACACGGATGGCCATGTGGCTTTTCTCTGAGATGAGAAATAGTGGATGCCGACCAGACACTTCAGTGTATAATGCACTGATCACGGCCCACCTTCACTCCCGTGACAAAGTCAAGGCCTTTGCTAAGGCTTTGGGATATTTTGATACGATGAAGGGAATAGAGCGTTGCAGACCTAATGTTGTGACATATAACATCCTTTTGAGAGCAGCTGCTCAGTTACGTAATGTTGAACAAGTTAACATATTGTTCAAAGATCTTGATGAGAGCATTATTACACCTGATATCTTCACATTCAATGGAGTAATGGATGCCTATGGGAAAAATGGGATGATCAGGGAGATGGAGTTGGTGCTGTCTCAGATGAAGAGCAAACAGCTAAAGCCTGACATCATCACTTTTAATCTGTTGATTGATTCATATGGAAAGAAGCAAGAGTTTGAGAAAATGGAACAAGTATTTAAGAGCGTACTACGTTCCAAAGAGAAACCAACACTTCCTACATTTAATTCAATGATCACAAATTATGGAAAAGCCAGGCTGAGGGAGAAGGCAGTATCTGTTTACCAGAAGATGACTGACATGGGATACAGCCCAAGCTTCATCACATATGAATGCCTTATTACAATGTATGGTTATTGTGATTCTGTTTCTAGAGCCAGAGAGGTGTTTGACCAGCTGATAGAGTCTAGGAAGGAGAAAAGGGTTTCAACATTAAATGCAATGCTGGAAGCTTATTGCAGGAATGGTTTACCAATGGAAGCAGATACACTTTTTAAGAGTGCACATGCATCTAGAAAATTTCCCATTGACTCTTCTACATATAAACTTTTATACAAGGCCTACACTAAAGCAGGAATGAGGGAGTTAGTGAAACAGCTGCTTTTATACATGGATAAGGATGGAATTATTCCAAATAAAAGGTTTTTCTTGGATTCTTTGGGAGCTGTTGGTTCTTCAGATTCAAGTCAAAAGGAAACCAGTGACCTTGGAGACAAACTCACAAATAAATCTGAAGTCTAGGAGAAGCTGAGAATTTGTAGAATATCCTCTTCTCTGATTTGGCTGAGATTCAAATAGTGCCTGCTCTCTTCATGACCTGCACAAATAGCAGATCAATTTCTGAGTTGTTGTCTTCTCACAAGTTATGTGAACTTCTGTTGCTCTAATGCTGATTCAATGATGGAATCAGAATACTTATTGAATTTTCTCTTTCCTCCAGAGTTATATGTTTATTCTTTACCTACTCAATTCCATAAGAATGGTTTATTGTCTTCTCACAAGTTATGTGAACTTCTGTCGCTCTAGTGCTGATTCAAGGATGGAATCAGAATACTAATTGAATTTTCTATTTCCTCCCGGAGGTATATTTTCATTCTTTATCTACTCAATTCCATAAGAATGGTTTCTGTTTTCAGGCTCTTGATTTGGATTTCATAATCTTGAGTTTCTCTGATTTGCAATTACAATAGTTCTAGATCAAGATTTTATGTACTAAAAAACCGAGAATTCTGAATTCTTTTTCTGAGGATATAGCAAAATTTCCATCCACAGGCAGTTGTTTAATCGCTACTTTCTGCATTGTAGATAAGTTGATGTAATCTTAGTAGATAAACTTTGCAACTGAATTGTTCGTTATTCAAGTGTGTATATGTGTGCGCATATATTTCTGTTATCATCTATGGTGGTGCACACATTTATCTTTTTCAGGTGAAACTTCCAGTATATATGGCTACTACTCTCTGATCATTTGCTTTAACTAGTCTTCATGTTGGATTAGTTGTATCATTGTTACACTTGACTTGTGAAGTGCTAAAGAACTTCAGAAATATATTATTTTCATCATCTATCCTGTTAGCCTTTTTCATATTGTTGTTGGGAAGACTCTGGAAAACTGATGAGAAGAAGAAAAGAATATCTAAGTAGTTTATGAACCATACCTCTGGCCTTGCCATATCTGATAAGTAGTTCAGAACAACAGAAAAGGTTCATAAGAAACATAACTCTTGGACTACTGAATCTGCTTCTATGTCAATTGAAAAACTAAAAGTAGCCAATCATAAGAATAACACGCCCAACTGTTCTGTTAACATTCTCTTTTTCATCCCTGGGATTGAGGCATAGTTGAGATGCTGTGCAAGTTGAACTCAAGTACAGTAGTATGAAGGGTGTAGTCAACTCCTCTAGAACACTATGGTACACAAGCAGAACTTCATTCAGCCCTTTCAGATGTTAAATGAATTCAGCCAATTTGAGGAAAGCTGCTCAAGCTTTGTAGATTTTTATGAGCTTGGAAGGAATACTTGAGCTTCTTCACTTAAGAGCACAAAGGAGTTTTTAACAATGTTTTTTAACAAGCTCAAGCTGCTCAGTGTTTTTGGCAGAAGCTTCTGAGACTTGTGCAACAAACAAGAGATTTTTTGGAAAAGCATATTGGTTCACAGGCCTAACTTTACCTAGTCTTAGAGGTTTTGTTGGGCTCTCTGCTTCTGTAGAAAAAGTTAAATTAAGGATAAAATCTACAATGTGGTCTACAAATTTCCACCTTTACTAGTTGCTAGTGGAAGGTTTTCGTTTCTATCCGTTTGAAGGGCAATTCTTCACAATAACCCATTTAGCTCTTATTCTGCTTATTTTTTGGTCCGAAAGGCATTTCAAAACAATTTTCGAAAGTTGAAGATCCCCTTATCAATAGATTATTTTTCAAATGAATGCATGCTATATATATGTTAGATTTTGCTTGAACAAGCATCTTATGTGGCCGAATGTTAGTATTTTATGCAGTTACTGTAGTTTCTTCTGTCTCTTTGTTGAAAATCCCTTAAAGAAATCAAGCAAAGGGGATTTCTGCTTCAGTTTCCTATTTCCTTCATTTCTTTTCCCTTGTCATCAATTGGCAAATGACCCTGATGTGACTATACTGTTCTTGAACTAGTTTAATATAAAGCCCAGCCCCCCAGACTTAGTGCTGTCTTCTGCTGGTTTATGGATGCTTTACGAATTATGGTATATAGAAACTGTTAGTTTTGATGCTGAAACTTTCAGCTAGAGTTTCTATCAGAATCTATTACCTTCACCTGATGAGTTCTCATTTTCCTTGTTGCCAATCATGTCCAACTGCGCTGATCAATTCTTGCGCATGGATGTTTTCCCTTCCTCTTTTGGTTTTTTATTTCTTAGATGTTATTTACCCTGTGCTGCTTATTAGTTGCTGCAGATCAATCTTTTGCGCATGGATGTGTCCAATTACCTCCTCCTTGAAGAAGCATCCACTGTCTTGGTAGAAATACACATAATTAGCATCATTAACCAACAAGCGCGTGCAGCTCGCTGACTGGTTGGAGGGGAGGAGAGAAACAGAGATGAAGAAGAAAGGAGCTTAAATTGATTTGAGATGTGTTCCATTTTCTTCAATTCCAGTTGGTTAAGGACTTCAATGCTCTGCGTCCGCAATGAATGTTTTCAAAGGCCCTTATGGTATTCATCTTTCCTTCATAGGATTCACATTTGATACATCCCTCAAGGTCCTTAAGGCTTGCTCTGTTTGTTTTAAGTTTGAACCTTGAACTTGAGCCCTCAGAAATAGTTTGAGACCAAGTTGTCTCCTTTAGACCTCGGTGATTTGTTTGCATTATAGAAGACCATGTTAACATGTACATACTTTTTCTGTTGAATGTCTTATTTTAACTTTGTTTCATTGAGAAGAGTATTAAAATTTATATAAATTACCAAAAATTGCCCTGATTGAGTAATGAGGGTACTGGTGAAAAGTTATATATTAGTGGAATTCATTTTCCTTAAAACCATGGATAGGTTATAAAATTTAGGTAATAATATGTCCTTTTTTTTATTAACTTCAGCAAAAAAAAAAAAAAAGAGGAAAAAGGGATAGATGGACTATCTGTCATATCTGTCAGCCACGTGCTGCGCTCACAAAAATAACTACTGATTCATGAACGATCAAAGCGGACACAAGATTTCTTTCCAAAAACATGCTCTGCAAGTGCAAGTTGCTCTGGTCTGCCGCTTTTTTTTTTTTTTTTGGTTAATGTAAAACCAGTATAAAATATTCATAGTAAGTAGTAATACATTTTTTTCCCTGGAAAAGGAAATGCATATTTAAACATAGTATGGCACGTTTTCATATTTAAACATCGTCTAGGTCTAACTTGGGTGGCACAAATTGTTGGGGCTCAGAAAATAAAGTGGTTTCCACGTGGAACAATCCCAATGACCAAATTCCCCAAGATCACTGATGAGTACCATGCTCAAGATAATGTGGTCCGAATTCTAGTTCTGTCACTACTCAATAGAATCATCATCTCCGCCACTCTCTGAGCTTTGTTTGTTTTGCTGTGTGAAACTATTCCTTTATGACCAACCCAACAGCCAGCCCACGACCCACAATCCTTTCCTGGTTTGAAGTTTGAATTTGATTCATTAATTTGTCATCATTTCCTCGGATTATTTGAATGGAGCCCAGAAGTTTTCAAGAAATTTTCATTTTTGCGCACAAATTAACGGATTTGAGAAGATTGTCCTAGGAACAAAAACAACTACTGTCAAAGGCCAAAAAATCTCGCTCTCGTTCCCCTTTTGCTCTTTTTATGTCAAGTCAGGCAAGTTTATACATTCTTACGGGACATGAAAAAGTTTCCCGGCACTCTCTAGTCTGGTGGTTAAAATCTTTCCTGGATTCACTAAAAAATTTTCTTCCGCAAAATGCTGATGCAAAGGGACAAAACAGAAAAGGAAAAGCAGTAACTAGCAGTAATTAGTGCTGATAGAGAAAGGACTTCTTAGAAGTTGGCAAAATTTTTTGATGATCTAATGATCTCTGATGGTAGGCGCAGATTCAAATGAAACGACAAAGACGACTAGTCTAATCCCTCTGAGACGAAAGTGACGGGAAAGAGCATATTTTAATAGTAATCGTCTTAGCGGTAGGAAACACAGGCTGTTTATAAACCAAGTCTTTAAAGACTTGTTGGTGAGTCGTCAATTCTCATTTCTTCTTCTCCTTCGGCTCACATGACTAAGAGAGAACAAACATCATTAATTCCAAGAAGTCAATTTTGAGTCTTTGATTTTCAGAGCTTCAACAAGGCCTCGTTTCATTGTTGTTCATGAACAATCATTGTGGTACACTTCCGTTTTGCAAAAGAAGGGTCATCAGAAGCAACAGACCATGACTATTCCAGGTGAATTTTATGTTCTTGACAACTATTTTCTTCCATTGTTCAACTAATATAAATCATTGGACAATGTGTACTTGATCAAAACTACTTTCATCTTGGAAATACTTTGCATCTTCACCAAGTTGATGGATATGTTTCTGAGCATTCAACTACATTTCTAGTATTCATTTTCAGTTTTGACCGCTCGTGAGTCATGATGCATGAAATCTGTTATGAACCTTTGTGACTCTGAGGTTCATCCAAGACCATTAAGGAATACTAATATAAGATGGTAGGGCCAGAGCCTCCATGCTAGTAGTTTGTCATATAGGAAGGTCATAATGAGAAAGTCCTAAAAGGGGCTTGAAAATGCTAGAGATGTACTTCGTCAATATAGTTCATGAACATATTAATCTCAAGATATTTATCAAGCCTTTCTTTGCGAAACCTGTTTTAGTAATGTGTGTTCATGTTGATGGAATGGAGGATAAAAGGAAAGCTATCAGCAATAGTAAAAAATAGTACAATTAAAGGCTTTGTGTTTTTCATCCACTTTACAGCTAAACATGATCTAACATCCTAATTGCTCTGTTTTGATTATGATCATTATTTGAAGCTTTAATCAAAGTTATTTTCTGAATGGAACTAACAATCGTTGAATTTCCAGCTCTGCGCGTGCCATGTACAATCTCTGCAATTCTGTTTCTTTTGTTACTGAGTCCATTCTGTTCAAGTGAAACTTTAGTCAACCGTAGAAGGGAGAGCATTATAGCAAAGTACGGTGTTGTTGCTGCCGATGATGGCAGATGTTCTAGGATTGGAAGAGATGTTCTCCGAGAAGGAGGTCATGCTGTTGATGCATCAGTTGCTGTCGCTCTTTGCTTGGGTGTTGTTAGCCCAGCTTCAAGTGGCATTGGTGGAGGCGCATTTATGCTTGTTCGATCAGCTAATGGGAAAGCACAAGCCTTTGATATGAGAGAAACTGCTCCAAACAAAGCCTCTGTGGTATTTAAACTTCTATGACTTTGAGCTAGTTTTATAATTTATAAGCCTAAGATAATGATCATCACCCCTCCCCTCATTCCTCTGGTTAATTTCATTGCTCATTGGAGATTAGGAAGGAATGGAACGTCATAATAATCTCGTTGTCTGATGAAAACGATGGCAGCTTAATTCCTGATTTCTTGCTTCTTTATGACAAGAGTTAGAAGAGTTCAATTATGAAATTCTCATCCTGATTTCCTCGAAAGAGCTAATAATGATATTTTCATAGTTACTTTTTGGATATTACCCAATGTTCTCTCAGTTGTAAGCTTTGTTCAATGGAATAATATAAAGCGTGTAATCCTATGGCTGACTTTACCATGAACTACCCTTAATATTTATATCCCTTTATTCATAATGAGAGAAATTTCAACAAAGAAGAAAGTTGATAAAATCTGTATAGGCTGATTTTGTCATATTAAAGAATGTAAGCACAGGATATTTGCAACCAGAAGATTCCTTGATTTGTGTATCCAAGAAAATTGTCTGGACTAGATCTGGATTCTGAGCATGTGATGTAAAAAGTATTTCACGCATTCTTTTTAGAAGCATCGAAAATCCTGTTGAAGTTTTCTGCAGAAAGCATCAATGGATTCCTGTGTAAAGGGAGAAAGGTTTGCTTTTAGTCTCTAAACATTATGTCAGTGTTCTCATACATACCGTGATCATTGTTCTTATCTCTCTCGGAGCTCTCCAGTATGTAATAACTTCAATTGCTACTTTGTAGCTAGCTAATCCAATTACTTTTTCTCTACTATGTAGAATATGTATGCAGGAAACCGAACTTTGAAAGCTAATGGTCCGCTTTCTATAGCTGTTCCGGGAGAAGTTTTAGGTCTTCATGAAGCTTGGAAACAGTATGGAAAACTCCCTTGGAAGAGGCTTGTAATGCCGGCTGCACGACTTGCTCACCGTGGATTCAAGGTTTCACCATATCTGCGCATGCAAATGGTTTCTACAGAATCCGGTATTATGGCAGATAAAGGACTTCGAGACATTTTTACATCAAATGGCAGTCTCTTACAGATAGGGGATAAGTGCCATAACAGAAAACTGTCAAGGACTCTGGTAGAAATTGCAAAACATGGACCAAAAGCTTTCTATAATGGAAGTGTTGGATATAATCTAGTTAAAGATGTCCACGAGGCTGGAGGCATTCTGACAATGGATGACTTGAGACATTATCAAGTTAAGGTAAGAGAAACAATCTCCACAGAAACCTGGGGAGTCAAAATCCTTGGCATGCCTCCTCCTTCATCTGGAGGACCTTCAATGGTTCTGGTAAGTAAATTAGCTGAATTCTTCCCCTTCATTTCCACCATGATGCTTAATTTTGGAGTTTCATGCTTCTATTTCTACTTTTCTCACCATAGATACTAAACATCCTTGCACAATTCGGAAGTTCTTTAAACATTTCAACTCCCCTGATGACACATAGAGAGATTGAGGCCTTGAAACATGCATTTGCAGTAAGGATGAACCTTGGGGATCCAGATTTTTCTAATGCAGAAGGTGTCTTAAATGATATGCTCTCAACTAAATTTGCAAAAGAGCTGCAGAAGACCATATATGATAATATGACTTTCAGTCCTCCTCATTATGGTGGCAGGTGGGCTAGCTATCTCCATATGGAATCTGGTTCTGAAGATCTTACAACGGTTATCTCCCAATGGTATCTCATTTTCTGAGTGTGGAAAATGTTTGCCTCATTATAGGTGGAACCAGATCAATGATCATGGCACTAGCCATATGTCCATTGTGGACAGAGAAAGAAATGCCCTCTCCATGACAAGTACGATAAATGGATACTTTGGTGCTAAATTTCTTTCCAGAAGTACTGGAATTGTCCTTAACAACGAAATGGATGATTTCTCCATGCCTGCAAATGCTTCAAAAGACGTTCCTCCTTCTGCACCAGCCAATTTTATTCATCCAGGCAAAAGACCTTTGTCATCCATGACACCTACTATCGTTGTCAAGGTAACACATCTTTTCCATTTATCCTTTAATAGTCATTACTTATACTGCAAACGAAACAAACAAACATGAGCTCATGAATTGGAACATCTTACCACGTTTGGTATCGAAAGAACGATTTTCTTCCCTCAGTTATGATTGGATCGCCTAATGTTGGAATTTTTGTATCTGCAGGATGGGAAATTGAAGGCTGTTATAGGTGCAAGTGGAGGAGCCAAGATTATTGCTGGCACAACTGAGGTATTCTTGAACCATTTTGCCAGGGGAATGAATCCCCTGTCTTCTGTAATGTCTCCAAGAAATTATCATCAGGTGACTACTGAACTACCTATCGTGATCCGCAGCCATTTTTTTTTGGCCTTTCTTTTCTTCTGAGATTTGTTAAAAGCAGCCTAGCACCTGCAAGATCCTTATCTAATTAGCATTTCTTTTCCTTTTTTTCTTTCTCCTTTTCGGGCAGCTGATTCCTAATGTGGTGGAATATGAGGACTGGAAAATCGTGACTGGGGATCACATTCAGGTTCCTGCAGAAACGAGGGATTTCCTTAAGAAGAGAGGTCATGTCCTACAAAGTATTGCTGGTGGGACAATTTGCCAATTCGTGGTTCAAGATTTGGAGTCAGCAGATTATGGAAAGCTTACAGCAGTAAGTGACCCAAGAAAGGGTGGTTTTCCAGCCGGTTTTTGAATATCTTGAGTTGTCCTAGCGCTTTTGATACGATGGTTATATCAGAAAATGAATAAATAAATTGCAGTTCTCCCTAATATTTTGCACTTAAATTTTAATTATCTATCAGGGGGCACCATACCTTTTTGCTTTTTGGGGAAAATTAGGAAAAGTGGCAATAAATCTGTTCTATCTCAAATTCGACCATGCCCCGGTACATTTTCACACATATAACAACAAATACAAAAAAAGAAAAGGAAAGAGATATAGAGGATGATATACCTATTTAGTCCAATTCGATTATATTCTATTACCTTTTCTCGTGAATAACAATGCATACAAATAAAAGGAGGAAGAGAAAGAAGGTGAAGGAATAATAATAACAAATGCTTTAGATTAAACGTACAATATGTTTAATGAAAATCAGTAGAAAGTGTGATACTCAATTTAAAAGAATGGATAGCTAATTTCAAGAGTATCTTTTTTTTTTTTTGAATTTGAGTTTATCTATTTAAACTCTATCACAATCTTAGTAAAATAAGAAACTCCAACCTAGTTTTATTTGCTCATTTTTTAAAAATGAAAATCATGTACTGTTACAAAGAATATGGAAAGGAGATAAACATACACTTAACGAATATTAGCATTGAAGGTTTTGTATTCAATAAGAAGTATTTTATCAACTGAACTCAATTAATTCTCTTATAAATAGGATTGTCAATCAAACCGAGCCTAGAAGGCCAGCCCCTAGCTAGGCCCTATCTGGCCTGAAATTGTTGACCCAATTTTTGTATAAATAATTTTTTTACATATCACTTTTTAAAAATTTGGCACATCAAATTTTTAATTCAAATACTTTGAAACTATAATTTATAAAATTAATATATATATATATATATATATATATATATATATATATATATATATATATATATATATATGTGTGTGTGTGTGTGTGTGTGTGTGTGTGTGTGTTAGAAAATGTATTCCTTATTTTTTTTAGCAAAAAGAAGGGGTGAGAACTTGAGAGATTCTTTACATTTGTGTATCTTTTTTCCTTGGAAGAAGAATCTTGATTCTATATATTTATATATATTGACAATATAATGATCACAACCAATTAACTTCTTCTCATTCTTCTCATTATAAATATACTTATAAATATAAATAATTTCTTTTTTATATATAAATAATCTTATTATTTAATATTTATATTGACTATTAAGTATGTATTGCTATTATATTTATTGTATGGTGTTTCTATCTTCATATGTTATTAAATTAGTTCTCACTATCAAAACAATGTTAATAAGTTATATTTTTTGACCATATAAGAATATACAGCATCTTACCTACATGTAATTTGTTTATCATTATAATTGATATAATTTCATTAAAAGAGATATGATATATATATTCATAAGTTTTTTTGAGTGGTTAGCTTTAAGTAAAGTTACAAAATAAAAAAATAAAATTTTTTATTACTCAATTTAAATTTAAAAAGATTAAAAAAATACTAATTATCTAATATTTATATTCTTTTTATTTTATTACTTAATACTTAATATACATATTTAATTATTTAATATTTATATCTCCTTAAACATACAATTATTTGATACCTATATCTAATGTTGATATTCTTTTGTTTAGGAATTCTAAATTTTTTGTTATGTAAATTACAAATCTCTTTTATATTAAAGTTCTTTTGAAACTTTGCTTATTCTAACTAATGATCATATGCAATGAATTTTAAAACGTAAATTTATCAATTTAATTACAGATAAAATTTTGACTTATGAGAAAGATCATTTTAACAAGAGAAAAAAATTATTTCTTCCGACTTACGCTCATTAGATCGATCTCGAGCTTAACATTATTGGCACATTTGGGCCAAGCCCGAATCAAACTCAATATGACCCGAGCTTGGCGAAACCTTACTCACTTTGCCGGCTTGACATGTCTTCTTGTAAATATTCAAATCTATTCGAACTCCTTTTTTTTGTAGTTATATGAGATGAGCCACTTACATCATTTCTATATGTAGTATTTTTTTAGATTATATATAGTACGTAAAAATTTTTATTATTCACTATTCACTTTTAAGAATTCTTAAATTTTTGTGAAACATTTGAAATACTAAAATTCAGATTTGTTAACAATAACTACGTTTTTTGTAAATAAAGTATAATTTATCAAACGATATCTAATTTTACATCTTTTTCCATATAAAAAACTTCAAAATCGGCCTCAAAACAATCGATTTTGAAGATAAAATACCAATCTACGTCACCAGCGCCAGCAAGTGGTGCAATTTACACACAATTTCTGCCCAAAATTGATTTTGGGCAAAAATTGCTCATAATTTTGCCAATTGTTGGCAAAAATTGTGTGCAATTTTTCTAATTTTTGGCAAAATTGTATACAATTTTTGTTACAAATTAGCAAAAATTATGCACAATTTTTGCCAAAATTTGAGAGAAATTGAATGTAATTAAAAAATTATATAGTCTGCCTCAAAATTAGCAATTAATTATTTGAAAAGGTAACATAGGTTATGCTAATAGAAATGAATTTAAAAATAATATTCTTAACAATTATCAACTTAAAAATAAAAATAAATTTTAAAAAAAGAAAAATAAAAATAAAACCTTAAAGAAAGAAATACAAAGACAAGAAATTCCTAACTAAAAAAACAAAAAGAAAAATAAGGAAAACTCTGGAAATCCAAATCAAGTTATTGACGTGTTTTGTTCAAGCTGGACCTGATAAGGTAGATAGTTTTAAATGGCGAGTATCTGGGAGTGGCATCTTCACGGCTAAGTCAGCATTTATATTGCTCCAAGAAACTAATTCTGGAGATAGTGCAAAAAATTGGAAAAGAGTGTGGAGATTTAGGGGCCCAGAGAGACAATCATATACTATGTGGCTTACAAGACATGAACGTTTACCAACCAATGCTTTGTTGTATAACTTAGAAATTAGGGAGGAAGCAAGGTGTAATTTTTGTGATACTCAAGAGGATACGCAGCTCCATGTTGTATGAAATTGTTTCTGGGCTAAACAAGTATGAAAGATATTGATATCTTCACCACTCTGAATATTGTTTTTTCAAGAGTGCAGGTGTAATGTCTGGGTAGACTTGAATTTAAAATAGAGATAGACAATTTTTGCAAAAAATTAAGAAAAATTACTTATAATTTCACCCAAAATTAACAGAAATTGACCACAACTTTCACCAATTTTGGGCGAAAATTGTGTACAAATTACGCCACTTGTTAGCACAAATGACGCAGATTGGTATTTCATCTTCAAAATCAACTGTTTTGAGACTGATTTTGAAGCTTTTTATATGTAAAAAGATATAAATTAAATATTATTTGATAAATTAAACTTTATTTACGAAAAAACATAATTCTTATTGACAGATCTGAGTTTTAATATTTTAAAAACTTTAAGATGCTTAAGAATTATTAAAAGTAAATACTAAATAATAAAAAAATTTATATCCAAAAAAAGTTGCATATAGTATACCCATCACTTATTCGTTAAATTTTTATGACGAGTCATTTGTAGTTATTTTGTATCTATTGAGCCCAGAGATTCGAATTCTTTCAATATAAAATTTATATATATATATATATATATATATATATATATATATATATATATATATATATATATATATATATATATATATATATATATATATTAAAGTTGAGGTTGAATCATGAAAAAATGACATGTGAAATTTTTAAAACTTTAGTTAATTCTAATGATGCCAAGTTGGATGTTAAGAATTTATTACTTTAATGATTTATGTACCCATATGAACTCATATCCATATATAATCACCTTATCTATGGTTTTTAAAAACAATATTAGATACTACATTAATTGAATTGTATCTTTATTATTTTTATTGAGGACTTTTCTATATACAATGGATTCAACATATTAATTCTTATGATCAAAGACTATTGTACATACAATGAATTGAATTAATGGAATGAGATACATTTCCTTCATTCATTAATAGAAAACTATGCATTCAACATGAAGTTAAATAAATATTCCAAGATAGACTTTTAATTATTTCACAATATAAATGAGTTAAGATAAAGTTCTTAAATTCATTTATAGATAAACACTAAACAACAACTATTGACCATCTATATATACAACAACACTTATAATAGTAATTAAATATTATACAGTATATATCTTATATATGTCTCTAACTATAAGATAGATACATGAATCTACTATAAAATTAATACATAAATTTATAATTATTGTTTTAAATACATAAGTTTAATAAAATAATTGATTATCATGTCTATTAGTAATAATATATATATATATATATATATATATATATATATATATATATATATATATATATATATATATATATATATTCTATTATAAAAGTTTTAGAAAAGAGCTAATAGCGGAGCATAAAAGGAAATTGAAGTAAGATTAAAATATTGAGAGTAAAAAAATAGTTTAAAAGACATTGAGAAAAAATAGAATTTGAAAATAATCTTAATTTAATCATTAGAATTTGAAAAGGTTTTTTTTTAAAATTTTAAATACATTTGAATAAATTCAAGAAACAATAATTATATGAAATTTCAATTTATGTTAAAGTATATGAATCTACTAATTATCTTAATTTTGGTGATATATAATTAATTTTACAACCAATCAATCTATAAACAATATTAAACAATAAATTTTTAAACTTTTGAATACAACTAATGATCTTGCACTTATTGTAAATTTATTTATTATATATATATATATATATATATATATATATATATATATATGTCTCTAACTATAAGATAGATATATGAATCTACTATAAAATTAATATATAAAGTTATAATTATTGTTTTAAATACATATGAAGCACAATACGATACCACCATCAAAGATATAGAAATAAATTTATGATAAGTTATGATTAAAAGAATTAGAAACTATTTTTATTATTTGTAATGATTAGACTAATTTGTTAAGAATATTCGCATAAGATGACATAATAATATGATTTTTTAAAATAAAAAAAATATTTAAAATATATTTATTTTATAATAAAAAATAATTTATAAATTTTAAATTTTATTATTAATAAATTACTCGCAGGCATTTATAATAAAAACTTTCCCCATAAAAAATCAAACATGTGCTGAATTCGGTGAATTGTCAACGGAGCCTGCATCGAAAAGAAAAAAGAAAATTTGTCAACGGCGCCATATTGCTTGATTATTCTCGTCTTCAATGTCCCGTTACTTCAAGTCCTTTTTAATGTTTAAGGCAGATGTAAGAAAGCAGTCGGGGAACCTAAAGCCCGAAGAAATTCTCATGCCTCGTGAGAATAGGAAATCTGGATTTCATGTTTGTTTTGGTAGCTTATAATGCAAAATCACACCCCACAAAAGCAGTCGGTTGGCTCTTTGTTAGATAACTGCATATTCCTCCTCCAGACAAGTCTCAAAACCAAAGACTCATTTTCCACAAAATTGACTCATGGCCGAATTATCAAATCTGGGCTTCACTTGAGCGTTTTTGTCATGAACAATCTGATTAATGTTTATGCAAAAATGGGATATGTTTCTGATGCTCATAAAGTGTTCGATGAAATGTCCATCAAGAATATATCTTCTTGGAATACACTCTTATCAACATATGCAAAACAAGGAGCTATTCGTGAAGCACTTTGCCTTTTCTATCAGATGCCTAAACAAGATTCTGTTTCGTGGACAGCGTTAATTGTGGGATATAACCAAATGGGTCTTTTTCATAATGCCATAGGGATGTTTTTAGGGATGGTATCATGTGGAGTATTTCCGACAGAGTATACTTTTACTAACATTCTTGCTTCCTGTGCTGCAATTAAAGCATTGGATATAGGTAGAAAGGTGCATTCTTTTATTGTTAAACTGGGGCTTTGCGGTTATGTCTCTGTAGCTAATTCTTTGTTAAATATGTATGCCAAGTCTGGTAATGTTAGTACCGCAAATGTGGTGTTTGAGAGGATGAAGTTGAAGAATGTTTCGAGCTGGAATGCCATGATTTCTTTGCACATGCAGTCTGGCCAGGTTGATCTTGCACTAGCTCAGTTTGAGCAGATGAAAGAACATGACATTGTCTCATGGAATACAATGATCACAGGGTACAATCAGCATGGGTTTGATATTAAAGCACTGGATATGTTCTCAAAGATGCTGAAGGATCCCATACTAAAGCCTGATAAATACACTCTAGCAAGTGCATTATCAGCATGTGCAAATCTTGAAAACATAACTTTCGGAAAGCAAATTCATGCACATCTTATTCGAAGCTGTTTCAATACTGATGGGGCAGTTGGGAATGCCTTGATATCCATGTATTCCAAGTGCAGCAGTGTTGAAATTGCTCAAAAGATTGTAGACCAGAGGGGAGTATCAAATCTAGATATAATAGCATTTACAGCTCTGCTTGATGGATATGTCAAACTTGGAGATATCAATCCAGCTAGAGTGATCTTTGACTCATTAAGAGAACGTGATGTGGTTGCATGGACGGCAATGATAGTTGGTTACATCCAGAATGGCTTCCATGATGAAGCTATCACACTTTTCAGATTGATGATCCACAGAGGGGCCAAACCTAATAATTATACTCTTGCGGCTATGTTAACCATCAGTTCAAGCTTGGCTTCTTTAAATCACGGCAAACAACTCCATGCTGTGGCCTTGAAATCACTAGAGGCCTCTTCTGTTTCTGTGAGCAATGCTTTAATTACCATGTATGCAAAGGCTGGAAATATTAATTATGCAAGAAAAGTATTTAATCTAATACACTGGCGAAAAGATTCTGTCTCTTGGTCATCCATGATCATAGCTTTAGCTCAACATGGACTTGGAGGGGAAGCTATTCAACTGTTCAAGGAGATGCTGGCTTCCAGTATTATGCCAGACCATATAACCTATGTAGGGGTTCTCTCTGCCTGTACACATGTGGGCTTGGTTGAAGAAGGCCGTAGATACTACAATATGATGAAAGATGTGCATGCAATAGTCCCTACCTCAAGTCACTACGCTTGCATGATTGACCTGCTTGGACGTGCTGGATTGCTACTAGAAGCACTAGATTTCATTGAGAAAATGCCAATTGAGCCAGATGTTATAGCTTGGGGATCACTTTTAGCTTCTTGCAGGATACACAAGAATGCAGATCTGGCAAAATTGGCGGCTGAAAGATTGCTTTTAATTGAGCCAGACCATAGTGGGGCCTACTCAGCACTTGCTAACGTTTATTCTGCCTGTGGAAGATGGGAGGAAGCCGCAGGTATTAGAAAATCAATGAAGGATAGACTGGTGAAGAAAGAACAAGGATTAAGCTGGATCCAGATAAAGGATCAACTCCATGTGTTTGGTGCAGAAGACGGACTTCACCCACAGAGAGAAGCCATATACCAGTTGATGGAGAAAATCTGGAAGGAGATTAAGAAGATGGGTTTTGTTCCTGACACCGAATCAGTCCTTCATGATCTTGATAATGAGGTCAAAGAGCAGATTCTTAGACATCATAGTGAAAAGCTAGCCATTGCATTTGGGTTAATAAATACACCAGAGAATACCCCTCTGAGGATCATGAAGAACCTTAGAGTTTGTAATGACTGTCATTCTGCTATTAAATTTATCTCCAACCTTGTGGGCAGAGAAATCATTGTAAGAGACTCTACTCGTTTTCACCATTTCAAAGAAGGTTCATGTTCTTGTCGAGATTACTGGTAGGAGATAAATGTTCTTCCAGTATTTTCTACTGGAAAAAACTTAAAACTAGAAAGAATCTGCCAGTGAGATACTGTCTTAAGTAGGAACATTTGATGGAAATGCGAAACTCAGACTGATTTTGGCTCTGGCGCAAAATTGGTTACGTTCCAGAAGGAACTTCTACTGGTTATGTTGGAGCTTCCAGAGAGAAGAAAGATTCATTGACGTTTTGTCTTCCGCGGTGAGGCCGGAGGGATACATTCCTCTTAATTGACATGTATGTATCTGCATCCCACGACTTTTATGTGAATGATGGTTTGGAATCTGACTGGCTCCAAATTCAACTGTAACTTCTCTTTTGTTTTCGTTTTTGGTTATATATTATATTGAACATTGCAAGCAACAATGACAGCCTCAAAAGTATATGGGTTGCCTGCCAAGAGAAGAAGTGAACAAATTAAAATAAATGTATTATTTTCTTATTTGATTGTTTTGTGGGAAATATAACTAGAAATTTCAGAGTATCTTTTACAAGGTTGCTTCATTTTGGACTTTGGAGGTGCAAACATGTAACAGGACTATGTATCCTAACTTTATTGCTTGAGTAGTGACTCTCTGTGTGTGTGTGTGTGTGTGACAACCTACTTATATGAAGACTTCACAGTTATTCGGTCCTAATTTTCATCAACTTTAGTTGGATTTTTCTTAGACTACAAAATACCATGATTATTTCCTAGAACTCATGTTTCATTTCTAGCATGTGGAAATATTTCATTCTGAACCTTTAGTTCAAGAAATCAGATCCTTCTCTTTTTCTGTTTGTTAATATCTTCTTTTCTTGTTCCGTTTCTGCAAGAAATGTGCCCAAGCAAGGCTAAAGCAGTGTGGACAGGAGCTGTTAACATACACCTTGGCCGGTCGTTTGGATAAGACATCAGAGAATGGAACTTTTGTGATCTCTACATCCTTTTTCTGGAGCTATCTTTCCCCCAGCAGAAACACCAGGATCTCCTTCTGCTGCCATTTTATTCTTTTATGTGATATATGCATGCAGCAGAAACACCAGAACTTTTGGTAAATGAATCTATTCTGCTGGGAAATTGTTGTCAAGATTGGTGGGTAATTTTCCCCCCAAAAGATCAGGCAAGTGACTTAATGCAGGGATGCATCTTGTAAGAGGTCTGAGTTGAAATTTTATTTTCAAAAGGCGTGTCTAGGCTGTGAGACAAGTCAACTTCATTATATAACTGCTAGAATGATTTTACAACAAGGCCGTGCCTTACTTTCCCCACTCCAAGATTCTATCTGGAGAAAAATTTATGGCTGCCGTAATTGTGCATCCATTGGCCAGAAGTGTGGCATGTCAGGTGAATATGTGTTGTATGCTTTACAAGATTGCTCTTTGCTAATTGGTAAAAAGTATGTGAAAGTAACTTATGGCTAGTTCCCAATGGCAGCAACAGTTCCCCCTCATTGCAAAAAGGCTGCATGATTGTGAATGAAGGAGTCTTCTTAATTTGCTTAATTCGCATGGTCTGACATAAGGTTCTTCGGCGTGGGGAATGCCTTTATTTAGGAGAGTATCGTAAAACTGCTGGAGAATTATGGTCTCTTGCCACAGGAGTTCATGTACCCTGGAAACATCACCATTTTCGTCATAGAGACCGATTCTCAGATCATTTTTCTAGTTAATCGCCACTTCTGACCCGCTTCATCCTTGTTGTTATCTTATTGCCATTTTCAGGTATTTGCGGCAAAGACGGTGGCACTGCAAGATTTTCACTTTCAGGGGCAACCAGACTTGGCTGCTTTTGTAAACCTTCCAAAAGGAGATTCTGCTTTTGTTCAGGGACTACCAGGACTTTTCCATTTCTTTTTTCACCAAACAGAAAATTTTCCTAGTCATAATCATTTGGAATGTTTTCATTGATCAGGCAGAAGCATCTTATGCAGAATCTTATGTTTTCATTGTAAAACATTCTTTATTCTACAGTCACTTCCATTTGTAAAGAACAAGGAAAATTCTTGGGTCAAGTTACTTTTTATGAACTAGAAACTTGGAAAATGTTTTATCTTTCTGAAAATGCATAATTTATAAGGCATGTTATCATATATTTTAGTGCATAGTTCTGGTTGGAAGGAGAAAACCAGATAGTGAATTGTAGACCTACCAACCTACTAAAACTAGGCTTCTTTTTTTTTTTTCCCATCAAACCTCTAGGGCTAAATTTCATTGTAAATCAGCATTACAAGCTGAGAGAACATGGGATGGAATCATATCTTAAATTTTATAAAAAATCAAACATTTTAAAAATAGATAAAAGGGTAAAAAAAACTTTATAGTTTGAAACATGGAGAGTAGTATTTATTAAGAAATATTTAAAATAGTAATTCCATTGTTTTAAAATATAAAATTTGTTAGCTTTTTTTCCTTTTTCAAAATATTTTAATTTTTTATGAATTTTAATAATTACTTTTTAAAAGTTACATTTACTATAAAATTAATTTTTTCATTCTCTATCATTTATCATATTAATAGAATTAGTTAATGATATAAGAAAAAAGATTTTATATTTTATTTTAAAATTTATATTAAAATATCTTATAATTTTAAAAAGAAAAAGTACCATTTATTTATTTAGGAAAGATATTTAGTACAAAAAAGTCACCATTTTGTCATTGTATGGATAGAGAAAGGGTGCTTTTAAACAGTCCGGTACGATCCAGCAGTAAGCAGCAGGAGTCAAATTGCGCACGTCTTGCCAAAAAGACAGGCAGCTCCCCGTCGCCAAAATGACTTCTTCGAAAGTGACCCTCGTGCTTTATTTGATCAGCCAATGAGATTGAGCTAAGTAATAATATAAATCTCATGCGGAAGAAAATAATTGACTCTTCCGCCATGAGCACTCAAATAAGTAGTTTGCGTCAAAATTGGCTAAACTTTTCTATCGAGAAAGGGACTTCTATTTGCTCAAGAGTGGTAATTCAACGATTAGATTACCAAAATGTATATAGATAATTCTCGTTGTTTTCATTCATTATGTGCCAAGGAATGAAACTTGGGGTTATTACTGACAATGACCTTGTTTTTACAAAATAATAGTAAAAGGGACTTGATTTGGTAAGAGAATTTCTCTTTTGATCATAACGCCTTCTAAGAAGGTGTTATTGTAATTTTTTTTTTGTTTTTGATTTTTTTTCTTCCTTGTTCTTTGTTCTTTAATCTGCCGTTTTCTTTCTTCTTCCATGCTTTCTTTATTTTTTTTCTTTTTCTTGTTTCTCTTCATATTAATTCTTTTTAAAATATTTTTAATAAATTTTTCTAATAGTTTTAAGTTTGAATAAAATATATTATAACATCGTTTGTATTAATATAATATAATATAACATAATACAATAAGAAATATAACATAACATAATACAATATCAAGTATAATATAAGATCGAAATTAAATAAGAATACATAGAAGACCAATAAGGCTACATAGAAGACCGAAATTAAATAAGAATACGTAGAAGACCAATGAAACATAATAGTTACTTGGGCCTGTAGACTCAATAAAGCTACAATTTCTTCTTATATGACCAGGCAAGTGGCAATAGCTGCATCTTCTTCTATATATTCTTGTTTAATTTCGGTCTTCTATGTAGCCTTATTGGTCTTCTATATATTTTTGTTTAATTTCGATCTTATATTATACTTGATATTGTATTATGTTATGTTATATTTTATTATTATATTATGTTATGTTATATTATATTAATACAAACGATGTTATAATATATTTTATTTAAACTTAAAACTATAATTAAAAAAACTTATTAAAAATATTTTAAAAAGAATTAATATGAAGGGAAACAAGAAAAAGAAAAAAATAAAGGAAGCATGGAGGAAAAAAGAAAACGGCAGATCAAAGAACAAAGAACAAACAATAAAAAAATAATCAAAAATAAAAAAAATTCAATAACGCCTTCTTAGAAGGCGTTAAATAACGCCTTCTTAGAAGGTGTTATGGCCACAAGAAAAATTACATTACCAGAACAAGGCCCTTTTAGTGTTGTTTTGTAAAATCGAGGCCATTGTCAGCAATAACCCTTGAAACTTGAAACTACTGAGGATGCTCAAGAAGAAAAAAAGAAACAGAAAAAAAAATTATACTATATACAGTTTTTTTATTATATGTAATACGAAAAAATTTTATTATTTATTATTTATTTTTAAAAATTCTTAAGTTTTTCTAAAGTTTTTGAAATACTAAAACTTAAATATGTCAACAATAACTATATTTTTTAACAAATAAAGTTTAATTGATCAAATAATATCTAAATTTACATCTTTTTACGTATAAAAAATTTCAAAATCAGCCTCAAAACAATTAATTTCGATGAAAAAATATCAATCAATGCCACTTGCGCTAGCAAGTGGTGCAATTTACACACAATTTTTGCCCTAAATTGGAAAAAATTACGGCCAATTTTTGTCAATTTTGAACGGAAATTGCACATAATTTTCGCCAAAATTTGGGGAAAATTGTGTGCAATTTTTCTCAATTTTTGTCAATTATTGACGAAAATTATACACAATTTCGTCCAATTTGTGGCAAAAATTATGCTTAATTTTTGCCAAAAATTGGCAGAATTAGAAGTAATTAAAAAATTACATGGGCTGCCTCAAAATTGACAATTAATTATTTGAATGAGTAACATAGGTTGTGCTAATATAATGTAAAAATAATTATTCAAATTATATAAGTATTCTTCTTTTAATTACAAAATTATTGTGAGTTGAGATAAATTTATTAGTAATATTTCAGGTTCATAGAGATTAATTAGTGGAATCAACAAGTTTTCGAATTATGTCATCTTTCTATAATTTTAATTTTTCTTGAATTATTTCATTCTTTTGTCATTTTTTGAGTAGTCCTTATTTTTCTTTTTTTTTGTTAGGAATTTCTTGTCTTTGTATTTTTTAAGGTTTTATTTTATTTTTGATTTTTTAAATTTATTTTTATTTTTAAGTTGATAATTGTTAAGAATGTTGTTTTTAAATTTATTTCTATTAGCATAATTTATGTTACCCATTCAAATAATTGATTGCCAATTTTGAGGTAGCCCATGTGATTTTTTAATTGCATCTAATTTTTGTCAATTTTTGACAAAAATTGAGCACAATTTCTACCAATTGTGTGGCGTTTGCCAATTTGTGACATAAATTATGCATAATTTTTGTTAAAAATTATTGGAAATTGCACACAATTTTTGCCAAAAAATCGACGAAAATTGTGTGCAATTTTCGCCCAAAATTGTCAGAATTTGGCCGTAATTTTCACCAATTTTGGGGGAAAATTGTGCTAAATTGCGCCACTTGTGGGTGCAAATGATACAAATTGGTATTTTATCTTCAAAATTCACTGTTTTGAGGTTGATTTTGATTATATATAAAAAGATATAAAATTAGATATTGTTTGATAAATTATACTTTATTTACAAAAAAACGTAGTTATTATTGACAGATATGGATTTTAGTATTTCAAAGGTTTCAGAAAAATTTAAGAATTCTTAAAAGTAAATAGTAAATAATAATTTTTTTGCATTATATATAATTTTAAAAAAATTACATATAGAAATGACAAAAAAAGAACGATGTTTAGTAAAATAATAATTTATCGAGATATTTTGACTCTCACTATAGAAAAACTATAGAATTATTTATAACTATTTTCTTTTTTTTTGTCTTAAAGATATCCTTTAACTTTAATTAATGTAATTTATATTTCAAATCTATTTTTTAAGAAGAATACAATCCTTGTAATTAATTCCATAATTGAATTAGGCTCAATTCATATGTATCACTCATGTGACTTTAATTTAAATAGTAAATTCGTCAAATCTTACATACTTCTATAAAAAATAATTACACTAAGTATAACATACCGTCTATATTCTTAATTTAACTCTAAATTTAATTATAAATTATCTAATTTAGTGGTAATATGTTTGGAAAAAAATACACATAATATTCATTTCTAATCATTTTAGAGGATGTTGGATAAGTAAATGGGGGAAGGATTTAAGAGAGAGAGCCTTGAGTACAATTTATCTAAGTGGGAATTAATTACCTAAACCTAATCATGAAATGCTTGAATAAAGGTTTATCAATATCAAATCCTACTCAATCCTACATCATCATATTCAGTCCCTAAGTACAACATACAATAATAAATCATGCTAGTCGCAAATCTCGATCCTTTATTTAGATCCTTTTTCACATTCTTCATAAAATAATATTAAATTTTTAATTATTTATATAGCGAGATAGTAATTTAAGTGACAGAAGTACTTTTTACCGTGTAAAAAGTTTTGAATTTGATACATATATTCTTCCTTTAATGTGTAAAAAAAAAACAGAGATAAGTTAAATTTTTTAACATCTAGACAAATTTATATATTATTAAATAAATAATCCTTGTGATAATCAATACTCTTAATGCCTATCAATTTCATTCTCCTTCTCATTTGCAGAGTCTTTTCAAAAATTCTATCTCATCAATCATGAACTAGAAATTTAGAATTCTAGTGTTTTTGTTATGAATTGTAAATATAAAGCTCCATAATTATATTATAAAAAAATATGAATTTATGATTTACAAAGATTCAGAAAACCGTCAAAAGCAGAATTATCGTTTTTTTTTTACTAATTCCCATAAAGAAGCCTTAAATATTGCCGCAGCCAACCACCACTCGCTAAGGTCCAAAATCTCCACATCACCATTTTCTCTCATCGGAAAATGCTCTGTAGCTAAGCGCCAACTTCACATTCATGCACATGTACATACATATAGGGACGCAGTAGTGTGTATATTCTTTCTGTGAAAGTTCACAATCATGGCGTTGAAGTCTGCAGTAGAGAGGAAGGTTTTGAGTGGAAGGTTTTGGGGCTTGTTGAAGCAGAATAGATGGTTGAGCAATGTGGGTTTGCGTGGCTTCACGGCGGCTGCTCTGTCTCAGCCGCAGCTGCCGCCGTTTGATTATGAGCCTAAGCCCTACGAGGGCCCCTTAGCTGATGAAGTTTTTGAGAAGCGCAAGAAGTATCTTGGTCCGTCTCTCTTTCACTATTACCAGAAGCCCGTAAGGCCCTCACTTTTATTTCACTCTCTTTGAGTTTCTGTTTTGCTGTATTTTGGTGATCGTCATTTTCTTTATCAAGCAATACTTATTATATGATTTCATTTGCATTCCTTCCTGTTGAATTCAAATGGAGTATAAATCTTGATGTTTCCCAGTATTCTATTTGACGATTTCTTTTTCCAGAATTACTATATTGATCTTATGTTATCCGTTTCGGTAAAAGATTGTTTTTTTCTTGCTAGAAAGGAGAAATGTTTTTGACAAATTAATGGCACTTAATGTTGACGCTGAGAATTATTTCCGTCCAACATCTTGTTTAAGTAATATGGCCTTTCATATCTTTTAGTTTTCAATATTTTGAAAATTATGTGATTTCTGCATTTTCTTTTTACTATAATTCTTCTGTTATTAACAAATCTCAAATCGATTAAGTTTGTTGCTAGATGTGATATTGCAAGTCTAGATTTTTAATTAAGACAATATATGTGAGTTTAAGTAATTGATCCTGGAATTTAATTTTGGGACTCTCTGAGTCTTTACCACAAATATTTAGATTTTGGTATTATCATTACTTATATACAGATTTGGTGATAAATAAAGCATACCACATTCATTTCTGAACAGTAGGTCTATCCTTATGTCGTAGCTTACAAATTTCAACTCTCTTTTGATATATGCATCTGTTATCAGTCATAACTCGCCACTTTATTGAGTCTCATCGGACTGGGAATTGCTGCATATATGAGCTTTATGCATCTGAGTGATTTATATTGGCTTTTTTGCTTCCAAAATAGTCTGAGATCTACGACTGCTATGGTAAGTCGTCAAACTTAATGAAATGAAATTTTCTTGCAATTATCTCAAAATAGCACTGTTTTCTAATTTATCAAGCATATGAACAGCTCAATATTGTAGAAGGCAAGATGCAATATTTGTTTGATGAGAATGGAAGACGATATCTTGATGCATTTGCTGGAATTGTCACTGTATCTTGTGGTCATTGCCACCCTGAAGTTTTAGAAGCCATCATGGAGCAAAGCAAGCTTCTTCAACATGCTACAACCATTTACCTACACCATGCAATTGCTGATTTTGCTGAAGCATTGGCATCTAAGATTCCAGAAAACCTAAAGGCAAGTAATTTAGTCAGATCTGTATATAAAATTGCAATTATAAAATCATGCTCCTGCTCTGTGCTCTTAGGGTATTTTTAGTTTGAGCTTCAACTTTTTCATATTTAGGAGTTGAAAGTAATACACAGTTTGCATTTGATTAGCTTGTGAATGATGCATTTAGTGCCTTCTATTGCTCTGCTTCTGCATTTGCATATTTGCTTTTATCAATTTAGTTGAAAGTTGTCTCTAGTTACACGATAAATTTGGGCAGCTTATTAGGGGAACTTGGGATTTTCCCCCTTTTGTTCCTATTATTGAGAAACTGAATTTGATCTTCTTCGCTCAATTTGGCCCTGCAGGTTGTTTATTTTGTAAATTCTGGGACAGAAGCAAATGAATTAGCAATGTTGATGGCAAGATTGTACAGTGGTAACCTTGGTATGATTGCACTAAGAAATGCATATCATGGTGGAAGTCATAATACTATTGGATTAACAGCTCTGAGTACATGGAAGTATCCTATTCCACAGGTTTGCCCTCATAGATATATTCCATATTCTCCCACTTTTATTTAGACATTTGCTTTGATAAATACAAGAAGTGATCTTCACTTGAGAAAAATAAATCTTTTATCATTTTGAGCTTGAATAGGTCATACTTGGAAACCTTACTCCTGCATCGTAAGCCAGCACATATTGTGATTACCCTTACCCTCTTCTTTCTTCCAGGTACCTGCATGACCTTATATTGTTGAACCATGGTCAGGGCATCTAGAAGGCATTAGCGTACTTAAAATCCCCTGTTTTCCTTTATGTAGACAAGTAAATCAAGTAGGCATAGTTCTAGAGCAGCAACTTCTTTATGTTCATTCGCATTTCACCTAGCAAGATAGGTTGTGATCCTGACTGAACTTGACATGCGATCTGTTGCCAAGCCAGGGAAATTTAACTGGAACAGTCAAGGTGTTGCAGATGATTTATTTAGACGTGACTGCACTTACTTGTTAACAGCTGCTGTTAATGTCAAACAATATGCCTAAGATGATCTCTGATAATCGCCTTGTCATTGAAGTACTCCTCTGTAACTAGTGAAATTCTAGAATGTATTTATGAAATACTGTTGCCTAAGAAATGTTTTTGCATACTTGTATAATCTCAGTTAGACCAGAATTTTGTGGAACCATGGTTGAAAATAACTTTTACTGAGCCTCCGTTCTCTGACTTTGGTTCCAGCCTCTTATCTTGCATAAATTTGTTTGGAACAATACAGGGTGAAATTCATCACGTTCTGAATCCTAATCCTTATCGTGGTGTCTTTGGATCTGATGTCCATCGGTATGCTGAAGATGTACAGGATCACATAGATCATGGCACTTCCGGAAAAGTTGCTGGATTTATTGCTGAAACCATTCAGGTCTCTTACCATTTCTCTTTTAGTGTGAACATTATACTTCATACGCTGTTGGTTGAGTCCTGCTAATTTTCTTTGACATTCTTAACTTCAGGGGGTTGGTGGAACTGTTGAATTGGCTCCTGGGTATTTGAAACTAGTATATGACATTGTTCGGAAAGCAGGTGGTGTTTGCATTGCTGATGAAGTGCAAACTGGCTTTGGTCGCACAGGAAGTCATTATTGGGGTTTTGAGTCACAAGGTGTCATTCCTGATATAGTTACTATGGCAAAGGTATGGTGCAAATCACTAGTGCTCTCTTAGGGCATGCATTTCTTGCATATTGAATCTAGTAATGATATAATTATCAGGGCATTGGGAATGGTTTACCTCTTGGAGCTGTTGTAACCACCCCAGAAATAGCAAGTGCATTGTCTCAAAAGATACAGTTCAACACCTTTGGTGGCAATCCTGTCTGCTCTGCTGGTGGACATGCAGTGCTTAGAGTTCTTGATAAGGAAAAGCGTCAAGAGCATTGTTCTAAGGTTGGCTCCCACTTGATTGGGAGTCTAAGAACTCTTCAGCAGCATCATGACAGTAATCCTCTTGAATTCATCTTCCTATAATTTTGTTTCAGAACAAAATGCTAACATATATGGAACATCTATATTCATATGGAGATGCTTTTTTCTACATGTGTGGATCTTTGTAGGTATCTGTGCATGTATGCATATGCTATGGCTATCATTTTCAGTGATGCGTGCTTTGGTCATTCTTCAGGTTATAGAACTATTGGTTCTTTTTTTAAAAAAAATAGCTGGAAAAAGTTAGATAACTAATGTAACATGATTAACATCTGTGTCAATTCATGCTTTTGTTGGATTTGGATTGTCTTTGAACTGACATGACCTCAGAGTTCAAAGCAAAATTTTGGCATGTTTCTTCGAACATTCCAGTATGTTGGTATTCCTGTTATATTGCAGTAGCTTTTGAAGTGCATAAGAACATTAATTGGTTGTGCCAATTAATGACTTCCATTAGCAAATTGCCACGACTAATTATTGCTTAATAATACTTATCATGTTTGAGGACACTCTTAAAAGATTTTATTATTACTATTCTTATAAGAACTACCACTCAGTAGCATCCTTTTAGATACAAGTGTGTCCTACTGAAGCTTAGAAAGGGAATAACTTGCAGAAATGTAAAACACCATACATGAACAAATCACTAGGAGAGCAATTAAGATTCATAGTTTGGTAGTTAACTGGTGTTCTCCCTCATCATAGCATGCACATAGCTGATGGATAAATTAGGTTTGCCTGTTCTCTGCTTCTTATGTTTACTGCATTCATGAGCTCTCTTCCGATGGCTTTTGAGATTCGTGGATGAATATATTCATAAATGTTTAATTTCTACTGATTAATCTTCTTCCACATGCACCTCACTAGTAATTGGAGACGTGAGAGGAAGAGGCTTAATGGTGGGCATAGAACTGGTCACTGATAGAAAAACCAAAACTCCTGCAAAAGCAGAAACTGCAGTTTTATTCGAGAAGCTCAGAGGTCTGTAAAACAAACAGAAAGAAAACTGGAAACCATTAAAATATCTAAATTATCTATATGTATTTATTTTGACTTCCATCCCATTGACTTGCTGTTTTTCTTTGCAATGTTCCCATCTCAATAAAGAGCTTGGTGTCTTGGTTGGAAAAGGTGGGTTGTATGGTAATGTTTTCAGAATAAAGCCTCCGATGTGTTTCAGCAAAGATGACGCGGGTAATCTATCCTACCTTCTCATTTGAAACCCTTCTTTGGATGATGAATAAGCCTTCTTAGTCTTATAATTTTATTGAGCATTTTGAAAAAACATTTATAACCCTTCTATATTATGTTGCCACTTTCACTTGACTCGCTACTGTTTCTTTCTTTTCTGCTCAGATTTTCTGGTTGATGCATTGGATTATTCCATGTCAAGGCTGTGAGCCCTCATTTCAAAAAATCTGACTGTGTTTCTCAGCCTGCTAGAATCTTACATTGTACAATTATAATAGTTTCAGTAGGTACCTTTCTTTGTATTTTCCATCAAGGTGGTTAAACATTGATTTCCTAGTAAATTGCAAATGATAATGGTTTGAACATTACAAAACACGTAGTTCCTTATGATTATTTTATAGATCTGCGTGTTCATTTTGAGTGTCAAAACCCTATTTGGGGTTTTGCCAGTTGAAGTTAGTCCAAATTTAAGAGTTATGGTTTAAGCTACACTCATCTCAAATGAAAGCATAAATATCAGTTCATGAAAATGCAACTTAGCATTATTTGTACAAAGCACGTTAATTCCTCACCAACCATCCTCGATTAACATAAGTTCTTTTTTTAAAAAAAAAAATCAAATGAATGAAAAGAATATTAGTTTGAATATGTGCTATCTGGTGAAAAGCATGGCAGAACTGGAAGTGTATAATAAACATGAAAAAAAGTAGAACATTAGGCCTTTGGTTATCTTGGCCATAAGTTCCAGTGGACAAATAAACTGCAGTCTTGTAGATGATCTTCTAGCCTTTGCCTAAAACTGAAAATATGGAGCTAACAACTCACTAGATCCAACTAAATGTACACAACGAAAGCAAAAAATTGGAATTGCAAAGTCCCTGCAACATACCATATGTACAAATTCCCGATGGTAGGAAGCTGCTTGAAAAACAGCAGCACTGAGATCACATTCAGGCGGGTATAGTTCACTTGACATAGCAAACAAGGCTAATGAAGCTGAATTGCAATTCCTGCCAAATGGTTCATCTGTGCTCTTCACCCTCTCCAAATTAGGCTGGTTCACGAGTACACTTATCAGCCCAATAAGAGCTCAAAGTCCGAAGACGTTGGAAGTATTCCCCCAATACAAGAAGTGCGTGTGCTGCCTGCCGGGTAGTTAGAATGCGAGACATCTGCTGTAAGGTTTCTTGGCGAAGATGATCTGCCTGTGAAGAGAAAAACCAAGAACATGATGCCCGGAGAGAGACTGGTTTATATGCATACCTACAGATTCTTTAATCCATAAAGGCATTGAGGAAAATGATCGAAAGAACTACATGAACAATTAATCTTCCATTCCTCCAGGAACTAATACACCCATTGTACAGACTAGATTTTCTATTCAGTGCCTTAAATTGCCAACCTATTTGATGCTTGATAACATCAGATTGAACTTTACTATGCAATTTCCCGGTAGTTGATTTCAACTAGGAACACATATGAATATTCTTCCAGGTCCACATTAATTTCCCCATCTTCTAGCCAACTAATTAAGCAAGCACTAAATGCTAAAATATGTGGAAACTGAGTAACTCAAGTACCCAGATTGAGGTAAAATCTAATTCCAAGTTTCAGGTAAAACTCTGAAATCTATGTACAACATATTTTAAACTTACATAAAATAAACAAATGGGAAAATTTTAGCTTTTCAAAATGTAGTCTTTCCGACAACATATTACCAAAGAAACTGTACACAATCTTTCCAGGACAACAGCCAGAAAGGAGCTGCTCTGATTTTCCTAGACCAAGGATGTGTTAAACGCGTGAAGGTTGTCTGTGAATTTTAACCAATCAACAAAATAAGTGACAGCAGACTGATGCAAGAATGGAAATGGTTGTTCATTCGGTGTTTGGTTGTTTTCTGTTCGAAATTTTGATTTTAATTTGGTTTTGGAAAAATTTTTTAAAAGTCGAATCAAACTGAATTTTTCTTAAAATCGAACCGAAATAAATTTCAAATTGATTTCACACCAAATGTTTAAGGACCGCAAAAAAAATAAATAAATAAAAACTAATCTTCTTAACATCATGCATTTTTCTTCTTGAATGCAATATGAAAGTGTAGATAAACGCATTAGAGAAATATGTTCATATAATAATATTTTTTTAACTTTGATTTTTTTGTTCAATTTTTATCTGAGAAATGAAATAAAAAACCGAACCGAATTATACATAATTTTTATAAATCAAACTGAACCGAAACAATTCGATTCAATTTGATTTTTCGGTTTGAACCGAATAATGAACACCCGTGTGGAAGATATTCTACGTCTAGAACAAGAGGAAAACCAAAAATACATAATGCATTACCTGATTCACAAACCTCACAAGAGCTTCCAACTTTTCCATCGCAGCTTCCATCTGTGTGCGGTAATTTCCTTGGACCAGCTGCCCAGCTAGAATTGCTTCTGCTAGAAATTGGTGCAGTTTCTCCATTCCTTGTGTTAAAGCATCTTCTGCTTGTTGACAGGACTGTCTAAGATTGTAAATGTCTAAAAACTGTTCCTCCGTCAAAGGATTGATTGGGGTCATAATAATCTGCAATTAAGTGCAGGTTTAACGCATAAGAATTATGTCATATCTATAGAAAAAGCTAAGTTAGGGATTAAAATGGTGGAGGAGGACATTTTTCTCAACTGATATCAAAAATTATTTCTTTTAGGTGAAAAAGGTAGTAAAATACTGAAAGTTAACTCAAGGAAGATAAAGTTTGGAAAGAAGAGAGCTCCTTTGCAATGATAAGAGTTTAAGGGCATTTGAAGAATATTTAGAGGAAGAAAATGAGCTAAAACCATTGGATTTGATGACTATCAAAATTAGAGAACACTTTAGGGATGAAAAATGCTCAAACTTTCAGGTGGAATACAAGATGAAAACTTTATCATCTCGTTAAATTGTCAATGATTACTTCACAATACATTACTAAACATTTTATATAACTAGCATCATTTACGTGCAATTGCACATATTAAACATTTTATTTAATTTTTAATAAATAATAATTTTTTCTTTATTCTTCTTTTAGTTATATAGAATAAATGGTGCTTTTTATTTGCTATTTAGTTATTTTTATGATATTAGAATAAAATATATTTTTCACTAATTATATAAACTATTTCGACAAATATTTTGTTTCTTCATGAAATGTTAAATAGTTTTTTTTTGTACTTCATGCTATCATTTTAAACTTTTCCATAAACTATATTAGTATTCAAACTCTTAAATTCAAATAATTATTTCTCATCATTCTTTTATTTTTTTCAAGAAATAATTATTTGTTTACTTTTTACCTTTTATCTAATCAATTTATTCCAATAAGAAAAATATATTTTACTAACTATAGAAAATATTTTTATTGAAATTACTTAATCTCGTGTTGTTATATTTTAAACTTTTATAAATTTATCATAGTATTTAAAATATTTAGTTAGTATTATTATTCTCAAGGGATTTTAGTTTTTATAAAATAGCAATGTCTTTTTTTTAAAAAAAAAGAGGTTACATAATTTGTTCTTGTATTCTATTGCATTATATATACTTTAGGTTAGAAAATTTTGTAACTTAAGTACAAGAGTTAGTATGTATTTATTAATAAGTAGTTATAATTTTTCTATTAATTTCAAAATAAATTAGTAGTTAATGGGCCATATAGTGCATTATCCACATTAGATATTACTTTTGGACATTTTGAACACCAAAATAAATTGTTTAAATTCTATATAAAACTTTGGGGCATTTGGACCATCAAAATCAAAAGAATACATCCAACCAAAGGGTATTTTTCATCATTCAAAAAAGGAATAAACAAAATCAATCAATGTCGGTATCCCCATAACCCCTCCCACACTTTTAGTATGATATACATATAGCTTATTGCAAACTAGCCAGAAACACAATATTTAGGCAAGGCATATGATTCATGTCTAGTTACTTCAAGTTTCTAGTATAAGGAATGTGAAATGAAAAACTTTCCTTTATCGGGTGTGAGAATCAATATGAGATAAGAAAACGAGACAAAAATCAATCAATGTTGGTAAAGTATTTTAATTAACGGGTGTATTTGGATTGGCTTTTCAATCCAAAATATCTCATGTTTTTCTCACTTTTTTACTTTAGGTTCCATTTTTTCTCCCACAAGCAATTTACTTTAACAATTCCCTATACAACTCAACTCAAAATAAAACCCTATCCAAATATGCTCGTTTTTCAGTTCAGATGACAAGCTACAGGTGCTTCGAGTAGAAGAATGCCATGAGTGCAGGAAGAGAGCTAATGAAAGTGAAACCATAAGTTCCCTTCGGTATTGTTTTACCACCTAAACCTAACAGGAACATAAGAAACTATGATAGAGCATTGGTCAGAATACAAATGTTTTTACATACTGAACTCCAAAAAGAGTTGTTCATACTATTTGGGTTACTTAACATAGATTATAGTTGTCTCCATTCTTCTCAATTAAGGGCCATGCCTTTGTTAATTGACAAACATTACAAGCATCAAAATGAACGATAAGAAATAATAGATAAGACATGTCTCTAAAAGATGTGTTTGTGTCTGAGGATGCAGCAGTACTAGTTTGACACATTTGCATTAGTGTAAGTTCATGATACATACCACAAGTCCTTAATGGTTCAGTTTAAACTATATATAGTGATCAATAACACAAATGAATTAAAAAAATGGCAATTCAGCTCTGATAAACACTCCCTGGTTGATAATGAGACTAACATAGAATTAAACACGAATAGGAATATTGAATAGACCATAAAGATGTGTGCAAAAGGTTGATCAGGTTAACATGAAAGCTACATATATTCTAGGACACAAAAGATGAATTATTTCCAAAAAAAAAAATTACTCCCCCAATTTAACAATTTTCACTTAAGACCCATACCAAAGTAATGATCTTTGCCAAAAGAAACATAATAATTAAGTTCAAGTATGTCTGTTACCTGTAGAAGCTCTGACGGACGAAACCCTCCAATCCACAAGAAAAGACGTTCAACAGATGTTTTCCACATGCCGGAAAGAAGATAAAAGACATCAGACTTTGCTGCCATTGCTTTCAACCGAAAGAGTTCATGGTAATGGTTCATGGCACCATCAACTAGAATATGCAACTCTCCATCACTGGGATTGGAATCCAGAGCATTTTTCAAATCATTAATTTGCCTATTTTGTTCTTCCACCCAATTTCCATACTCTGTGCCAAAAGTTGTATTACCTGGATATATTAACAAAGAGCGTGGCTACTCAGACAGTATACTAGATAAAGAAACAAGCAAACAAACATATATTGAAAGAAAATAGCATTCTGCACAGTAAAATTTGAGTCTTGATTGGTTCATTTGCTAAGATGCTCCTCAAGGCTCAATAACATATAGATAGTTACAGATAAAACAGTTTTTAAAAAATTGTTAATTATTTATTCATTATCTTATATTATTTCAAATTCATCAATCCTGAAATGAAGGTAAGTCATTTCAGGGTGGATATTTAGGAGTGGAGTCTTGGTAAATGCTGCTCACAGTTACAGCATGGCTAAACTCATCTTTATTAAGCTCAAACAGATTGAAATATCAAGCAAGTGGAGTTTGGGATTACTTGCACCAGGCCTTTAAGCACAACTAACTCAATCAAAATAACATATTTAAAATGTTTATCTACGATATACTACCAATAGTGAAGAATAGCAGAGCTATGCTTGTCATTGATTTGGCCCAACCAACAAGTTAGTTTTGTCAATCCGAGCCCAAGAAATTTTTCTACCATTATTGCAAGGTGGGCTGACTAGATCACCTATCAACCTTGGATTTAGTTCAAGCTCAACGACTCAATGAATTCACTGAAGCTCAAGCTCAAGCTCAATAAGTTGGACATTCAAAAAAACAATATCATCTTGTCATTACATACTGGAAGAAGGGTGATGTCTGTTCTAAAAAAATTAATAGTAAAGAAATCAACAAACCTGAGTGTCCAATTCCAGAGCTGCTTATCTGACTAATATCTAACCCAACTCCTATGTACCCACCCTGCAAATAACAGCTTGACAATTTGTTATATATGTTTCCCTTAAAAAAGGAAGAAAATCTTGAAACTAAACAAAATATTGGCTAGATCATAACAGCAATACACCACAAGAATAAGTGAAACAGTAAATCTAATTTCCTTTCTACCTGTTGTCTTGCTCTTTCAATCTCTTGTTCTAGCTGCATCAGCCTCAATTTACTATTTTCCAATTGCTGAACATATGCCTATACAAGTTAATTCACATTGGCAAAATCAAAGAAGTTATCAATATGAATATAGGAAGGAGTGGAAATAGCAAACCATGTTTATTGTATTAGTAACTAATACCGGTACCCTTTTTTACCTTCTTCCTTAAACGGCTTTTACGAGCAGCCTCACGGTTTTGTGCGAGACGTCTCAGTACCTAACATTCATATATTCCAATTTAATAAAGAGTAATGCCAACTTGTAAGGACGAAAGGAAACTAAAATCTGAAAGAAATATTTCCAAAAAATAGCATAACATTGTAGAAAAAAGCACATGGTATGCATCCTGATTAGCAATGGAAGAACACTGACTAGGATGATAGCATAAATTGTCATAGTTAAGTTTAACAGATGGACGGAGACTATGAGAATATAGGTTCTGTATGGGATTGCATTAGTAACAAAACAAAAAAGGACACTTGCACACATCATATACGATATAACTGGTGTTTCAACTATTAAGCAATGACCAAATTTTGGGGCTTCATCCTGACTTTGATGATTGAGAATCTTTTCTTGAAAATAAATGACGTAGTTGGAATCCGTTCCCCCCCATATTTAGACTATTATTTAATTACATACAGAAACCATCTGAAGGTTCAGCTTTACCAAGCAAAAACAGTTAAATTCTTCATTAGCTTATCATCACTTATTTTCTTGTTGATAAAAGGAAACCTTCAACATCTCCCATCCCATGGGATGATTCCCGCTCCGCCTGTTCCCCATGTATATATTTTGGTTTGAGCAAGAAATTCTCTATTGCAAATGACTACTTCACTGAATGACAGGTGACTCTATTATCAATCACAAAGAAATAATTAATGGGCTTCCAAACCCACCCACCCCCCCCAAGACACACACACACACACAAAACACAAATGGATAAGGAAAATTACACTATTTTTACCTGTTCATATTGACTAGAAAGCATAAGTCAAATGGTCCAGATTCTTTCCATGCACAGGACAATATAGTTGCAAAAATCTGATTCCATATGAAAGAGTCTTCATGCTGGCATTCCATTGCTTATGAAAAATCTGTGCTTAGGTTTAAAAATGGGAAAAGTACTTCTATCTCTTGTGTGATAGTTCAACACAAGCTTTCTTTATTAAAGAGATTTACTTAGTACAATGAAACGGTGAATAAAAAGGAACAGTAAACAGAAGAAAATGATAGAATCCTTGCAATCACAACAAAAAAAATTGTATGGTAGAAAGCTACGATGTCAGGTGCACAAGAACTTTGTAACAGAAGAAACAAGTTTGTGGCAACACACATATTATAATCACCTGGAGGGCAAAAATATATTAATGAAACCACCACTCATTAACGTTCTTTGGTAGCAAATGAAGTATAATTGAAATATAGTGGAGAAAGCATAAACAAAATGATTGTACGATGTCTTTACCTTATCAATAGGCTTACTTGCTTCCTGATCATATTTGCTTGGTGGGCCATAAGTTCCCTGAGAAGTGTCCTCTGACTGTATATTCATTGTAAAAGTCAGAAAAAATGTAAAAACATTCAAAGAACAAGCAGGTAAATCATTAATGATAAATGAAGCAATTGGTACCTTGTTATCTAGGTTGGGTTCAACCTGAAGAATTGGTGTACCAGATGCATTCAGACACCCAGTCCCTTTGAAATCTCCCCACATGCCAATTTGGTGCATAGGCTCATAAAGGCCCATTCTCCTTGAGGCAACAAATTGAGTTGAAGTGGAATTCATTCTGTTTTGTCTGATGATTAATAGAACTCAATTAGGAATCACCTTACAAGATTGTTGAGTCAACTATGCAAAAAGATCAAAAAAAGATGAAAATAAGGATAAAGGTGAAGGTATCAAGCAAATACAACCCAGAGGGACAAAATCAGAGGCCAGTGCTAAATCCGGAGGCTGCAAGGTCAATCCCTCCTCTATGCAGCAACAAAAACAAACCCTCCTCATTCCCACCCCATCCCCCAGCAGTAGCTCTCCGACAGGCCTACTATGCTTCACAAACAGCCTAGGCATCCTAGAATAGATTGATACTTACATGCATACATCACCATATCAGTAGCTAAAACATCATTCAGAATAAGTCTGTGAATGCACAGTCCTGTAACTCAATGAACAACAAAGGAATACCAAGGAACAAGCAACTTAGGATATTTCAACTTTGACCTTTCAAGGTACTAAAAAGCCCACAGCAGGTTTATTAAACTTATCTAGAACAATAAGAAGAAGAAGAAGGAGGAGGAAACATTGAAAACACACACAACAGGAGCTTGTTACGCCGAGAAAACGAAGGGAATGAAAAGTACTTCTTTCAATTTGTTAAACCTTTCACCATAAAAGAAACCAAAAAAGAAAAACTCCCAGCAATCAAGAATCAAACAACTGGTCTGCATAAGCATCCCACAAAATTTCGTCCACTAAAGGGGCTAATTCTCTTTCTGTCAGCTGAAAGAGCAGGCCAGTGCCCAAAAACAGAAAAGATATCTGAAAATCAAACACCAAGAAACAAATACCAAAGTGCCCTTTCTCAAAACATCAAAAGGATTACTGAAACACTTTCGTTTTCTTTGCTCTTAAATCCATCCTCTATGAACAAACAAGCAGAGAAGAACAAGTCCAAGAAAGAACCTTTAACCGAGAAGGTCTTCAACAGAAAAACAACTCTTTTTCCCGCTCAATTTGCTGCTCTCCAATCACAAAACTGAAACTCATCAGTCAGTAAACTCTTCGCATAGCTCCTCTAAACCCCTTCTTCTAACATCTATCACCTATTCGTTGGATGAAGAGTTGAACAGAAGAATCGGATGTAAAAACGTCTTTTCAAAATCCATATTTAAATGCCGCTAGTATAAAAAATATATTGCTTCTACATGCATAAACATACATACAAGATTACAACATCATCTATATATATATCCAAAATTCTACTATAATAATCACACTAGAGATGGGCACTTGCTGTATTGTATGCATAGGCAATTAAAATACTGGTATGGTGTGTATGAGTGTGTGTGTGTGTGTGTGTGAGAGAGAGAGAGAGAGAGAGAGAGGGGGGGGGGACTCTGTTATCGTGTGATACTGTTGAAAGGAAGATTAGAATTTTTTTGTTGGTCACAATTCCACTACCAAACAACAGTACTTGTGTGTAATGTGAATTGAATATGCGCACCAGGTCACACTCACTCACTCATCAAAATCTTTTCTTTTTTTGCTCTGGTTTTTCTTGGTTTCATTGCGCAAATTGGGTTGGGAATTTCTTAATATTCAGTCATCTTCCAGCTCCAGCATCACGGCATCACCACACCAACTGGAACAGTAACCATTACTCAACAAAACAAGCATATCTGACTATAACAAGCATAAAGAGGTCATCTATTCATGTTTCACTGAACAAATGGTACTTTTGACGTATGATGATGTTTCATATGCGAGTTAAAAATATAATAACACTGAATAGATTTTTTATCTTTTTTTATATAAGTTAGTGATTATTATTGGTTAATACTTCAATTGATGTTAGAGTGATTTCCTTAATTTTGTAATGGCTATATCAGTGATCCACCAATTACAGCCAATAGAGTAAATAGATAATGGACTAAACTTAAATTATTACAAAGGTAATAAGTTGATGTTTGATATACCATAGGGCTTTATGCAAATTCAAGAATTGTAAAATTGTAAAATAAAGATGAAAATATTTTTAGATTATCATAATTTTATTTTTCCAAAATAACAACCCAAATAATAGAAAATTAATGAAGCGAAGTAGATTTAATTGTGGTAGAAATGGAGATGTTAGTAATGCTACTCTCCATACTTTTTTTTTTTTTGTATTTCTAATATGTCAGCGAATATAAGCGATAAATTAGATAATAAGTTATTATTGATGATAATTAATTAAGTAAAAAATATAAATAAATACAAAAACTCCACACATATTACCAACTATGAGTTAAATCTCAAACTTATTCTTCTCATATGTGATCCCACTCTTATTTAGTTGGCCAATGAATTAATGGTTGCGGTTGCTTGTGGACATCTTTGGCAAAAACGTTAAACCAAGGTAGTAAGAACGAGGTATGTCAAATACTTAGTAATAAAAACACAAGCATAATGAAATTATTTTGTGAAAATTGTTATCAGCATAATTACTTTAAAAAATATTTTTAAATTTTTATTTAAAAATCACTTTTAAAATAAAAATCTAAAAAATTATTTATAAAAATACATTTTTGTAGTTTATAAATGTTTATATAAAATATATATAAGATGGATGTTAAAAATTTTTCATAAATAAAAAATTATATAAATTTTTTCATCAGAAAAATTAAATAGTACGACACATATATATCTATGCATATATATATAACGACATTTTAACTTAATTTATAGTTTGAGGCACATGCATGGGAGAGGTGCGTGGTGGCGGGATGTCTTTCCTAATTTTTAAAATGTCGTTATCATTCGCGGGAAGCTTTGTCCGGGTCGGGCCGAACAGTTAAGCGCCTTCTATTGTGTGCAGAATCATATGGTTTTTCAATTTATTTTTTTTTCTCCCTCTCTATTTTGCCAAGTTCTTGTATTTACTTCTCCCCCCCCCCCCCCCAAAAAAAAAAATATTAATTTTAGCAAGCTGTAGAGAAAATTTTTAAGGTCAAAATAATCAAATGAGTTTTAAATCAATAAAGTATTCATCTACTCTATTGTTTACACCCTTAAATAAAATGCAATAGGACAAAATAATAATTCAATTGGATAGAAACAGCTTTTATTTATAAATAAATTTTAAATTTAATTCCATATTTTCTTGTTCTCATATATCAAAAAAGAATAGAATATTATATTTTTTTTCATTAGCTAATATTCCGTGCGTGTGCAATGGGATGGGAATATTGAAAAAATATATCATAAGATATTAGATGAGCTGATTTAAAAGTAGAATCCAGTTGGAGAGAGTTTTTCCTTTTGGAATCTAGTCTTCTTGCCACTCGAGAATTGGAAAACGCGTATTTGGATTATATTTTAGTTTAAGTTTTTCTATTTTAAGAATTAGAAAAATCAACATTGATGTTCATAAAAAAAAGTGAAACTCGTAGTAAAAAAATAAAAATATATATGTATGTAATTTGATGGTATTCTACAAGGTGAAAATTGCATGGAAATTCCAACAAGTACATACTGTTGTGGCAAAGTAGATTCTATATGCTCGCATGAGTTAGTTGAAATTGACTTTGTGTGAAAGGGAGATCCAATAACTCCCACAATTATGTTACACGTCTCATGTTGTGGGAGAAAAATTAATTAGAAAATGGCATAAAGTCTTTTTAGCTCGTGCGTTTTGGAAAGTGTCATTGCAATCATAAGGAGTTACCCACACACAAACTTGCTGTCTTTCTTAAAAGTACTTAGAACTTGTAGTGAAGTTTCTCAACTTTCAAACCTCAATGGTTGACCTTTCATGTCAAAGTCATGGGAAAATTGCCAAAAGAACAAGGCACAAAAATGATACTAGTACCTATAAGAGTGCATAAATCCACATTATTGGAAACTAGTGTACATGACTACATGGACTATTTAATATATCACTCACTATATGAACTTGAAAATGAGATTTTTAGTATTTCAAGTTTCAATAATTTTGATAGTTTTGTCACCAAAGCAAAGTTTCATTTGCAGGAAAACTTAGGGTGGAATTGAATAGTATTTTGATTAGAAATTTTCTATTTTAAGTTTCAGGAGAAAAAATTTTTTGTAAGAAAAATAGTATGATTCAAAGTGTAAAACTTATCAATCCAAATACACCCTTAATATGAAGTCCAAACTTTTATACGAATTTTTATTTTTCATAATTTCTTTCTCAATTAATTAAGATCGCTTGATTTTTTTTCTCACTATTTTCTAGATAGGTAACTGTTATTGTATATAGTTTTAGAAAAATCATACCATTAATTTCTTTCTCATAAATAACGTACTTATTACTTCTTGCATGTAAAATGCATTTAAATTTATGTAAAACGCGACTCGCTAATACGAGTTTAAAATAAGCACCCACAAATTATTTAACCTGTTAAAATGATATATCATAGTCAAACTTCTTTGGGAAAATGAAAATGTCCCTATATGTTTAAAGTAACTAAAAAGTGGGTGGATACATATATAAAAATCTCATTTGGTACACATTTTGGTCTTCACAAAGCAAGTAATATATTTGGAATGCGTTGAATAATGATGACCCTCTCATGAGCCTGAAAAGGTTTATAAGTTGCTGATGCATTAAATGAAGTACCAAAGCACTGCCTATCCATTTATAAAAAGCTTAATTTTGCAGACTGACCATTCTTCCCTTTTGCGGGTTTTGTCTTTTGAGGAAAGCAACATATAAAAGCTGTAGTCTACAATGTGATTGGGCGTTTTAAATCTAACTTGTTGGAGTTCCTTTTTCAGCCTAACTCAATCTTTCCACCTAATTGTGTATTATGACTCTTCACATCCTATAGAGACATTTTGGATAATCTAAACTCAGCTTAGCTGCCACACTATTTCTTTCTATTGTTTAAACCAATTTGTCCTAGTATCTCACTTCCTTCCTAAATTGTTTTTCTTTTTCTCAAGTACAACATTGTTCTAAAATAAATGAACTATTCAATATATATATATATATATATATATATATAATTAATTTAATAATTGTACATACAATTTTATGATAAACTAGTCAATCTTGGATCATATATATAACTAGTACATCTATGGGACGTTGAGCTAGTCATTGAGTTAGTTACGGGCGTGTCGTAGTTCAAGAAGCTCGGCTTCAATCAATTTGAATCCGGTCCTGTGCTTTTTGCATCACGTTTAGGACTGAATCTGATCCGTTGGATCAGATTCTGAATATGATCTAACGGATCATATTTAATGGGCCTCTGTATTTATTTTAAAAAGATAATTTTAAAAATTTCGTCAGTCGTTAAATCAGATTTGAAAATTTAAAATCTAATCAAACGATTCAAAATTAGTCCTGCACGTACTGTAAAAAGCACGTGTAGAACCGAAATCGGAGTGAGCTTCAATATCTCAGTTTCTCCCTCCCACAAAGCGGGGGAGGGGGCGAATATGGCAGCTTGAGCTTGCTGTAGTATTCTTAATTCCCTCGTAATAGTAAACCATGTTGAAAGGAATTTATCGGCAGTGACACCATTTTGGCTGCAAGGCCATGTTTGCATATACAGTGCTATTGATCTTATCAATATATGTCCACCTAGTCCGTCACATGATTTATTTGTTATCAAAAACTATAAACCAAATTATGGAGATGGGTTTCTTGCCTATTATTTTCATAATAAATGAGTGTAATATATATATATATATATATATATATATATATATATATCTTATTTTCTAAATATATAATATTGCATGCAAACACTTCTAATAAAATCTTAATAGGTGAAAATTCAATCTCAACGCATTCTTGAACCCGTAAATAAAATAAGAAAAAGAAGTAAAAAGGGTAGGAAAAGAAAAAAAAAGGTTTACAATTCTTTTGCTGCTAGTTGACAATGGTCCACATGTGTATTCTTTTGTTCCAACTCAATTCCCCAGTGGACAAACTTTAGCAAGTTGGCTTTTGCGTATCGCTTTAGAGTGAGACGCAACTTTCCTTCTCATCAATTGCATAAAGAATAGAAACTTCTTAACTAACATTCTGCTTTCTTTTACGTACTTGATGATGACCATATGTTACAGAAGACTTAGCATCTTTTTAACTTTTATCTTCGAACATTTATCTCACATTTGCAATTCCCCCTCTTAACACATGAATCGCCTTTGCTAGCTAATCATTCCTCAAAAAATCATATATACTTTCTTTTTCCAAAGTTTCACAATTTTTTTCTAAACAAAAAAGTTATCTATTAATATTAATAGAAATAGAGTAATTACAATCAAAATAATTCTCAAACCCTTTATCTTATAAGAAGAGTTGAATAATTGAAACAACTTGATACATATAAGAAATTATAAGTTACATAATTGTTGAACAATCACGACAATAAATAATATCTCACACCTCAAAAATTATAAGTAGATAAAATTTACTGATACTAATAAAGTAAACAAATACATAATAATATTCTCCATAGCTCATTTGTCATAATTCTTTTACCAAAGTGGTGAGAAAAACTCATTTTCAACATCTTCCTTAAAAAATAGTTACCTAAAATAGCATGAACATATCAACAATCTTAAAAATTATCTTGGAGAGAAATAGAAAATTGAGTGAGGTCCAGATCAGGTCCAGATTAAAATTTTTTTTAAAGAATAAAGAGAAAATACCTCGATCTAAAGAAATTAAAAGAAAATCTCGCTTCAGAATTTTAAATATTGATATTTCACAAGATGAGAGGAAAATTCCCAAATTTCACAATATTCAATGTTCGGGAGGAAGATTAATTCAAGAGTAGTTATTCACACACCTAACATACAAATCGAACCAAACTCTAGCTTGTAAAACTAAATCTTAAATTCATATTTGTATACCAATCAAACATTTAACGATATATTTATACATTTTTCTAAATGAAGATTAGACAACAAAACACAGTAATCCATGAATCTAAAACACTGTATTATTTTCAAAGTTGGAAGTGCTTTTTCACATATATTAATCAATAAATCATTCCCCAAGAAATAATTCAAGAATATCATTCTTGATGCTCACGTATGTCCTCACGCACGCATGCATGCATGCATACAGAAAATACAAACATTATATATAAGAATGTAGCTATTTTTTTCCTGAAGTGAGGCCTATATATAAAGAGGGTTGAGAGAAGGAGGTCCAATCAGAAGAAATTTGTATAAAAATTGTTCTATGGTTTATCCACTTAAAAAAAGGAGGTCAAGAGAAGATAAGATTAAGAATAATTGTTAATTCGGGGAAGGTGCTGATTTATGTGTAAAGATGCAATCATGGTGGTTTTTTTCCTTTTTTTCCTTTTGGGTTGGGGGGGAGGGCAGGTTGAGAGGATGTGGTAGGGGGAAGGATAGTAGGTTTTTTTTCTTTTTCTTTTTTTTTCCTGCACAAAATAAGGATAAAAAAAAGAGAACCAACTCGCAACTCGCTTTAAATATTTAATTTGACCATATACATCTCTATAACTATAATCTTACTAAAATATTAAAGTTATTTGAATATTTACAATTATTAAACTCTAAAAATTAATATCTAATTCCGAATCAAACAAAACAGGTCGCGATTCAAACCGATGATTTACATTAATAAACCTGATTACTATGAATGGCATTGTAAGACTAAATGACATTTGTGGGGTAGCTTTCAATTTCATTGTCACAGTTGGCTGCAGATTCGGATATTGATTTTCCTTTTCATATTCTCTGTTTTTTGTGTTTGAATAAATGAAGAGATACGTCAAGCAACAATTTGCATTTCTTTTCTTTCCCCAATATTTTCAAGTGGACTCTGTAAAGTGGATTGCCACTAAGAGTGGCTAATGTGGCGTCACAATTTGGTAGACAGATTCATACATCAACTCTCTTCAACCAATTTTTTTTGGATTCTCACCCTATAACTTGGATTGATCCAATTTTGGTACATCAAAGTTTTGTGCCTTTTTGTATACATATAACGTCAGCAAACTTTTATTCTTGAAGCATCCACATTTTGATCATGAAAAGACGTCCCAGTTCCTGTGTCCTTAGTGAGGGGAGCCATGTAAGGGTGGAGTGGTGGGGGCAACTATCATAAGACCTGAACCCACATAGAAATGCTTATTTCCAATCGATTCCAATTAGGTGCAAAGCGAATTCTCTCTTCTTCTTCTTCTTTTTTTTCTCCCTCAAACTTTTTAGGATAGAATTGGAAAGGGTTTAAGACTTTGTTTGGTTTGCGGAGGGGAGGGGGAGGGGAAAAGGAAGGGAAAGGAGGAGTGACACCATTTCCTTCTTTTGGGGAAAAGTAAATGCATTTACTTTCATTTTATTTTGTATAAATTAAATAAAAACAAATTAAAAATACTTTCTCTTATTTGATTAGAGTAAAAATTGGAAGGAAAAAAAATGGATATTATGACAGTTTTACTATTATATCAATCACATGCTCCTCTAATTAAGGGTATTAAGGAATTTTGCTAATAATTCTAAGATTTTTTTTGTCTTTGTACTATCAAATATTTTCCAACCCCTCCACTTTTGAAGAGGTTAGTTTTATTGATGTGGAGGGACAGCCTTCCCCTTGTAAATTTACTTCCCTTCTCTCTAACATCCCAACCAAACAAGTGTTTTTGTTCAAATACACTACATTTACTTTCCCTCCCCGTTACTCCCTCCCCTCACCCCAATCAAACATAGCCCAACATTGAAATTTTTATTTTGAATTTCATAAAAGTTAAATTATTTCTGAGATAAAATGCGAGTCTCAAATCTAAAATTTTGCATTATATTTCAAAATGGAATGCTATATATCTAAATGCACCATTAATTTATATGCAACTTAAAGTTACATATCTATTAATGTTAGGTTTTGTACAATCTTTATTTTTAATGAGGACTTGGCGTCCATGTTATGAGGAGTCTAAGGTGAAGACATGAGACATACAAGATCTGAAGGTGGTCCTTTTTTTTTTTTTTCCTTTTAAGTCCAACAGTGCATTAAGGCTAAACAGAACAATTTCTTCTCCTCTTTGGAATTTAAAAAGAAAAAGAATTCAAATAAATGGAAAAACATTTTGTAAGAGAAACAACAAATAAAAGCACATACGGAAGTAAACTTTTGATTAATAAGATTAATTATTCTCAGTATAGATATGATTAAAATTTAACGATAGAGATTGATTACTATTATAATAAAAATTTCTATTTATTTTTAATATTTTTTAAAAAATAATTAAAAATATATTAGAGAACTTATCACAAGTACAGCTAGTAAATCAGTCAAAGAATAAATTAATTGATTTAACTTAGAGGGGAGCAAAAAAATGAATTTTTAAAAATATTAGTTGATCAAATAATGCCAACTAAACCTTTGTCGGATGGAATTGGCTTAGTCATGAGATAGATGAAATTCTTTACCTACCACCAAAATTCAAATCTCTCATTTAGCATCAACTCATTATAGAGTTTGCCTAATGCAAACTTAGTTTCCTGAGATATTGCACGAGGCATGTGGTAGCCGCAGGTTCCCTTATCAATCAAGCTTGAATTGGAATTGATTTACCCTAAATGGAATTGAGCCCAAGAGAAGGTACACATTTTGACTTTTAGCACCCAAATTCTGAAGCCCACATGACATCACATGGATTCTACAACAACCCAGAAAAATTTCCCAACCCCCACTGGTTATCCTTGTCAAAATAGCCGCTTTTGCATAACATTCTATAAAATTACATTTTTGCCCCCATCTTCAACACCGGCTCCAATATGGTAAAAAGTATTAACTTAGGATAAGTTTAGAAAGATCATTTCACAGAATGTGTTGGTCTCTGCATGTAGATTCAATAAAATTGAATTTATGCAATAAAAATCTAACTATTTAATGTGATAATATGTTTTCTTTATTCACAATTAAATATTTATTTTTTATTTAAATTAAGAAAAAACATTCAGAAGAATAATAATAATTAATTAATATCTTATATTTCACGTGTTAAATTAACTATTAAAAGTTCATCAATGATTCTCTCGAGCAATGCATGAGTTCCTTGATTTAGATAAAGTAACATAGGAATTACAAGATCTAAATCTCTAAAAAGCTAAGGGAATCTAATTCTCATAGGAAATTCTTATATAGGACCCTTCGAGAAACATATTCTTTTGGAAAGATGCTATGGTTAAAGGACCTATACTCTAGGAACTATCGAGCTAAATTCGTTTATGTAATCTCTTATAAGATTCTCATCACCAACCCCCCGCCCCACTACGCTGCAAGAGAATTACATAAGAAAACACCTTTTTCTTATGGGTATATAAGAAAACACCACCAAATAAGTGGCTTAGAAGTTTCCTTTCCCCTCAAATACCTTTCTTTTAAAAAAATACATGCTCACACTCTCCTATATTCAAATGTTTGTATTTGAGTTGGCATTAATTTTTTCATAAAAAAAAGTATTCCATTATATACGAATTACCATTTTATCTAAAGATAAAAATAAAAAAGAGACAGTGAACCGTTATTAACTCTGACATTTCTTAAAATCCTCTTGTAAGTTTTTTTTTTTTTAGCCTCTTAGTCACATTTTTCCTTAAACTCACCTTTCCCTCAACATTTTTGAAAATTTTCTTTTATGAAATAATATAATATAGATTTTCACCCTCTCAAAATCAAAGTTCTAGTTTCACTTATGATTTTATCTTTACCAATTAAAAAAGTTGGTGTTTATGAGACTTTGTCTCAGTGGCAAGAGTTAGAAATTTCCAACCAAAGGTTTTTTGCAAGGGTAATTTCCAAAAAATGGGATATGTAATTCTATTATGGACAGAAATTTACAGTTTACAAAATGTCAGTGCTTGCCAATTCATCTATTTCTACCCCATATGTGCCTAGCTAACACATCAGCTGCCATAATTGCCTTACTTCCTACCAAAAACTAGCTGTTCTTCTGTTTCCAAACTATGTAAGTGGCTTCCCTAAACACGTAGCTTCACTTCTTTTGCCAAATGTCATTCCCCTTTTGTTTCATATTATATTGGGAGATTAATATTTGCAGTCCTCTTTTTTATTATTTACAGCCTCTCTTCCCTCACATTTTCCCCATTTTTCTTTCTCTCACTTTCACATTTCTCTACCCCAGGAGTGCTCTCATGCAATCCCCCAAAACTTGGGAATTGCTATGCATCCCCCGAGTAGGGGTATGCAATTGTTTTTTGGGTTTGATTTCAAATTTATTGTTTGGTTTTCGGTTCAATTTTTAAAATTTTTTAAAAATTAAATTAAATCAAATTTTTATAAATTAATTCGGTTCGATTAGATTATTACAAAAATATATGTTTATAATGCGTTAAATTATAATTTTATTTTAAAATTTTAATTTTTATATAAAAGAACGCATTATATAAATATATTGTTAAAAATAACATATTTTTATAATGTGTTCATACATAGTTTTTTAAAATTTTAATTTTTTGTTTTGATTTTTAGTATGAATACATAAATCAAAAATATAATCGAATTATACTTAATTTTTATAAACCAAACCAAAATATCAAAAAAATCGAATTCAAATGTGAATTTCAATTTGATTTTTCATATTACACCAAATAATGAATATCCGTATAGATAATGAACCCCTAAAGGTGTTCTCTAGGGTCGAGAATGAGGAACTATAAATATAAAAATCGATTACAAATATTAAGCCCCTTATATTGTCATCTATCCCTTTCTGACATTCAATAGATGAGTAATACTTTGGCCAAAATTGTGAATAAACCAACAAATTCCAAAGCTGCCATCTCGGATCGCGGCTGACAGCTCTTATGTATATGTCGGACCATTTTTTTTTTTTTTTGGTGTGTGTTTATGTAGGACTAAAAATGAAAATAGTACTACTATACACAACCATTCAATAGATGAAAATTATAGCAGTGAATAAATAATATAATTTTTTTTAATTATTTTTATACAAGAAATTTTGGCCATCGTCATATAAATTAAAGAAGAAGTAAATAAATAATATATTTTATATTATATTCAATGGAAGAACCATCTACCCTTCTATAGTAGTACATGTGTTTTCCGGTGAAATCATTTGATTATACCACCACTTTTAGTTTCTTTTTCTTTTTGAGATTTTTTTTCTTGATTTCTTTCTAGTACGTATCCATAGGAATTTCTTAATTGTATCGCGTAAGATTGCTAATTATAGTATAGTTACTTTTTATTTATTAAATTATTTTTTTTCTAATTTTTTAAAATTCTTTTAACAACTTTCTTAAGAAATTTTTAACATATTCATAAATCTAAAATACAATTTAAAATAAAAATAAAATCTTAAAAAATAGAAATACAAAAAAGAAAAGAAAAGAAAAGAAAAGAAAGGAATACAAGGGAACCAAAGCTGGTTTCCAGCAAAAACAGAAGAGGAAAAAAAAAAAGAAATCAAGGGGAACCACTTCTGGATCCGAAGTGGGAAAAAAAAAGCAGAATAGTGACACACAATAGCAGTCTAGCACCGTCGGGGGCTACTCGGGGCCATAAGGAAACGGCACCCATGGGGGCGCCCGCAACAGCGCTGACGGGGACCGTTGGGAGCATCTCCCTTGGGCGCCCCCAGCAATCACCCTCAGCGAAACATCCCCTAATTCTGCGCTTTTCTTCTTCTTTTTTTTTTTTAATTCTTCTTCTTGGGAAACCAGAAATTGTTTCCCTTGATTTTTCTCCTTTTTTGGGTTTCCCTTACATTTGATAACGGTTTGGTTCACTTGTATATAAAATTTAATCCAAAGTGTGGATATCTAAGAATTTTTTGAAATAAAATCAAGTGAGATTAGAGAGCAAGATTGAGTATATATATATATATATATATATATATATATATATATATATATATTACCAAAACACTCTTACTCTCTCCCTTCCTCCAAAACTCTCAAATCTCTAATTTTAATTTCTAAAATTTTAAATTTTTTATTAGTTTGAAATTTTTTTGATTGGTTCAATAGATTTTTTGTTAAATAAATTAATTAAAAACTATCTTTTTTACCTTCCCATTACTTATTCACTTCCTCATTATCCCCTAAATTAGTTTTGTAGTTGAAATCAAGTTAAACTCCCCAAGCTTTTATTCACTGACTTGTGAAATTTTCTTCTACTTTTATATATTTCTTTCCCATTTAGTTCCTTGGTCATTTAATACATTTTCATTTTGTGCTCCTCAAATTATGTGTGCATTCAGATTTAGAAGGGATGAACCCCCTTTTTTTAAAAAATAAAAATTTATGGAAAGAAGGGTGAACTTGCAGAGGGAGAAAAAGATAGGTTAAGTAGAATACCAATCAAATTCTAAGTGTTAACTTGACTCGGACCAAAGAATTCATCCAAATATGAATTTTATTTGTGTGATTAAGAAAAGAAAAAAAAAGGGTAGTCAAACATATTCTCAAGCATGGCATATTTGCTATTGCATAATTCCTTAAGTAGGTTTCTTGGTATTTAAAGTTTCAAGCTTATTTCATGATCCTTAAATAGCTTTAGCATCTAGTGTTGTGTTGTGTTTTATTTCTATGCCCTTATACTCAATTTTATTACAATCTCTAACAATTTGCACACAAACACTAGGCAAGTGCACCTATCGTTATGAGTAGTACAATGGCAAGTAAATTCAAATGTCGAATCCACGGGGTTGGTTAAATACCATTACTCACTTTCTACTCTATTGTTTAGCCTATCAAAATTGCTTGTGAAAATGGTTGAAATTACTACTATGAATAGAAGTCTAACTTAGCTAATTAAACAAATTTAACTAATTTTTTTGTTTGCAAGAGAGAATTCAATTGAGAAAACTATACTTGAATGGTTAATCCCCCTAGAATTACCTATGTGAGAGAAATGTCCCTTGGTTGATAAATTTCACTTCTTATGTTTGATGAAATTCCAATGATAGAACTCACTCTATCTCTAGATGAAAGTTCTCTACTCTTAGATTAATTAGTTGAAATCTCTTTCTAACCAATTCAACCAAAGAATGCATTAAGAATTGTGAATTTCCAATTAGATTTCTCTAATTATCAAGAAGATGCTTAGGTTTCTATCTCTAGTTACCTAAATCATCCTCATTGTTTGTGTATGGTCTATTTCACCCTTCCTTTCTCAATTCCAAGTGAAAATTTCCAGATTTTGAATCAATTGTCAATCACTCTTCATTTCTCAATTCCAAGTGAACAAAAATTCCAGATTATGCATCATTAATCTACTCAATCAATTCAACCATTCAAATCCACAAACAATCCACAAGAAAACAATTCATTCACATAAGTAAAATCTAGGGTTCATACCCATCCAAGTATTCAAAAGTTTAGCTCATCAACATATTACAAATCAAAGAACATAAAACAACAAAGAAAGAGGAGGAATTGCTCATTTTCATGGTTGAAATCTCCTCTCTTCTTCAAGGTTGAAGTTCTTCACTATAGCATGGCGAAAATTGCAGCTTTTTCCATGAATCTTCAAGGTGGATGTTCTCCTTCTTCAAGGATTAAATCTTCTCTCTTGATTTCTCTTGCAAGATTGATGGATTGGAAGAAGAATTTGGTGTGTTTTCTTGGTGTTTTGCTATTTTTTCTGTCTACTCTAGGCTTCTCTCTCATTTTTGCCCTAAAGGGGTATCAAAATCTGCCCCAAAAGAGAGATAAATGCAGCTTAAAAGCAGCTTCAGATCGACACAAACGGCACCACTTATATCACACCAAACGGCGCCCGACTGTGACACTATTTTGACTTCTAGGTGAATTCAGACCACCAAATCGGCTGATCTAGGTCTTGATATCTTCATGAAAGTTGTAGATCAGGATCTTATCTTTCCACAGAGATTTTAATCCAATCAATTGGGTATCTATAACTCAAGTTAGGATCATTATACCAAACTGTGTCAAAAATGGAAACCAATCCAGAACAGGTGACTTTTCAGCATAAGTAGGGTAGGCAAATGAACTCCGATTGACACAAATTTTACCATTATAAAAACTTCAGAATGTATTCTATAATTGTCTAGAATACCACTTTTGCATTTGAAATTTTCATAGAGGTCAAAATCTAACTTGAAATATGTCTACTAGTCTGTTTTTCCTTTGCATTTCTCTATTGTTCTTCATGGTGTAAAATCTTTTTGTTTGCTTCATTTTCTTCCAAATCTTTAACAAACTCATCTAAAGCAAATAAGAGATAAAGGGAGTCTAAATGGTGATTAAAACACCAAAATTTAGCAGAAATGTGAGCTCAAAATGATCATTATATAAAGCACAAATATAGAATATCATGTTGGTTTGCCACCAACTTATAGGCGTACTTGCTAGTCTAGAAATTGAGTTGCTCTCAAATTGGAAAACCATCAAAAGAGAAAATAGGCAAAAAGTAAAGGCTGAGAAAAAAAAATATTTCTGAAGAATGACAAAAAAAAAAAGGCTTTTTAGAGAAGAATTATCAACATTATCATTGAATATGTCTTCTTTGAGTAATAGGTTTACTTTTATGATTTTACATATGTAAATTGTCTAGATCGTGTAAAATTTTGAACCAAAATGATTATCCAGTTATTAGGAGAAAAAAAAGAATAAGTGCTATAGAATTTGCAATGAGATATATAAACTTTTATTTAAACCTCAATGTCAGTACTTCGTTTAATTTTTTATTTTCTTTTATTTGCAAAAAAATAAAAAGAAAAAAAGTCTAAGAAAGGAGAAATCAATTGGATACATCAGCTTTCAATGCATTTGTTAAGTAATCCATTAATATAGCTTAACTGAAATTATCCATTATCTAACTTAATGGGTTAATTGAAAAAGACCATTAAAAATTGTGGTCACTTACTTATTATCCCCAATATTAGTTTTGTAGTTGAAGTCTTTTACCCCTAAGGGCAAATCATGAAGTTTTAATTAAGTTTTGAATAATGATAAATATTGATGTGTACTAATCTTTATATCAATTATGTGATAGGATTGTTGGATTAAGAAGTATGAAGTCTTGTTGCCTTAAAGCCAAAATGCAAAAACAACTTCAATGAGTCAAAGTAATTGAAGATTGAAAAATTTTGTTCAAAGATGATTAAAGGCATTGGATACTTGAAGTATAGGTCAAATATGCTTAATAGGTATATTCTTTTGTAAACCCTACACTTGTGTGTCTTTGAATCTATTGAATGCATAAGAGAGCAACAAAAACTTGTTTCGAATCTTAAATGGCTTTGAATGAACTTTTGAATAACAAGTATGTTCTTGAACCTCAAATGATCTTGAGTAAACTTTGTATGATCAAAGTACTTTAGTAACGGTTTTTTAGTTTGAAAGTGTTTAAATGACTTACATATTTATACAAAATATTTTCAATGTTATTAAGGTTGGTTTTCAAATAATTTGACAAAGTTTGATCAGTTCGAACGCAAGTTCGAACGTCCAAACTTTGAAAATGGTTATTGTGCTTCTAGAGAAATTTGGACGCAAGTTTAGACTCAAGTTTGGACGCATGGGATAAAGTTCGGACGTCCAACTTTCTTTGATAGCATGGTTACTATTTTTTCAGAGAAATTCGGACAAATATTCGAACGCATAAGGAAAAGTTCGGACGTCCGATCTTTTCCAGATCGGACGTCCGAACTTCTCTGAATTTTACCGTTACTAGCCGTTTTATAGCTGTTGAAATTGATTTTTGAAATGTATAAAAGTTATAAATTCAAGAATTTTTGTAAGTGTTGAATCTCTGAGAAATTTTAACATTCCAAAATCTTTAGCAAACATCAAAACTCTCTTTTGTCTTGTGCTTTCAGTTGATCATTCAAGATTTCAAAGACAACAAAGTGAAAATGTGCAACATATTGTAACATCTTATTCATTCTCCATTCTCCATTTTATTGTGTTTTCTACTAGCTCATTACAAGTTTTTCTTATAAACATAAAATCTTTTGGTAGGGTGAACCTAGTTTGTAGAATTGCAAAAGAAGTTGTGAGTGTAAAATCATTGTGTGATGAGCCTCTTATGTAATTGTTGAACATGAGCATATAGTAGATTGATTGAAATCCTTGAGTGTAGACTCAAGGTAGTAGACGTAGATCTTAAAGAGATCGAACTACTATAAATTGCTTGTGTTCATTGATCTTAGCTTGTTTAATGCTTTATCATTGATTTAACTATTCTCTCATTGAAACAAGTATTCATAATCTTATCTAACTAAATTTATAAAAGGAAATAGTTTTTGAAAATTAGCCAAAGATCTAATTCCCCCCCCGCGTTTAGGTCTTTCAATTGGTATCAGAGTAAGAGCTTCTTTGTATGGTTTTACAACCTAGAAGTTAAGATTTTATGACTAATATTTCAAACTTACCTTATCTAAAAGGATCTTCCACAAATAGACCACATTTGTTTGATGGAACAAATTATACATTTTGAAAATCTAGAGTTAAGATATATATTTGTTCTATTAATTTTGATTTGTGAAACATTATTGAGAAAGGTCCTTACATACCAGTGAAAATGAGAGCTGATGGAGTGACTTTAGAACAAAAGTCTATAGACGAATTTGATGAAAATGATTCAAAGAAAATGAAATTAAATTATCAGGTCATGAACATTTTAAGTTGTGCATTAAATGTAATTGAATACAATAGAGTTAGTGGATGCGACACTGCTCATGATATGTGGAGATTACTTCAAGTAACACATGAATGTGCAAATCAGGTTAAAGAGTCAAAGCTTGACATGCTAGTAAAGGACTATGAGCTATTCACCATGAAGCAAGGTGAAAATGTTAGTGATATGTTTACAAGATTTATTAACATTTTCAATGGTTTAAAAGCTTATGAGAAGAGCTATATAATTAGAGAGCAAAATAGAGAGATATTGGATGCTCTACCAAAATCTTGGCAACCGAAAACACTTGCTATTGAGGAATCCAAGGATTTAAAAACTCTCCCACTTGAAGAGCTCATTGGATCACTGCTTACACATGAAATGAAGGTGAAAAGACTAAATGATATTGAAGATGAAGAGAAGGGAAGAAAATGAGATACTCAACACTTCAAATCATTTGAGTGAATAAGAAAAATCATCAAGTGAAGAAGATGGAAACAGTAGAGAATAAGAGATAGGTACGGCTGTAAGAAAGTTTAAAAGATTCTACAAAAAGGAAATTTTCAAGAAAAGGAGAAAATTAACCAAGAAGAGTGGACAATCATTATCCTTCAAATCTCAATACTTTGAATGCAAAAGTACAGAACATCTTGTTGCTGATTGTCCTAAAGTTCTGGAAAGGAAAAAAGACAACAAAATCAAAAAGAAATCTACCAAGAAGGGAAAAGGACTGGCTGGAACTTGGTATCAACAAGAAAATGAAGATGACAGTGAAGGAAAAGCCAACATATGCTTTTATGTCAATTGATGATGAGGTATAATCTACTCATTCTATTTCTAATTATTATTATGATGATGATGATCTTTGTGATTTACTTGTTGAAATGTATGAAAAACTGAAAAAATGCTTCTAAAAGGAATAAAGAAATGAAAACCAAAATCAAGGAGTTATTAAATGAGAATTCAAAGTTATGTTTTGAAAATGGAAAACTTCTTGAGACCATTAATTGCCTAAACATTGAAAAAGAAGTTTTAAATGTAACCATAAAAACATATCTCTTGAAAATAAAAAGTTTTGCACAAAAGTTATTTCTCTTAAAACAATGCTTAATAATCATGAGATATTAAAAAATAAAATTAATGATCTTACATTATGCATTGAAAAATTTACAAATGGAAGAGAAAATTTAAATAAATTACTTGGTTATCAAAGATCTTCATATGTAAAATATGGTCTTGATTACACTCATGAAAGTTATGCTCCAAAATATAAAAACTTTTTAGCTAAACAAACTTTTAATTCTATGCCTCATACTTGTTCTACATATTATGGCAAATATGGACACAAAATGTCAAAATATTATGTGAAAAGAAAAATAGAAAATGGAACTTTTATTAACTCCCTTGGACAAAAGAAAATGTGGATATCAAAAGTCACTCTCTCAAATTTAGTGTAGGTTCATTTTTCTTCAAGATCAAGTACCATTAAGTAGTTTCTTGACAGTGGTTGTTCAAGATACATGACAGTAAATGCCTCACTTGTTAGTGAGCTTCAAGCAACAAGTGTAACAAGTGAAGATTTTGTCACATTTTGTGATAAGAAGAAAGGAAAAATACGTAGAATTGGTAACATTGGTAAATGCTCTTTCCCTCTCATTAAGCAAGTATTACTTATTGATGGTTTGAAGTATAATTTACTTAGTATTAGTCAACTATGTGATAATGGATGTAAAATAGAATTTAAATGTGACACTTGTATTATTTTTTATAGTGCAAGTAGCAAAACCATCTTTGTTGCTAATAGAGTTGAAAATATATATGTATTATATCTTGATGAACTTATTACAAATGATATAAAGTGTCTTTCCATTCATGATAATGATGGATATTTATAGCATAGAAGATTAATTCATGTGAGCATAAATTTATTAAATAAACTTTCCACACAAGAGTTAGTTAGAGGATTACCTAAAATGCATTTTCATAAAACTCGTCTTTATGATGCTTGTCAATATGGAAAACAATCAAAAACATCTTTTAAACCAAATAAAATGGTCTCTACCTCAAAACCTCTTGAACTTTTACATGGACTTATTTGGACCAATGAGGACCACTAGTCTTGGTGGTAAAAGATATGCTTATGTGATTGTTGATGACTTCTCTAGATATACGTGGGTAATTTTCTTAGCTCAAAAGGATGAAATGTTTCATGAATTTGCAAAACTTTTCAAAAAGATTTAAACCTTTCTTAAGTATAAACTGATTTCTATTAGAAGTGACAATGGAAGAGAATTTTACAATCAAGACTTTACAAAATTTTGTGATGAATATGGTATAACTCATAATTTTTCAGTTACTAAAACACCCCAACAAAATGGTGTTGTTGAAAGGAAAAATAGAACCTTACAAGAGATGGCTAGATCAATTCTTTGTGAAAATTCTTTGCTAAAATATTTTTGGGCTGAATGTGTAAATATTGTTTACTATGTAATGAATAGAGTTCTCTTAAGACCCTTCATAAGAAAAACACCTTTTGAACTCCTATTTGATCAAAATCTTTCAATTGTTTATTTTAAGGTATTTAGTTGTAAGTGTTTTATCTTAAATACTAGTGATAATCTGAGAAAGTTTGATAGAAAATCAAATGAAGGTGTATTTCTTGGCTATTCATCAAATAAAAAGGCCTATAGAGTTTATAACAAAAGAACATTATATGTTGAAGAAACTATACATGTGACCTTTGATGAATCTAACATTTATCTTGAAAGAAGAAATAAAGATGATGTAGGTTCCTCAATGATTGATAATCAAACTCATCATCAAGCACCCACATTGGAAGAACATGCCAAAGAAGAATAAATAATAGAGCAAGAAGAAGATGGTGAACCTAACAATGATCAAGGGCTTCCAAAGGATTTAAGATATGCAAGAGGTTATCCTAAGGAGCAAATCATTTGTGATGTCTCCCAAGGAGTTAAAATAAGGCGATACTTTATTGACAACTTTGCTCTTTTATCTCATTTTGAACCTAAAAACATTGATGATACATTATGTGATGATTTTTGAATTATTGCTATGAAAGAAATAAAGTTTGGACTCTTGTGTGTATTTTTTTTCTATGTATAGTTTTCTTTTTATTGGGTTTGAGTAATTAAAGCCTCTTCCTTATTCATAATAATCTAAGGTAAACATCCATCTATTTCCTTTGAATCTATGTGTTTTTTCCTTTTCAGGTGTAGTTTTCTTTTTGCAGGATTTGAATAATTGAAGTCTCTTTATTTTTCATCATAATCTAAGGTGATAACATATTTTCAAAACCTAATTTCTTTACGATTTATTTTAATATTTTTTCCTTTCAAAACATGGTTCCTCTATCTTTTTCTAATTTTCTCATATTATTGTTTCTAAATGCAATGCCACCGAACACTAATGATGCTAGGAAAATCACCAAAAACGATTTATGTGGTTCCTCTTCTTCTATCAGTTTAAATCTTCTCCAAGTGTATCAAATGAATGAACAAGAGCAACTTTTGGAAAGAAATAGCTCCAGACTTTAGAAGCTCATTAATTGTATTACTATTGGGGCCATCTAAAAGGAAATTTATATTTATCCGGAACAAAAAATATTTAGCAATCTAAATTATGATTATGTCATGTCTGCTTAATGGTAATAAGCACTTCATAATCTCTTATTACATTTTATTATGTGAAGAAATGATGCTGATCCAAGGACATATTTGTACATAAATGAAATTTTAAAGCTTTCAAGACCTTAATTATTTTTTAATAAAATTTTAAGTTTTTAATTAGTTTGAAAAAAATTTAAAAGTATCATTGTAAATTGTCACTATAGAATTTGATCTTTGTTTTATTTATTATTTATTGAGGGGTCTTGAGAAGGAGACCTAGAAGTTGTTGTTCCTTTTCTCCAAGCTATAAAAACTTTGAAATTGTATATATGGTTCTTTTTTCTTTTTTTTTTAGTATAGGAGTGTATATGATCATTTTCGAAATTTGGAATCTTTCAATAACACCATAAGTCTATTTAAAATGAAGATTTTTAAGTAAATATTCAATGCAGTGGTTAGACTCTAAATCATACAAATTATAATTATCATATAATTTAAATGTTAGTTAGTCAAAATAACTATCATTTCTTTTTTAAAAATATTATGTACCTATGCATAGTATAGGGTATTTTGCTAGTATACATACATACATACATATATATATATATATATATATATATATATATATATATATATATATATATAATAAAAATGTAACACATTTTTTTATGACTTTAAACCTCTCATTCTAATTTTTTAGAGTTTTTACTTTTTTAATTGGTCTTTAAAATTTTGATTAGTTAGGATCATTTTCAATCAATTAAAACAACCTTAAATTGCTTGTATTTATCATTTTTAGTTAACCTAATATGTTAATTTAAACTAAATTGCTACATTCTTAATGGTTGCCAACTTCTTTTTTTTCTTCTCTTTACTTTCCTAATGTGTAATCACCTATTCCATTTTTTTTTCGTTTAACCATCACTCAAATTTGACCAAATCAAAAACTCAAATCCCTATATTTCTTCTTTTTATCTTCACTTGTTAAGATAATTCTTTCACTTCTTTTTTTTTTCATTTCATTTAGGTCTTTCATAAGCATTTTTGGGTGTCGTTTTTTATAAATGTTATTAGAATTTTTTTATTGTTATCTTAAATAATAATTTTACTTTAATCTGATTAAACTTCCTTAAACCTAATTCAAACTTTTTCTTCTTTCAAATTAAACTCATTTACTCGATGTCTAATATGTGTTTTATTTTATAATATAAAAATTAAATAATTTTTTAATCATATTTTGTTAGTGCATCCTTAAGCAAAACAAATAAATTTTTTTTATTTATTTGATTACATTAAAACGTGTTTAAACTTTGAATCAGAGTTATTATCACATGATAATTTTTTGAGTTTGAATTTTGAGCGTTCTTCATAAGTGAATGTAAGTACTCTATTTTTTCCTTCCCCCTTTAAATATTACAATAACTAATAATTATAATTTATGTTCATTATTAATGAAAGGAATAAATTTACATTAAGAGATTTTTTCTTTTGAAAAACAGAAAAGAAATACTATTAACACACCTTTTAAATGCCGTGTGACTATTTTTCATTTGTCAAAATTCTTTCTCTCTATACCCTCAAAATTTTCTGAATTCTCTCTCTCTCTCTCTTTCTCTCTCTCTCTCTAAACAACATTGTTTATAATTTTTAACATATTTATCAATTTAAGACAAAAAAATAAACATAGAATCTTAAAAAGAAAAAGGACAAAGAGAATAAGTTCCCAACCCAAAAAAAGAAAAAGAAGAAAAAAAGGAAGAGGAGGAGAAGGAGGAAGAGGATCCAAAATCAACATCGATCCTCTTGATTTAGAAGAAAAAAAAAAAAAAAAAGAGCACAAGAAGCCAGCGCCCAGCCGGCACCGCCGAGGCGTTTGCTTGGTCCCCTTTGATACAATTTCATTCTTTTGCCTTTTTTTTTTTAAGTATTCCTTGTTTTTCATTTTATTTTTTTGGTTAGGAATTTCTTATCTTTTACTTCTTTTTTAAGATTTTATTTTTATTTTTTAATTTATAAATAAGTTAATAATTATTAAGAATATTATTTGATATTTAGAAAGATAAATAATTTTAGTAAATAAAAAATAGTTGCACTACAATCAAAATGTCCTTTTATTAATGAAACAAATAAGAGAACTTTTCTAAATTAAATAAGAATTTAAATAAATTTAATATTCTTTAAGCTAATTAATAGTACATGTTATTTAAGTCTTATAAAAAGATATTGACGATATTTGTATGTAAATAAAAAATTTTAAAAAAATTAAAAAATAAATTTAATATAATTAATATTACTTTTAATTTTGTATTGAAAGGAACAAAATAGATAAAAATGATATGTTAAAAATCTATGATTGAGAATAAAGTATTGAATATTTTTAAATTAATAAAATTTTAATATTCTATATGTTATTTACTTTTTCTGCTATAAATACATACATTGGAGAAAAAAAAGTTTCTTTCTAAAATTTTTAACAAATATAATTTTAATAATTTTTAAAATATATTCGTGCATTGCATTAACTTTTTATATATATATATATATATATATATATATATATATATATATATTATACATCATTTAATATAATAAATATACTAAAATATTTTTAAAAAATTTAAAATTTTAAAATAGATTTAAATTTTAGAGAGAATTTTAAAATTTAAATAAAAAAATTTGAATAAATACAAAATAACTATAATAAATAATTTAATGGGTTACAGTTAACCGAAAGTGTAATTATAAACCCTCTGCTCAATCATTTTGTTTATACAAAACATAAATGCGTTGACCTTTCACCACAACAAACAAGCCACATCACCAAGTTCACACCTGAGATAATATTTTTATTTCTTTAAATTTTCTTTTTTATGAAAATATTTCACCTAACTAACCCTGGTTAAGTTAGGAGCATCTTTCCAGATACTTTCGGATTGTTCTAAAGCAAAGCTTAATACAAAAATCTAAACAAACAACCAAAATAATAAAAAAATTTAAAATTAATTACCATACCTCCATTCTTCAATCCACGGGCAGCACGCATGGCCTCCCTGGATATTTTTCCACAATCGGCTTAATCATGACGCTGCCCGAGTTGCCCGATGGGATAACGGGCAGCTTCTCCCAGTAACTCCCACATCCAAACACGCCCTTCTCTCTCACAGTCACTCACACACTGCTCCTCCCTATACCCTTTGATTATATCTCTATCTTCATATATACATACATCGCTGAGTCTCTGCGGTTCTCTCCAGTTGATCGGACGGTCCACAATGAACGCCGCTTCTTTTCTCCGTTTCTGAAGGTTTACGCTCTCCGATCGCCCAGATCTGCTCCTTCCAAGCTCAGATCCGCTCTTCTGGTGAGTTTTCCTTCTCCGACTCTCCTAATTTTTTCGATTTTACATGTTTATGTCGAATTTCCATTTCTATTATACTTTTAGCTCATCGTTTTCGTCTTCCTCCCTTTTATTGGTTTCCGGCGAAATCTCTGCGTCTCTATCAATTTTCCGGCGAAATTATCTTCAGTTTCTAGCATTTTCCAGCAGAATTAGCTGATTTTGGTTGTGTTTTCCACTGAATTTTCTTGAGTCTGTAGCAGAAAGTGGTTTTTGTCATCTTCTGCTTCTGCTTTAGCAGAAAAGTTCAAAATTTTATATTTTTTGCAAAAATTTAATGCTATATATTACTTGTATGTTTTTAGTTGAAATATCGATGGTGGAGAATTTTGGAACGTAGATCTGACGGTCAGCATGCTGCTTATGCAGGTGTTGAATTTCTTTTAATTAATGTTAACTGTAGAGTACGGAATGGAGAGTTCAAGAGTGATTGGCTTTGGTGATTATTTTCTTAAGCTTAATACGTGCCTGCTAACCTGCGCCGGGGATGCCCTTTTAGCGGCTGCTTTGGTCTCCACCCTGGTCAAATCTCACCTCGAATATCTCACTCTGGTAAAACCTCGCTGACTTTTATCTGTGCGTTAATTTTTTCTTCCGGGGTGTGATCCTGAAATTTGCATGAATTTTTTGGTTTATTTTGCTAATAGAGCCTCTGATTTACTGGTACTTACATATTTGTGAAATTAATTTTATTTATTATGCCTTTCCCCAATTAACTTTGGTACTTTATAAACAAGTTGATTTTATCGTATAAAACTTCTTTGATTGATGATAATTCTTTCATCTTGGCTTATTGTATTAAATATTTGTGGAAATATATTCAAAATTCTACTTTTCGAAAGGCAAAAGTTTGGAATCTCTTCGCTTTTCTTTTTCTTCTTTTTTTAAGTAAACCAAGTCCATAAATAGATAATTTGACCCATGTTAATAAGAAATGCAAAAAGATTTTTATACTCATGGGATTGTCTTGAACATGTTTTTGACTAACGGACAGGATTGAAATTGATTATGGTATACTTCTGATATGCCATAACAGGAAAAAGAATCTGTGGATATAAGTTAATCAGGTAATTTGTTTTGATATTGTCAAGAAATATGGGAGTTAATGGATAAATTATCTAAAGGGGGCTTCGGGGAAATTGAAAAAATTGTCCAGGTTTCATTGTCGTTTCACAAATCTTGTGGTGAGTAGCTTATATAGAAAAGCTATTTGTCCTTTTTTTGGATTTTGTCAAAAGCAAAGTTGCATATCTATCTAGCGGTGCTTGCAAATTCTTTGATTACCCGGCCAAAAAAAAAAATTCTTTGATTGATGGTCCAAGCATCTACTATTTCGAGGACCCCACTTGCCATGGGTCTTATCCGCAATGAGTAACTATTACTGCTGTGCTTATCTATGTAAAATATCTCCGATAATAAATGTCTTCAAAAAAGCATCTCCGCAAAAAAAATCTAAATAAAGAATATCATTTTCTTATCAACAATCTTTTCTCCAAAGGAAAAAGATGATGGTTGTACTTCTACGAATTAAATAGGAAGAAAGATGATGTAACTGTCAAAAAAAATGGAAAATGTTGTTAAGTTTTTCTTTCTACCACTAAAAGGCTTTTAGATTTATATGCCTATGCTGGCAATAATTAAATTCTTGCACTTTCCGCGGGTTAGGATTAATCGACTGTCTTGCATGATTTGTATTTGTTAAATCATCAGGAGTCCCTCAATCTTCTCAACAACAAATCTACAATGAGAGGAGACCAGATCACAAACCATTGCGAGCCTGTTGATGCTGAGGGCGAAGGTAAAGATGAGGATGAAGATGATGAAGAAGAGGATGGAGAGGAGGATTTGTCATCAGAAGATCCTGGTGATTTAGGCAATAATCCCAATAATAACAAGAGCAACTCTAAGAGGGGTTCGGGAGGGGGATCTGGCCAGGGCGGGCCTGAAGAAAATGGTGAAGATGAAGATGAGGATGATGGTGATGATGAAGAGGATGGAGAGGATCAAGACGAAGAAGATGAAGACGATGATGAGGAGGATGAGGGTGGAGAGGAGGACGAGGAAGAAGTCATTGAGGAAGGTGAGGGAGAGGAAGAGGAAGAGGAAGAGGAAGAGGAAGAGGAAGAGGATGAGGATGAGGATGAGGAAGCTCTACAGCCGCCAAAGAAGAGAAAGAAGTGAATATGAATAATAGGCTAACACCGCCTCGTCTCTCCACACGTGATTAGTGCCAACTTTACTTCAGTTCTTGTGTAGCTTTATTGGGAAGTCGAGGTCTAGGATGAATGTTTTCTTGTGAGAAGAAACTGTGTTTCCTATGCATGAATTAGAGTACTTCGTTGAACTGGGAGCAGCGGCACTGTTGAGGATAATGCAGAGGTCATAATTTGGCACTGTTATTTCAGACTCCTCAATTGAATTTTTCTGCGAACACACACAATTCAAGCAATTTACTTCGAAATCAAACAATATTTTAAGGCAGTGTCTCAAAATTTCTCAACACTAACAAGAACTCTGAACAAGTTATCCTTAGCGACACTGCCAAGACAAGGTTCTTCAATTAATTGAATGTTTGGCTGAGACCTAAACCGCTATCTGAATAGCCAAGCATTCTTGAGGCACACTCAATTCAGCATACCAGGAGGAACCAAGGACTTCTCAAACCAAAAGCACCAGGATAATGAAGCAAAATGAAAGCTCATATACAAGTTACACAAAATAGGCTAACGACAAAAAAATATGCTGCACTTTTTGGTTGAAACTAGAAACCAGTCCAGATAAAAACATGAAAAACAAACTCATGAGACTGGTAAGACTATGCAATTATGTAATCAAAAGCAATTCCATTATCATATATAATTGTCATATAATAATAGTAGTTTGAAATTTAAAGTCTACAAATATGGAAACATAAATAAATCAAAGAAATTGGAGTATAAATAGAAGTTAAGGCATTCTTTTGGCGCCATAGGGCAAAATAAGGTTATGCACAGATTTGCTTAGCTAGTGAAAAGTGCAGAAATGTACGCCTTTAACAATAGTGGGTTGACAAAGAACGCAACAACTCAAAATCTTACTCTAAAAAGGTCTAGGATTTAATCCTAGAAATCCCAAGATATTAAAAGATAGGCTATGCAGCCATAGAATACCTACAAATCATAACAACTTCAGTGAATGGGTTTAAAAAAATAAAAGAAAAAAGAAGAATCAAATATGCAATTTCAACTATTCTCATCTTAAATAGGTTTCAACTATTCTCATCTTAAATGGGTTTCTCAAGAAAACATTCTAACTAGCAAGTCAAGGAATAGCAATACTGTAGAATCATTCAAGGAGAAAGAAATAGATGACTAATGTGCTTGAAGTGAGAAGCTTGGTCAGCTTGGTCAGGAGGGCAGAGATATAAATGCAAGAATATTTGGTTTTTACTTCCTTATCATATACAGATCTACCCCTTGGCCTTGGGGTGGAAAGGAATGGTTTTAAAACTATGGACTAAAGGATGTCTGGCTTTACAAACGTGTAAGCCCACAGGTGGAGGGTATTTAGAAGCAGAACCACAACACAAACAATCTTCTGTCTTAGCAATAAACTTTTGAAATCAAATGGAGAAAAAAATGGAAATTAAAATAGAACCTATCCTAGATGAACTTGAGCATTCATCTAGGGCAAGGGTGTGCCTCTTAAGTATCATATTTTTCAACCCCGCAAAAACAAAGATAATCTTGATTATCCTTGAGTCATGGACATGAAGTTTCCGCTCACTGTTGTTCTGCTAACACAGTACAGTTGATTCTCAAGCTACCTGTTATAACATCATCCACCATTAACTAGATTGCTAGCAAATACTCGTCCCTAATCTTATCACATCCAACTTTCTAGAATCACCCGGCTCAACTTCTCCATGCAATAAGAATCAAGTAAGGGTATTTTAACATAGAACTTGCCTCATACATACCACAGAAAAAAAAGAGTTCTTCCTATGCCAAAGTGCTGAAATTGAAGCACTGATTATGTAATTTAGTACAAGATATAATAAGGTTCAAACTCACGTGGCACCAATCTTGGGCAACTGAATTAATCTCGGTGCAAAAATTTTGGACAAAGTTATATCTTTACCAGTCTCTTTCTTTATTTTTATCTCAAAGTTAGAAATATAACTGCTTCATCAATGAAACTGTCAAAGTATCATATACCAAGAGTCTATCATTCTCTTTTTTGTCAACCAAGAAAACAAGCAACTGCTGTTTCCTATTTTGTTGTTTTCCTAGTGCTTTGCAAAGCCTATCTTTTTTCTCTTTCCTCTTGCATTTAAAAGTTAAAGATCAAATTTATTTTACACCCAATTAACACATTTATCACATGCACGCCAATGTCATATCAACACAGATATAACAAGGAAGCAAAGAATCCATGTAACATAGAACAAAACAATAAAAAACATCATTAAAGCCACGAGGTATATTAGGGGAAAATATGAGAACACCAAAAGATCTATGAACACGGCACAAAAGTTCATTGCTTTGTAAAATTTCTCCATAAGTAAAACAAAAAAGGAAAAAAGAACCTACTGAATGATGTAGAAGATTCACCAACTAATAAAATCTACAGTTAACTTTTACCATCATATCAATGACTCAAGATAAACTCTTGGGCAACCTCAAATTCCACAAGGTTTATTGCCCAACCTGAATGATAAATTATAGGAGATCCTCAAATTCCACAAGGTTTATTCCCCAAGCTCAATGTTAATTTATCTGCAACATAAAGATCAACATTGTGACAACGAAGAGAAAATTTGCCAAGAAATAACTCAAGTATTGAAAGATAAAAATAAAACATAAAAGGAAAGAAAGAAAATAGGGAAAAAATGAAGTTGCAAGAAACACAAATATCTTATTAAATAATAACAAACTTCAAAGTGTGCAAACCTAGTAATAGGAGAGAAAAGCTCATTTCTTATTATCATCTTTTGTCATTCATTTAAAATATCATGAGCTGCAAATATTTTCAACTTCGAAATTTCACCAATAAAACAGGATTCTGGTCCTAATGGACCTGTTTTTTCTCCCCCAACCCACACACCCCCCCCCCGCCCCCAATTTTCTTTCTTTTTGGAGGGTGAGGGAGGAAGCAGGGAAAATTAATTAAATTTTCCGGATACACATCCTAAATCATTTAAAACTTTTTATTGAATATTTGACTCTTTCAGTGAAATACCAAGTAGGCAGGTTATTTCAAGCAAAGACCTTTCCTCGAGGTACTTGTGAGCTATTAGATGTACAGGGTAAAGCAGTAGGTCGGCTTTACCCAAAACCAAAGCCAGGCAAGGATTTTCGTCAAATTCATATATGTGGTCCTACGCCAGTCTAACAATTAGGTAGTTTATGCCCTTCTATCAGTCCATATCACACCAACCTAACATAGAAAAATAGTTGTAAATAGAGTAACCAAGGCTTCTCGGTAGTGAAGACACTAATTAATGGCCTCAAGAGGTCCTCCTTTATTTTGTCAAAACCAAACTTACTTTCACACTTTATGTTCCAAAACACATAAATAACATTGACAAATAACCATCCTTTCTACAAAACAGCACTGAAAGAGAGACGGATGAATATACCAATGGATTCAGGTTGCATCTCTATAAGAAGATAAACTGGTAAATCTTCCTAGTTCTTTCTATCCCCAATAAAAAATGGTTATCCATAATTCAGGCTACTATACCAATTTTTTCCTTATAAGCAAAGGGTTATCTATAGAATAACGTCCTCTTCTTTTTGTCGTTGCAGCATTTCTCTAGACATTTTGTTTCCTCATTTTCACTAGATTTATAAGATGATTAGTTCATCTTGCAAATTGGCTGCAATGTCTTTGGCTTCCTCTTCCGCTTATTTTTCCAATTAACTTGATCTATGCAAAGGAAGAACTAAGCAAACATGACACCAATATCATAGAGGGAAACAATAAGAATGAGCCCCAGGACTAAAACAATGAGGACTTGAGGAGGAGTTCAAAAGAATTAGTGAAATTGCAGCTTTGTGAAGCAGACAATGCACCTTTTCTCCAGTTTTGGAGGAGTGGAAAAGCAAGATGTATTTTAAACTTCCATTCAGATCAAAATATAAAATGTGTCAGAAAACCTGATCTCCAGCAGTGTCGTTTTTCTATTTTCAGTCTACAGCACTCTCTCACTTATGCAATGCATTAGAATGAGAATTTCAGGTTAATATAATGCAGCGACATTAACACAAGGTAGACAAGTTAACTTGTGGAGTGAAGAGTATATAAAAGCTAATCAATTAAATAATATCCAGAAACATGATGAGAGACCATTAGAATCACATTTCTATATGCAAATATTGCATAATACAGAATGTGACCCTGATTTTTGCAAAGGAAACAGCAGGTGTCATACTTATATAAGCTCCAAATAAGCTTAAACCCAAAACTATTGCAGTAACAAATTTAGTGCCAGTAGAAAGCTTGAAAATACAAGCATATTATTTCTCCTTTTTTTTGGTTGGATCATATACGTGCAATAAAAATTAGAGAGCATAAGAACCAAACAGATATACTATATGGAAACCAAAAAGGTCAGAATTGATTATACCACAAGGATGATGCCTGACCAACAGTTCCAGGAGCCTGAGCTGAAGAAGATGATGTTAGGGCAATTGACTGGTTGGGATACGCATGCAGCAGACCATACTGCATCACCCCATTTGATCCAGCACCACCATTTCCAGAAGGCCTAATACTTCCTAAAATACTAAAACTCTGATTAGCTATCCCCCCACTATAGGACCCCACCCCCACCCCCATTCCAAATCCTAAACCAGCTGCTTGGCCTAAAGCCCCATACGAATTCAAATTAAGCAACCCTGGCGATGCATTTGGATTCATCAATAATCCACCATATAAAGCACTCAACAACCCTGCATTAACACCTGAGGTTGAGTTCTGACCGAATAGCGCCATATTTTGATTAGGCATTGCCGCCATAACTGGTGGCACGGGCTGCACTGAAACAGTAATACCAGCAGCTCCACCACCAGTCTTTTTCCCTTCCATTGCTTTCTCGCAATGCAATTGGCGCCCCTCAAATAGTTTATACGGCTCCTTTAGTGCCTTTTTTGCTCCCTCCAAAGTCTTGTACAAAAACAAAGCATACCCTTTGAACTTGCCACTATTCGCATCCAATCCCATCGGTCCGCTCTCAATCTCCCCAAACCTGGCAAAAAAGCTCCTTAATTTCTCTGCATCAACATCGCTTGTCACATTAGTCACATAAATCTTTCTCCCGTTCACTTTTCCATCCTGCTCTTGCTGCTGCCCACCTTGAGCCGTCGCAGGCGGGCCTAAGGATGCCAGCTGACAGTTCACAACTCGATTCTTTATATTCTTTCTAGGTTGCTTCAATGCATTCGATGCCGATTCTCTGCTAAAGTAAGTAATGAAGGCATACCCTTTAGCTTTTCCAGTATTCCGATCAAGAACAACATTACAGCTTTCAATTTCTCCATACTTTTGGAACTCTGATGCAAGGGATTCATTTGTAGTTTCCCAAGAAAGGCCATGAATGAAGATTTTCCGATGAGAAATATCTTTATCTGCTTTTTCTTGAATTTTGGCGAAAAGGGAGGAATTTGACACAGCGAAATCGATGATCAAATTAATGAGTTGGTCTTTTGAATAAGGTTCGAGAAGTTCTCGGATTTTTTCAGGGTCGGCTTCAAATTCAGAATCAGAGGAGGAGGAAGAGGGACTGGAATGAATGGGAATTTCGATTCCTTTAGTGGTGGTGAGTTTCCTTTTCTTTTGTTTATTTTTGCTCAGTTTAGGAGTGAGATTTCTGGAGAACTTCTCCTTGAGCTTGGTTTTGGCCATTCCCATTCGACAGGCGCTAGGAATGCAGCGGATGGTGGACAACAGCTTTACGGTTTAGGATATATGGAAAATAAAATCTGACTGATGTGCAAAATTAGGGCTAACTGATTTTCAATCCGAATTTTTTTTATTTTTTTATTTTAAATTTTACTTCTTTCTTTATAAATAATTTATTTTTATAATTTCTAATATAACTCAACTAAAAAACTTCAATCTAATATCAATCCTTAGACTAATTTAGTTTAAGTTTTAAACCAAAAAAATTATTTTTTCTCACTTTTTTTACTTTGTACCCAATTTTTTTTATAAATAATTTACTTTTATAATTTTCAATACAACTCAACTAAAAAAACTCAATCCAACTATAAAAAAACATATTTAATTTTTTTAAATTGATGGTTGTGTCACACAAATGGGATGAAATTTAATTTATCAAGACTAGGGGTGTGCAATCGATTAAAAAGGCTCACTTTGTTTTTACTGTTTGATTTTTTATTTTTTTTTAAAAAAACCAAATCAAACTAAAAATAAATAAATTCTATTGGGTTTGATTCGGTTCAAAATCAAATTTTATGAAGAACACATTCATGTAATGCGTTCTTATTTTATTTTTAAAAAAATAATATAAGAACGAATTATTTATATATGTTCTCATATTATTTTTTAAAAAATAAAATAAAAGTACGTCATATGAATGCATTCATATATTATTTTTTAAAATTTTATTTTTTCAATTCAATTTTTGATTTGATCACAAAAATTTAAAAATAAATCAAAATATTTACAAAATTTACGAATAAAACCAAAATATTAAAAATATAACCAAAATAAAAATTTTGATTTGGATCGATTCAGCTATTGCATATCCCTAATCTAGATTCCTAAACTTCATATTTATAAGAGATAAAATTGTCAATTTATTATGCTTTTTCATAGCCTCTTGAGCCTCCCATCCTCTGTCACTATTTCCTATTAGGGGTGTCAACGGATTCGGGATACTCTGTCCCAAATTCAGACCTGATTGATCATTATTGGTACTGGACCCGGTCTGATTATCTGACGGGTCCAAATAGAGTAGACCTGTACCCTACCCTATATAGTCTCGAGTCAGGTCCGGGTAGATCCGATAAAAGTATTTTAATATAAATTTATAGATAATTAACCGTTAGATCAAACACATCTAATGGTTATAAAAAAAGTAAGTATATAAAATATTTATTATTCAAAATTTAATCAGGTCTATCATATCTGGAACTTTGTGTACCGTATCCGTACCCGTTTAAAAGATGTATTATCGAGTCCGGATAAACAAGTATAAATATTATCCCTAATTCTAGATTATCAGTCTAAATTTAGGCCAAATTCAAATAATACCAGACCCATTAACAATCCTATTTCCCATTACCATCATCTCTCCTCTCTCTACACTGACACTACCTTTTTCTTCTTTTTTACCCTTTACCATAATCACTTATTCCTTTATGTCTTCTCCTCCTCTTGTCTAATATGGATCAATAAAGAGGTAATCCAATTTAAACATACACTTCTAAATATCTTAGTTGCAATTATAAGAGTTTTTACTCAATTTGGTCATAATTTTAAAAAAATAGACTGAAATGAAGCGATTAGTGAGGAAGGGATACTAAACTGGACATAACGCAATAGACATCTCCTTTTGCAACATTTTGACATCTTTTACTTTTTTTTCATTGTTGCTTTATCTACTATTGCCTTTTGTAATCTTTTATTTTTTTTAAATTTTTTTCTCAACTTTTTCTTCTTTGTTTGTGATTTTTTTAATTTATTTTTTATTTTATGCATAGTGTAGCATGTTACTTTCTTGTGTTTGTCTTTCTATTTTTGTATGTGTTTTTTTAGAGTGATATGAGAAGCAATACTTTTTTTGTATAAAAATTAATGTGAAAGAATCAATAATTTTTTGATTTATTTTAAATTAGTATTAAAAATTTAAATTTTATATATTTGAGTAGGTTAATTTTGAGTATATTGTGTGTAATAGTCCATACGAAATTATTTAATTATTATTATTATTTTATTATTTAATACCCATCAACAACCCTCCGACAGTGCACGAGATTCCCTAGTAGTAACCGCGTCGGGGCACGATACCACTCTATGTAATTCGATCGGGTAACGTTAATATGGGCTGCGGATATACCGTCGACAACATAGTTTCTATGACTAGTCTAAATGCTAGACTATTAATAATAAAATAATAAATAATAATAATAATAATTAAAAATTTTCATAGGAACTATTATACACAATATACTAAAAATTAACCTACTCAAATATATAAAATTTAAAATTGTAATCCTAATTCAAAATAAATTAAAAAATTATTGATTCTTTCACATTAATTTTTGCTATGTACAAAATAAAAAAAATGAACAAAGAAAAGTTACAAACAAAGAGAAAGAGTTAAGCAAAATAAAATAAAATAAAAAAGTATGACAAAAGGTGGCAAGAGAGAAAACACAATAAAAAACGTAAAAGATGACAAAAGCTTCAAAGGGAGGAGTAAGCAATGGATCAAGTCTATAACGCCATCTAGAATGGCGTTATAGCAAAAGCTATAACGCCATTCGAGATGGTGTTATAATGGATATAACACCATCCTGTTTGACGTTATGTCCACTTTAGTACGCCTCCCTCACTCATCGGTCCATTTCAGTGTATTTTTTAAAAAATGCGGCCAAATTGGGTAAAAGCCCCGATTATAACTGCTTTAATATATAACCAATTATTAAAAAGTATGCTGCACTTAACATTTTATTGATATTGACAATAATTCTTACTAATTTTTGTAGCAGTTCTCTTTCTATAACTCCCACCTAAATGAGATTTACAGGTATGAATAAGCGAGATTCTATTATGTTTATAGTGGCTGGACCATTACCTCAAGATAAAAACAAATTTAATACTAAAAAAATTGAAAAAAATAATATAAAATTAAAAAAATAAATAGTTTTCAATCTGAATTTATTATTTACTCTTTTTTAATTTTTTCTTTTTTCTTCTGCTATATCATCTTCTTTTTCTATTAATTTTTTTGAAACACTTTTTTATTAAGTAAAAAATCCTAGGATAAAGTGGCCAAAGAAAAAATAAAAGAAAAGGTAAACATAAAAAGAGGACATACGTAAGTCATCAAGATGGAAAGAGGAGGTCATTTCTGGAAGCCCACTATTTTAGACCACTCTCAAGGAAGGAGTGGCCTTTCCTCTTTTCTTTCTTCCGGTGTCATCTAATGGTCAATATTTTGTTTTTTTAGTTAAATTATATTAGAAATGGGAAAAAATAATTGTTTGTAAAAAAATAATTAAAAAAAGCGAGAGATTTTTTGTTTTAGTTTCAAGTTGCCCTAAAACCTCAGACATTGGAAGTCTGCCTGAATGATTGCATTGAGGAATTCATCAGAAAAGGAAAATTATATATTGCACCTCTCTCAATTGGCAGAGAGGTGTGTTTTAGAGGAGACTAGAGACAGAGAACGAGGGAGTTTCTTGTAGGGTTCCTCCATAATGGCTTTAGCTGTATTGAATTTGAATTCTCGATAATTATCTCTATCTTTTTCAGATTCAATTTCTGTACATAGACATTGAATTTTGGTTGCCAGGGAGAAGAAAGGAAGAAAAATGAGTGATCAGCATCATCACTCAGAGTCTTCTCCTCTAATGGCTGCTCCTGCGATCACTGACCCGTCAGAAATCGACCTTGAAGCCGGGCCGGGTGAACAAATTCAATGCCGAATTTGCCTGGAAACTGACGGTGCAATTCTCGATTTTCTCCTTTTTGTGCTTTAGCTTACACCTCGGACTTTTAATTTGCATTAAATTGAAAGTTTAGAGATTATGGAAGTATAAAGCTGGTTTCTTTCCTGCGAGTTATGTCTAGAAGAAGCTTTGGCCTCCGTTACCAAGTTAACAATTAGATCTTGGGCTAGCTTTGTAGTTCAGTTCTAATTCTAACGCAAAAGAATCCCTGTACTGTGAACTAAATTGGTAGCTCAGTAGTAAAGGAAGAACTAAAATTTGTCTCTTTTTTTTAGGGGCTAAAATTTGTGCTTTATCGTCATTTATGAAATTTTGATATTTGGGAGAATTTGCTGTATCTGTGGAGCTTTTAGAAGATCAATGATGACCTTGCAGAAGAGAAATCCTGTTTACCGAAAATAAATTTTTTGTCACGGTTTTCTGTTATTATTTCTGTCATCTTTCTCCTTTTTGTGCCTATGGTTATGCAGTGTTTTGTTGATATTTTACAGAAAGTTCCATTATGGGACTTAACTAACGGTAGGAATTTCATTTGTCCTTACTAAATTATTGTATTCTTTGGGCTTCTGTTCATGTTGCTAGATGAGTTTTGAGTGAGAGAGACCGGTGACTTGTAAATTGGTTAGTGGTTCAAAAATCAATTAGCTGTCTTTAGTCTTTTACTCATAGATTCAAGGTTCTTGGAGGATTATAGTCTTATCTTTTCTACAGATTCTTTAATATTTCCAAATTTTAATTATTTTTTCATTCTTAGGTAGGGACTTTATTGCACCTTGCAAATGTAAAGGAACATCAAAGTATGTGCACCGTGAATGCCTTGATCATTGGCGTGCTGTGAAGGTGAGTATTTATTTACTCTCATCTTATTTATATGGATTTGGGTGCTGAATTCCATTTTGCCCTAGAAAATCTAGTTTCATGGAGTGCAGTCTGGACTGCTTTTACTTTGAAGAAATTGCTTGGACTTTTCAGAGCCTTTGATCTTTTTCTACTAGAATGCATGATGTCTAGTGCCAACATTGACCAAGCTTCCTTATTTTTTCTGGTTATATTGAAGTTCTGTGGTGCGTGTTACTAATGTGAGCTTGTAAATTTTGATTATACAGATATACTTGTTCTGCATGTCATTGATATGTATGCTGCTGTGCTTGACAATAGAGATATACTATGATATTATAAATATATCTGAATTCAACTACATAATTTAAGTTATTATAAATATATCTGAATCAATTTCTTCCTTGGAGCTTTTACTTCTTCACTAACTCGCCTATTAGTTGGAAAAGGATAAGCAATTCTAGTTAAAAAGGAACTTATCAAGATGCACTTCTGTGCAGTATGAAGTTCAGGATACTCATTTGTAGTAAGACTGAATTTTCAGGGTGTGCAAAACAAGAGAAAGAAATTGAGGTAGATAAACCCTGTCAGTTAAGAAAAATGAGCAAAATATTGTGAGCTAAAGCTCCCAGCAATTTCATGGGGCTTCATTTCAAGGTTTTGACTTCTAGATACATACAGTAGTCTAAAGGATACTTATCGAATTGAGATGGAATGACCCTATGCCTTAACATTTCACTTTTGAATTTAAATCTATTTTATGCAGGGTAGTGGAATCTAATGTTCTTTGGCTATTATAAAATTACAGTTAGATGAAAATAAGTCCTTATGAGATGCACTTGTATGTAATCAGAAATTTCCCTTGGTTAACATGCTGATTGAATACTGCTAAGCGAAGAGAAACTGGTTTAGTTTTTCTGCTATTTAAGGTATTAACGCTTGAATTCAACATAATGTTATTAAGTCATACTCATCAAATTTCAAATGAACTCGAAAGTAAAGAAATCTTCAATGTTTCATGAACGTAAATATTTTTCTTTTTACACTGCTGATCAGTAATATTTCACCCCTGTGCCTTTGTACTTCATAGTTTTTATTTTTTTATTTTAAATGGATTATGCTTTTCCAGCGAACTGTTAATTTTAAACAATAGAAGTAATTGGCTAATCATTGAATAATAAGCACTCGAATATGCTTTCCAATTAAATATATAATGCTATTTATTTATTGAATTTCTAATCATCATGAATTCCCCATGTATTAATTCATTTTGCTTTCCACAGGAAGGTTTTGCATTTGCTCATTGCACAACCTGCAAGGCTCCTTATCATTTGAGAGTTCACGTACTTGCTGATAGGAAGTGGCGAACTTTGAAGTTCCGATTTTTTGTGACCAGAGATATTTTGTTCATCTTTCTTGCTGTTCAGCTTGTTGGTCTTTTTGGCCTTTACTCTATCTTCTACCCCCCCACCCCCCCAAACATTGTATTGTTATCATGTTTTTTGGGAGTGTCGAGTTGGTATTGAATGTTGATCCCTGGTGTTCTTGTTTTAGGTAATTGCCTCATTAGCCTACTTGGTATATATTGTTGACAAATACAATAAGTTCTGGCTTCGTCTAGCCTGGGGTTTTGATAGTGGAATTAGTTTCTACTACATATGTGGTAAACTCTCCAAATCTTTTTATTTTCATTATTTTTGACTTTCTATTTAACCTTGAGACGTACTTCGTTTTTATTTTCCTAAGGGCATTGGAATTCTCTTCAATCGTGTAAAGAAAGCATCAATATCAGCTCACAAGTCATAGAATGTGGCTCTAACACAAACATTGGATGTTTTAGTTTCTGTTAGTCAGCTTGATGCTTGAACAGTTAAATCGTAGCTCCTTCAAGGGTAATCTTCTGTATACTTTCATGCAGGTGCACTATTGTTTTTTGCTTTGCTGGGGCTCTCTGGGTGCTTTGTAACTTGTTATGACCGAAGAGTACGCAATGATCTGGCTCAGCCATGCCGAGAGTTATGTCTTTGTTGCTGTCATCCAGGGTATAGTTCTCCTGGCTTTCTTATGATACACATACCTTCCTCTCAATTTACAGTAACATTCTTGTTGAAGCCATCAGTTTATTGTGGTATTGATTTGTGATCAGGAATAATGATAAAGTACTTGCTTTCTCCCATCATTGCATGTACACACTTCAATCTTTCTAGGAATGAGTTGAAAGACATTTTCTATAGTTTTCTATAGTTTGATTAGTTAATATTACATTTTAATTTGCCAAAGATTAAAGTGCAAACTTGGTTTTTATTTAGTGTGTCTTCCATAAGATATAGAGAGATTGTTATCATTCTGTGCCATGAAGTTTCAGACTTTGCATTGACCCCTATTTCATCTTGTGTCCTTGATGCATTTCTTGTGTGTTCAAGATATTTTTCTATTTTAATTATGCTTTTATGTTGCTAAGACCTTCATATCATACAAGTTATAAACTTTTGGTTGATTTGTTTAATTGTAAGCTTCTAGATTTGGGTTGACTGTTTTATTAATTCTAAATTTATGTTTATAGACTTCTCATCTTATTAAGGTTCCAGGTGAAGGAGTTAGAAGATTGTCTTTGTTAATCTTCTTGATTATATGGCTCACTTGAATCACATGAAGTTCATTATCCTAGAGATGCATCTATCTAATCCCTTTTATGTCATCCTTGCAGAATGTGTGCAGACTGCCATTTGCCTGGAACACTTTGTATGTGGACTGATTGTACCACATGTTTTGAAAGTGGTGCTGGTGCATTTAGTGAATGTGCTTGTTTAGGAGGTGCTGGTGAAGCTGGCTTGCCATTGTTATTCATTATGGCCTTAGTTGTGCTGGGGCTTTTCACTGTGATTGGTATATTCTATAGTGTATTGGTGGCTACAATGGTTGGACAAAGGATCTGGCAGCGCCATTACCATATACTTGCCAAAAGAATGCTAACAAAAGTGAGTCAACCTATTTTTCCTGTCTATTTTTTCATACGAGGTATTTTAATTCTAAAGCGGCTTTTCAGTGAAGATATTCTCTGCAGTTTGTGTTTAACATGTTTCTGCCCAAGAATAGAGACATTTTTATTTCAGTTTTTTGTTGACCCCAATTCAAAAGTTTGAGTATGCTGAATTTAAAACCTGTAAGGCTTCTAAAAACCTTTACTCTATTGATCAGTCTCCTCTACTGTAGGCATTTCACCATTTCCTTCTATTCAAGTGGCTCTAGTCTTTAGGTTATCTGAAGGAAACTTTATGTGTTTTCTAATCTGTTGATTTGTTTTAACAAGGTTTTTCTTCATGTCACTAGTGACCTGGTCTAATTCACATCTATATATGTAGCAAAATTTTGCATTTGCAGCCATGAAAATTTATTCTTGTTGCAATATCGTTAAGATTAGTTTTCTCTTGTTAAATTTCCTGCACTGAAAGATTAGACCTTCTGAGAGGAGCTCCTATATAGCAATGGAGGAAAAATTGTTAATTCAACTCAAGATCTCTCCTCAATTTGGACATTCAACTAAAAATGATTGTATGTCCAAGGCGAAATTATTTTGTTGTTTTTCCTCTCTCAAATTTGGAAGTAAAATCCTTAAACCAGAAACCAACCTTGGGAAAAAGTGAACTCTCATGCACCAGCTCTCTCATGTTAAGTTAGTGCTTGGCCAGGTTCGCTGGTTTGAGTCTTGACTAACTATATAACCTCAAAAGGTTCCTTCCAAACTCCTTGGACGGTACATTAAAACTGAAGAGAACCAAGATGGAAGTACAAGGGTATGTATGTCGAGTAGTATGGTCCGCCTGTTTCTTCATCTCTTTGATTCTTTTATTATATGCTTTAGGGTTTTATGTTATACTCTCCCGTAATCCAAACCTTGTGCCTCTGATCACTTTCTGTCTCTAAAATTTTCTGCTCTTTCTAATCATAACGGTATATGGCATCCTTTTAATATGGTCAAGAAAGTTGAACACAGGTACGCAAGTCTTAAATAGTCATTTAAGTTTGCAGTTTTTCCAGCTTTTTTGTTAAGCTTATACTAGTGTTTCCGTTCTACCACTTGTGTTTTCAGAGCCACAACACTGCACGGGAAGAAACTAACAAAAGATTTTTGATCTTGAATTCGATCGGGCGTATACTTGCTACATTGTTTTGTTACTGGGCAAACGTCCTTTCTATTTATTCCCCTTCACAAGATCAGGGTCCTGAACCCTTTTCATTGCTTTCCAGGAATATGTTGTCGAGGATGTTGATGGTGAGATCACCGGATCAGATTGGTCTCCCCCTCCGCTCCCACCGGAACACGTGCAGCAGCTGAAGACACTTGGACTTCTTTAGATCTACGAGGAAGATCAAATAGGAAATCCAGAACCTACAGATATGAACTAACAAGATTGGGCGAACTCGTACGCCGTACGAGTTTTGTCTTTGAATCCAAAGGGAAAATTCTTGTCGATCTATTAAAGTTGGATATTGTATGGTGTTCCTTCATGTTCATAGTGTTTTAATCAACACAAAGTTACAATGTCTAGTTTTCCTTTTCTGTAAGAATCAGTTACCGATAATCCAACTCAAAACAGAATAGACAGCTGGTAACTTTCATTCCTGCAGAATCTCTTCCTTCTGGTTTTTTTTTTTTAATTTGAATTGAGTTTTTTTAGTTAAATTGTATTGAGAATTGTAAAAGTAAATTATTTATGAGAAGAGAGGGAGGGTTTAAAGTAAAAAAAAGTGAAAAAATAAGGTTTTATTTACATTGTATTTTTTAAATTAAATATATAATTAAATTTTATTTTTTATTTATAAATTATTTATTTTTATAAAATTTAAAATAATTTTTTTAAATCAAACGTAATTTAAATACAGAGTTTGTGTACAATGCATATCGGCTACGATAATTCTTCGGATCAAGAGTAAAATGATAATTTCCACGGAATTTTGGAAAGGCTTCCGACAAACACTGGGGGGCAAATTGTAGGTTTTTACTGTGGATAATTTTGCCCTCAAATTGAACCAAAAAATTTGAACCAATAATCATTTTTCGTTTGTATAAATAAAATTTTCTGCAAAGCCAATGTGGGGAAAGCTGATTTGTCAGTAGTGGTGGCGTTTATGATGTCAAATCTTTAATATTAATTTTTATAATTTTAAATTTTTTTATTAATTAAAAGGGTGGTGATTAGTTAAGAAATTTTTTATAATAAAATAGTATAAATACTTTAATTTATCCTAAATATATCTTTTAATTTAAATCAAATTCATAATAACTTTTCGATATCTCCACGTAACCTTATATACTACCACTTTTTCTATAAACTTTTCCTCAGAAGTATTTTTACCTTCAAATCCTCTTATTTTTCTCTGATTAAAGTGTTTTTTTTTCAAATTGAAGAGGTAATCTTTTCAGTTCATTTTTTGATATAGGTTGCTTTTATTTTCTTTCTTTTTCTCTTTTACTTTACTTATTAAAACATTCCGTACCAGAACAAGCATAACTTTGTAGTACATTGAATTTGAAATGTAATAGTCGATGATTTTTATTTTTTTTTTGCTTTTGTCTTTTCACCAAGTGATTAACACTATGACTTTTTTGTAATAGATTAAGAACCCTATTCTTTTGGAAAAAAAAATTGAGTAATGACCTAAGAATTTTTTTATTTTGGAAAAATCTTTCTTTGAAATTTTTAATATAAATATTATTTTTTTTATTTTTATGTTATTTATTTTTAGGAATAGAGAGAGAGACAATGAAGAGGAGATTGATTTTAATATTCACAATGATTTTATTGTAAATATATTTTAATTTTTTAAAAAATCAAAATAAATAATTAAATAATAGTATGAAAAAGGAATTCTCTTTTTTCTTATACATAATAGAGGTAGGAGGTGAATATGATAGAAAAATTAAAAAAACATGTCATAAATGTAATTTACTTTAAAGATATAAAAAAAATATAACTTAAAATATATTTTTTATTTCTTTTCTCTTCATCTTAATTTACTTATGATTAGTCATTAGTGTACATTTTTTTATTAAAATATATAAATTTACTTCATATTTTTGTAATAACTTTAATAACTATTTATATAATAATCTGTGTTAATTTTTTGACACTGTTTTTAAAAGAAAAATTGATTATGTCATTAAAATAAGGAGCTTACTAATGATCTTGCTATTAAAGATTTTTTTAATAATATTTAAAATTAATTTTTTTAAAAAAAATTTATTTTTATTTTTTTAAAAAATAATATACATTTACGTAAAGTATAAATTTTATGTTAGTATTAATATAATATGCATTTGTCACAACCCGCGGGCACAACAGGCACAGCCGCCTCAACGCAAAAGCTTAGGTCTATTTTAGAAATTTTCTTTTTAAAATATTTTTATTTTTGATTTTCTTAAAAGCTGAGAAGGCAAAAACGACATGACGCATTTTTTTTACTTTTTTTTTCTCTTTTTTCGGTTGTCCGCCTCCGTTGGTGTGCCTAAAATGGAAGGCAATTTCCCAATAATTTCAGGTTTGAATTTGCTAATGTACTTAGGGTATATACTCTCGCAGTTGGATTATTTTTCTTTTTCAAAAATATTTACTGTAAAAAAATAAAAATCCCTTCCCGCAATTAAAAAATAAAATAACAGTGTTTACCACGATATTTTCAGAATATCATAGCTTTTATAAATTAAATGCAAAAGGAAAATCATAGAAAAATAGAGAACCACCGAGATTTTAACTCAAGTCCGTTTCCGGTTTCCCTCAACACGAAACAAGAAAAGGTCCCACCGAGATTTGAACTCGGGTTACTGGATTCAGAGTCCAATGTCCTGACCACTAGACCATGGGACCACATCGATTATCAAAACCATTCCAATATTATTTGTTCGATTACACACCTTTTTTTTTCTTTTTTCATTTTACCGTGGCTTGTATTTTTTCTCCACAAAAATCAATTATAGGTCATATTAAAAATTTTGAAAAAATTTTCAATTTAAGTTGCAATGTGTATTCCATCTATTTAAATTTAAATGTCTATTTTTTGGTACAAAGTAAACAAAAATATTTAATTTCCTTATCCTACTTAAATTTTAATTTGAAATAGATACGTCATTTATTTTTTAATTGAAATATTAATACAATTTTTTATATTTTAAAATTGATCTATTTTTTAAAAAAATTAAGACTGAATTCAAATGCATAGCCTCCCGGATTCACTGCAGAATACTAATTTCTTGGGAGTTTGGGGACCAATTTGTGATAATGCATAAGAATTTCTTTTTTTTTTTTTTTTGGATGAATGAAAATTTTCTTGATTGATGGATGATGGATCCATGGAAGGAACATATTTTGTTGTTCTACTTGTCCTGCATCAACATACATAGTCATAATCCACCGACAAAACCACGATTGATGAACGCGGATTTAGGTTCAATGGATCTTTGCTATTTATCCTATGTTTTTTTTTTTTGGATAAGTATATCTATCCTGTGTTTTCACGTAATAAAAAAATTGGGATTCATTTGAGGGGGCATACGAGTAATTTTATCATGTTGTAATGAGAGATGGAAGAATAAAATCTGATGAATAGGTTATGAATATTCTCACTATCTTTTTTTTTTTTAAAAAAAAATAGAGAATAATATATTTTTTATCATGGGCAAATGACTTTGGCATCCACAATGTTCCATCACCAAACACACTTCCATCTCAACCTTTTCTATTGTATTTTCTCATGAATCATCTGAACTTTAACCTTAAAAGAATTTGACAAATGATGTAATAGAACTAAAGCTTTTTGAGAAGTCAATCAAGCAATTGATGCACTCCCTAAAGAAGCAACAGAGCAGCTACCACCAGGAAAATATTGATTGGTCCACCCCAAGGGTTGTTAATCTTGGATCGACTTTAGAATTGTATACTCGGAAATTTTATATATTATATTGGAGGCAGATGTAGGAAAGGTCGAATTTTTTTGAAAAAAACCCCAAAAGTAAAATTTTTTTCCCTCTAAAAATTATTGAAATTTATTATATTATCCTCTGATACATTTTTTCTAGAGAATATTCCCAATGTAAAATCTCTTATTTTGTCCCGTATTGTAATTTCAATAAAAATATCTTTTAATTATTAAAATAAATTAGCATTCTTTCTTCCTCGGGGCAACGCCCCCAAATTCCAAATACGACCCCCACCCCTTGCGTTTTGGCGTCAATTGAGTGTAAAAATGACCCTTCACACTTGACTAAGCTACCAATGCATACTTCTATTAGATAACATCCAAAACCAGATTGATCTCACAAGAGAGTATACGCATGTATTTAAAATTAATGTCAATGGGACCATCGTGACACGACTGAGAATTATTCAGTTTTTTTTTAAAAAAAATCAGGATGAGAATTGAGATAGTTTTGTAGTTCATGAGAGAAACTAAATTTTCAAAAATTAGAAAGTAAAAGTTGAAATTAGTAAAACTTTAAGGATTACCAAATTAGTAAAAGTTGCAGAGAGATTTTTTCTATTCCTTTCGTGTGAAGCTTCTAATTTTAACGAGTCAATAATTACACCTAAATTATCAATTCACAATACTGATATGACGGGACATATCTTTTTTTACTTTGACTTTGATAGTACTATTCTGATTGGACTAGTGCTAAGCACTAGTTATTCAACTTATCTGAGATATTCGGGAGATTAACAAACAAGTCTGAATATTGAGTAATGGTCACTACCATCCCAACCTATTAATACAATTTATAAAACCAAAACTTTTGACTTATCGCGTGAATGGGCAATCAAAACAGAAGAAAATACAATTTCTGTAACAAAAGAACATACTGCCATCCAACTGTTATCACCACAGGCAATCATCCAATTTAGAACATCATCAATATAAACAATGCAAAATTCTGAATAAGGGGAGAAGATAGAATTCATAACATTTTGAAATTCAGAAGGAGCATTTTTTAATCCAAAATGTATTACGTTCCATTCATAATGTCCAAATGGTACTGTGAATGCAGTTTTGTATTTATCTTCTTCTGCTATTTGAATTTGCCAGAATCCAGAGAAGAATATTCAATTACAGACATTCATAAATCATCAAATATTTCGCAAATTGAGGAACAATTAAAGAATTGGTCACTACCATCCCAACCTATTAATACAATTTATAAAACCAAAAATCAAATGGAATACAATTTTAGAAAAACGAAATGATTGGGAACTAGACAATCTCTGTCCGGCAACCCCCTTTAATTTAGCTACTGAAGCCTCTACTTCAAATATTCAAGAAATAGATGGATCTGTAAAAATTTCATTTGATAGAAATTCTTCATTTTCTGTTTCATCTAGACATTCTATTTCTGAACAACCTCCAGTAAGACTATCTAGTGTTGATTTTACTCCTTCTATTCCAACACCTATTTATACCAAATCAACAAAAGACATCGATGATCAATCTTATTTGTATGCTCCATCTTTGTCACAAATAGATCCACAGTTAAATACTGTTTCTTCACAGAATTTTACAATAGACAAACCTCTACTTCGTACCTGGTTTATGCATGACAAATGGACTCTTGCTCGAAAACAATTTTTCGATCTTTTTTCTCCCCCCGAAAGGGACTCTTTTAAACATCAATGGTATTCAGATATGCAATCTCATGGGTTTCATATAGACTTTTTTGATTGGTTCTCAATTTATCATAAGACTATCAATCCTGTATCTTTGAATTGGCATACTGAATATAATAGAGTAATTTCTGCCATGAATCCTCCTTTAGAAAATATTATTCTACCTCATAGAGGAACACACATTAAAGCCGCTCCATTTAAATCAACTATAGAAATTGATAGAACTGTAACTACAAAAGATTTAGATAAAATAATTCAGCAAAACAATTATACCAACAATTTATTGCATTTAGTAGCTAATAGACAATTAAATCAATCCAGTACTCAAGTTAAGCCTACTTCAACCTCTGCCCAAATACCCCTGTTTAAATTACCTACCATCTCTACAAGCGTTCAATTAGGTCAATCTGAAAAATTGCTAAGTGAAATTACTAAAAGACTTAAACATCTAGATTTACAAACAAAAGATAAAGAAGTTGAGCCCTTTGCCAATGTAATATGGGATAATAACATAAAAGAAGAATTAGATAATTATCCTCAAGAATTTGAAATTCAAATTAACAAATTAAAAATTAAAGGTAACATAATAAGGAATAAAGATTACTATACTTCTAAACCTTATTATAATAGACCTTCTATGCCTGACATGCTTTTTGAAGAATCTTGGCAATTTATGCAATTCGATGGAAGTTCAATATATGAATGGAATATCGATGGATTTTCAGAACTTCAAATTATTAGAACATGCGAAGCCATGGGAATGGCTAGTAACGCATATAAGGCAAAAGGGAATTCAGAGAAAAAATGTGCTAAAATTTTACAACTTGATTTTACTGGAATGCTTAAAGCTTGGTGGGATAATTATGTTACCACTACTGACAAAAATCATATTATGGATGCAAAGAAAATTATAACAACAGGTGTCTCAGAAAGCACTGCTTCTTCACAAACAGTAACTTTAAGAACAGATGAAGATGATGCTGTAGCAACTTTAATTTATGCAAAGATAAAGAATTTTGTAGGAGATCCTGTTAAATATCAAGAACGTAGTTCTAATATTTTAGAAAGATTAAGATGTAGAAAGATGCATGATTTTAAATGGTATAAAGATATGTTTTTAATCAAAGTAATGGGTCGTCCAGACTGTAACAATGGATATTGGAAAGAAAGATTCATTTCTGGCCTCCCTCCTTTATTTGCCGAAAAAATCAAAACAAAATTAAAAGAAGCTTTCCTACGAGACATTCCTTATCAATCTATTACTTATGGAGAATTAGTCAACTTCATAAATAACATAGGAGTAGAAATCTGTAAAGATATAAATCTAAAAGAACAAATTAAAAAGGAATCTGGAACTTTGTCAAGAGAATTAGGAAGTTTCTGTGAACAATTTGGTCTTCACAAGGAAAAGGTTATTCCGCCATCACAAAGGATAAAAAGGAGATCTTCGGGCTCTCGACAACAATCTAGATCAGCTTCTAGGTCAACTTCTTACTCTAAGACTAGATCTAGTAGAAAACCAAATCCCAGTCAGTCTTCAGTCAAGCTTCCAACTAAGACAACTTCTTCTAAACGATCTGCCTCTAAAACAAAGCAATCTACATCCTCTACACCATATTCAAATTTAAAATGTAGAAAATGTGGCAGGTTTGGTCATATTGCTAGATATTGTAGGGTTAGGTCCCAAATTACTGAATTAAACCTAGAAGACTCTATAAAAACACAGATACTAGAAATACTAGATTTAGATATAGATTCATCTTCTGAACCAAATACATCTGAACATTCTAATAATTCTGAGAATGAGCAAATTAATATTTTAGAAGAAGAAGAAACTGATATAAATCCATCCACAGATTCTGACAAAGATTTAGGACTTTGTATTAATACTGTAACCTCAGAAAATAGACAATTTCTTTTAGATCTTATAGATAAGATAATAGATCCTGAAATAAAGCAAGAATATCTACTCAGATTAAAAGATGTTATTACACAAGAGGTTTAAGAGACAAAAATTACCCCCTTTCAAATCAAAAGAGTTTTTGATCAATTTAAACATAAATCTTCATCAACGGATATAACTTTTCCCGAATTAAAAGCTGATGTCAATCAACTTAAACGAGAATTAAAGGAAGTACAATTACAAGTAGGATTATTACAATTACAGCATAAAGAAGAAATAGACAAAACTAATAAAGGAAAAGAAAAAGAAGAAGAACAATTTATTTCTTCGGTCTCTGTTGTAACTTATCAAAAATGGTATATTCCTGCACACATACGAATCAATAAAGAATATGAGTTAAACCAAATAGCTTTACTTGATAGTGGAGATGATCAAAATTGCATTAGAGAAGGAATTGTACCTATTCAATATTATATAAAATCAAAAGAAAGTTTAAGTGCTGCTAATGGTGGAAAATTAGAAATTAAATACAAATTAACAAATGTAGAAATTATAAGAGATAATATTGCATTTAAAACCGAATTTCTAGTAGTAAAGAATCTTTCACAAACAATCCTCTTAGGAACTCCATTTTTAATCAGATTTACCCATTCTCTGCAGATTCTAATGGTGTACATACAGAAGCCTTAGTAAAACATTTGTTATTTCCCTTTATACATTCACCTAGACAGATAGAATTAAATTTAATAAAACAGAATACTATAGGACACATAAACTGTATAATGAAAACCATAGATAATTATAAAACAGAAATAAAATATCAAAGATTACTTTTAAATATAAACACAAAAAGGACTGAAGAAAGAATCAAAGAATATTCCAACTTATTGCTAAAAGAAGTTTGTTCTGATCTTCCCAATGCTTTTTGGAACAGAAAACAGCATATAGTCAAATTACCCTATATCAAAGAATTTTCGGAAACCAATATTCCTACAAAAGCTAGACCTATCCAAATGAATTTTGAACTAGTGGAATATTGTAGAAAAGAAATCAATTTACTTTTAGAAAAGAAATTAATTCGTCCAAGCAAGTCACCCTGGAGCTGTTCTGCCTTCTATGTCAATAATGCTGCTGATGTCTATTCAAAATTTGATTTAAAATCTGGATTCTGGAAAATTCAAATAGCAAAAGAAGATAAATACAAAACTGCATTCACAGTACCATTTGGACATTATGAATGGAATGTAATGCCTTTTGGATTAAAAAATACTCCTTCTGAATTTCAAAATGTTATGAATTCTATCTTCTCCCCTTATTCAGAATTTTGCATTGTTTATATTGATGATGTTCTGATCTTTTTACAAACACTAGATCAACATTTTAAACACTTACATATATTTTATAAAATTGTAAAGAAAAATGGTTTAGTTCTATCCGCATCAAAGATGAAATTGGTACAATCTAAGATTATATTTTTAGGACATAATTTTCATCAAGGAACATATAAACTAATTTGTAGAACTGTCGAATTTGCTGACAAATTTCCTGACAAAATCACGGATAAGACCCAACTTCAAAGGTTTTTAGGCTGTCTTAATTATATTTCTGATTTTATTCCCAAACTTAGGCAAATTATTGAACCCTTATACCAAAGGTTACGGAAAAATCCCCCTCCTTGGTCAACAGAACATAGCAAGGTTGTTAGAAAAGTAAAAAAGATTGTCAAAACTTTAACTTTATTAGGTCTCCCACATCCTTCGTATTATATGATCGTTGAAACCGATGCCTCCAACTTAGGATATGGTCGAATTCTCAAACAAAGACCACAAATAGACTCACCCTCTTCTTCCGAGCAATTGGTAAGATATCATTCTGGTATATGGAACAAAGCTCAACGCAATTATCCTACTATTAAACAAGAAGTTTTATCTATTGTTTTGTGTGTTTCAAAATTTCAAGATGATTTAATCAACAAACCCTTTTTGCTACGAATAGACTGTAGACCTGCAAAAGAAATTTTAGAAAAGGATGTACAAAATTTAGTTTCTAAACAAATTTTTGCAAGATGTCAAGCCTTGTTGTCTGTATTTGAATTCGATATTGAACACATCAAAGGAAATTCCAACTCCCTGCCTGATTTTCTTTCTCGTGAGTTCTTGCAGGGACAATGAGTGAGAGGAAAGTCAGTATTCCAAATTCAAATAGATATACTGTATTAGCAAATTTGAGTAATCCCTTTCCCCCTTTATCTTCTACTTTCAGACCAACTTTACAAACACCTGAATCACCAAATAAGTCTTTCCAACAAGCCGTTGCTCCTCAGACACCTTCCAAATTACCATCTCCATCTTCTACCTTTTGTGAGTATGTTGTCAAACCAAAAAAAAATCTCCAATTTGTTTCCTAGAACCCGAATGGAAAATTCTGTCAATTCCCAATTTGTGCAGAAAATTATTTTATCCAAATGAGTATTTTTTATCTTGCAACTCCCAATATTCTCGCCTATTTTATGAGTACATTTTGGTAGAATCCAATTCTATTGAAATCTCGAAATTTTCCGGACAAGGCAAAGAAGTGGCATATTCCAAAGTTAAAATTAAACGGGTCATTAACCCAAAGGATTGGCCCAACAACAATTTGCTTAGCCCAACCAAGTTTTCTCCCAGTCCACAAACACCCTCATATACATATCAAGATTATATTATGATCTGGCACAATTTCTTATTATTTAGACCCGGCGACCATAGTTGGTTTATTCACTTTGATAAATTCTTAAAAGATATAACCCAATTTCCAAGCTGGTTCTTATCCTGGTTCGAGATCTTTGGGCCGGATGAAAGAATTCTTCCCCCTCAAGCCAAACAAATTTACAACTCCTTTGAAATACCAAATGTTTCCAACCCATTACCACTTCTGAAATTATACCATCTGTTTTTCAAACGTAAATTTCTTTGGATTATATCTTGGTATTTTGACAAAGCTTCAGACAATTATGGATGCATTGCTCTAATGCGTACCTACAAGGTCAAATGGTGGTCTCAATACAAAATTTTGGGCACTCCTTCAAGTTCTGATTCAAAGCAACAGTCGGAATTCCTTATGCGCAAATCTAAATACATGGCGCTTCTAGCATCCCCAAGTTCAGAGAAAGATTTCAAGAAAGCTTTGGCTGAAGTAATGACAACTGTATCTTCTGAAGATGATAAGGATGAACCAAGTCGCAGTCCTGATGATGAAGTGCTGTCACATCTTCACAATGAAGAAGACTTTGGTAGACCATTTTCTCAATTTTATTAGGTGCACATTTCAATTATTGTACTAAAGTAATATTTACTTTTCAAAAGTTTGTACAACTTACTGTTTGCTTTACGACTTCAAGAAAAAGCATAGCTAATGCTTATCCCACTTTGTAAAAGCAGATTCTTTCGGTCTGCTTCAACCTCTATATAATGTAATCTGCAAGACAAGTAATACAAGTTCGAATTATTTTCTCTCACTTCTCTCATCTCTAAAACTCTTTGAGCCTTGAGCCTCGCGCAATCCTGGGTTTGAATATTGAGTAATGGGGGTAATTGATTCGTTATCTCTGAGCACACCTTCTCATTCAAAAAAAAAAATCAATTACTTAAATTTGAAGCATATTACATTAAACAAGGCCGGTGAGATATTTAATCATTTTTTATAATAGCTTTGGACCCTTAACGGGTAGATCAATAATTAATGCCATTATTTTTTTCTAGCAGTTCTTTGGAGATTGGATGAGGTCAATAAAATCATTAATGAAGAAAATGTTTTTTATTAGACAGAAAATTTTGAGTTTGAATTATATTACTTTGTTAATGTATTATAAAAAATAAAAAAGAAGTGAATCATGCAACCGTTGGTGGTATGTATTTAACTTTCTATTCATTAAAAAAGAGAGAGAAATTAGCAAGTTTAACCTATAAATTATTTATTTGTCTTATAATTATTCTTAATATTTAATTTTTATTTTTTTAATTGTCAAACTATTTTCTTTTCAAAAATAAATGGTCCAAACCATCTAATTCATTGTAAAATCTTCTCACTCTCTTCACATGTATCGCACATATAACGATTAACAACCGAAAATAAAAAGATATGTATTTAAATTTCTTGTTTACTTTTAAAAAAGGAAAAAGTTAAGATTCGTGAAATAGCAATGTATTGGAGCCCATAGTAACCTGTTTTGGGAAATTGGTGTGCGTTAGCGGCCACCCGTTTTTGCTTCTCCCAGGACCCTTCTAAAAATTTAACCCAAAGGTTCATACAGAAACCGACCACTGTATTATTATTATTATTATTATTATTATTATTATTATTATTATTATTATTATTATTTTGCGAGGACCGACCATTTCATTTCCGCATGTTGTTTCTTTTCTGTTGGGGGGAAATTAAATTCATTTTATATATACAGAAATTGCAAAAGCTTTTTTTTTCTTTATTTTTTTTAATGTTTGTACAACTCAGTTAGAAATTAAATATTAATTTTTATTTTAAATTTTATATTTTTTCTTATAAAAAAATATTTTTATTAAATTAAAATAAAAAATCTCGTATTAATACTTTATTTAATCTCATCTGGAGAAGCATTAAGAAGTTAATGTATAATAACTAAAACATTATTAAATAAGGGTTGGCCGATTAGATAGTTCAACTATTTTTGTTGAACCATCTTACTGGCTTTGCACGACTAGATCAAGTGATCAACACTGAAATATTTTAGAATAATAGCATTAATTTAAGTGGCAATCTTTTGAAAGTAAATTCTGGCTTTCTTGAACAAGAAGATTGTTCTTTTTTTAAAAAAAAAACATTTTCCAGAAGTAATGGGAAGCCTAGCAACAAGCCAACAACTATTTAGCAACTCTTAATGGGATGACAACATGATCACTTCTTTTGCAATATTCTATTTAAGAGTATGATTGAATAAAGTTTGAATTTGAAATTTTTTGACTTATATTTCATAAACGTAAATTATATGTGTGTGAGAAAGTTGAACGCAAAGTTAAAATTTTGTATCGAATTCTGCAATTGAACCTAATCTAAATACATTGATCATTATTATTATTATCTTTTTTATACATTGAAAAGAAGTAAATCAAGGTATTTGAACAGGGTTTAGTTTTAAAATCAAACTTAAAATTTCAAGTGTAGAACTCGCATTTCTTCTCACAAACAATTTAGCTTTTATAAGGAGTGAATTAAGATATTTGGACAGGGTTTAGTTTTAAAATCAATCTCAAAATTTTAAGTATGGAACCCGTATCTCTTCCTACAAATAATTTAATTTTTACGAAACCCACGATAAAAATCTCAAAACCAAAACCTATTCAATCACACACATTATCTAATAAGGATTTTTTTTTTAAAAAAAAACTAAACTACTTTTCTGAGAAATTGCTACGGAAAGGAAGACAAAAAATATTAGTATAAAATATCCCGTACATCTAGAAGAGGGTTGAAAATTTTGCCTTAGCATTAGGTGGATTTCACACCTTGCATATATTTGCAGTACAATATTCTTAATTTCCTCAAACCTTGGGTTCATGAAAGCTACGTTATTAATTTAAGTAGAAAAATCATGAATTCTTTGATTATTTATTCCTTTTATCAACTCCATTGTCACCAATCTACAAAACATATCATTTTATTATTTTATTACACAAAATTTACCAATTATACCAAATTAATTACTCATTAGTTTCAAAATATATATTCATGTTATGAAATTAATATTATTATGGATGTCCATTATCAGAGTTATAAGGATACTCCAACTATCCAGAAGATAGATGGTAGAGTTCTATCATATCTTTGATTAGTGATAGGATTTGTCTTCTGATTACCCTATATCTATTCTGATTTGGATGTACCCCTGAACCCTATAAATAGGGCTCTAGACTGAGGTGTTATATACACTCATTCATTGATTAATTTACTCTCAGAGAATTAATAAAGATCTCTTGTTCTTTCTCTCTATTTTCTCTCTATAGTTTTCTCCTATTCTCTACATTATAATTTCTTTATTAAGCTCTCTACATTAGTATTACGATTTTATCATGTCGACTGACGATCGCGCATCAACAAATTCATAACACGTTATCAAGACTGAGTCTCGCCACCAAAGTTGAGAGTTTAATCAAGAGAAAAAGAGGTATTTTTTCTATCTTTGAATACTCATGACAAACTTTTCAAAACTCGTTTTTTACTCTCGATATTTATAGAAAAAATTATATGTCATAGAAACTAGATGCTTAAATTTATTGAGTTGTAATGGGTCTGGCAGACACCATTGTTGAAAATAATACATCATCATCTCAAAATCGCATAAAAGCCATGATTTTTCTTCGCCATAATTTTCATGAGGATCTAAAAGCGGAATATCTTATTTTGAAAGATCAACTTTTTTTAATGATCTAAAAGAAAGATTTGACTACCAGAAGATAGTCATTCTACAAAAAACACAGTTTACTTTAAATCTGTGAGTGAATGCATTAGAACCAATGGTTATGACCCTGGAAGAGGTCGTAGTCATGGTCGAAGGCGTCAACATAGACGCAGATATGGTAAGAATTATCCATATAATCATGACAACTAGAATATATGCATCTGGATATTATGGGTCCTGAAGACACTATTTAAGAAATACAAAGTATCAAAGCCACTTGATTACTAGCAAATTGTGAATGAAACATACAATCACCAAGAAGATGATTGTTATATAAATGCTAGTTATGATTTGTTATAAGTGTGCCTATAATATTTTATGCCTATCAGTATGCAAAAATTTTATTACTTTTAGAATTTCTCCTCAATTAAAGTTATAAGGAGAAATATCACTAGTAATGTGATGAATAAAAGAATTTTCCTTTCTCATATCTCTAACATGCTCCTGAAGTAGCAATATTGAGAAGAAGTTTTTCAGAAGGATTTTGAATTTATATCTTCTTAAACTAAATGAGTCATGGATAAAATATTTTGATGCTCGACCAAATATTTTTATATCATTCCCTGAAGTGAATGACATTAGAAATTATAATATATTTATATACGAGATTTTGGTCGCGGCTAATAGAAATACACTTTGTTCTTATACTATAAGAATGACTCATTAAATCCCCAATAAATTGATACTCACCAGAAGTGAGAAAATAATGAGAAGAAAAAAGGGAAAGCAAGAATTCTAACATGTTATTGATGCAATATGAAAGTTTGTCACGTACCTGTAGTACGTCAAGCATGTTATGAATATCTATTAATTATTGATATTAATTTACTTCCCTAAATCATGCTACTGATAGTAATGATGCTTATGTCGAAAATATTAATATGGCATGTGTGAACATAGCCAATTCTTTTGAATATCTAGAAAGAGTTTTTAGCATTTTGAATGTCAATCAAAATTTTAAATTATGGAATTGCTACTTTCCTATGTTATTTTAGTTTATTTTGGATCAAGAAGGGTGAAGATACAATTTGTCTAAACAATATTTGTTATTTATTTAGACAAAATTTAAAATATATGTCCAAAGTATAAATGGTAGTGCAAGGTTCCTGAAGAACTAATTGATCAAATAACTCTAGAAGAGTTAATTGATTAAAAGCTCCCGAAGATCTACAAGATCTTCACCTAATGGTCAATGATTGTAATGCATTGTTCTCCATATAGTCTCATAAAGTTTTTTTGAACTTTGATTATATTATCATTATATCGAGACATTGGATGAATGAACTTTTGATGCATACGCATTACTATTATGACATAAAATATATGTCAATTATATATACTACTATTTATCTCTCCTGAGTTATATTGCATAGAATTATGAATTTGAGATGCAATATTGAGTAAACTTGAAGTTTACTGATACATAATTTATTAGTTGGCATGACCGGTTGGACCATCCCGGATCATTAAAATACAAAGAATGATTATTAATTTATTATAGAACCAGAAGTTTCATAATATGACGAATTTATATGTGCTACTTGTTTTATTTAAAAGTTGCCAGTATTACTTGGGGTTGAATGTGTTATTTTGGGATGAATATGGAGAAATTATTAGTTGATGCATCAACAAAGTCTTATGAATATTATTGTTTTTGCAACCTGTAGTTTGCACAATTCATTGATAATGAGCTCATATTTTAAGATTCTCCCAAAGACATAATTTGTCCTAATAATACTGGTTGTATTGAGATAAATATTGAACATCCTGTAGAATGTTCATGACTGTGATATATTAGCACTTATTTTGTATTTTGCCAACACATTGTAATTCTCCTCATATTAGTTGGTTTGTGGTCAGAAACAAAATATTTCTCATTCTAAATTTAGAAATGCACTATGTATATTGCTCCACCACAAAGTTAATGAGATGGGTTCTCAAAGAGATTATTAAATATGTTGGGAGCAAATCTCAAGGGAGAGATTCGTATTTTGTTAATTTTGAATATGTTGCCCCAACATAAAGAGGAGAAATCATGATGCTGGATAAAGATATTAGTACGTGTCTCATCTTGATCTTCTATTTTGATCCTCATAGAAGATACATTGAACCAGAAGTTCAAAGGATAATTTATATAGCCAGGTATATTAACTGACCAATATCCGGCAAATTATGCTCCTATTATATTTGATATCCCTGAAGGATAATCTACCATTATAACTAAATTTGAGACACAACTGAAATGTGGTAGATAAGTCGGTTCCAAAGATACAAACACCTTACTGGAGCAAAGGTTTAAGATGGTCATATATGTTAAGTTGAGGAGATTTAAATTCTAGCAGAATTTCCCTCCAAACATCATTGATATATTATTTCCAGAAGAAATTCAGGTACCTGAAAATTGTGATAAATGATGAGATCTCAATATGATTGGGAACTATTGGAATCGCACAAGTATATGAATTTAAAGATATTAATGCGCATAATATATTGAGGATTTTCAAATCGAGGTCTGTAGATTCGAAATGATAAAGTTCGCATGAGAAATATGAAAAGTTTAAACTATTCACAAGTACACTTGAAGTGTACATGTATTCCCAGCAGGAATAATACACTTGAAGTGTAATCTCAAAGAGATAGCAATTAATATTTACTTAGAAAATGCGAGCCACAAAAGTGAATATTACCATGAGTTATGGTGTATGATTCTTCGTAAGACCTGGCACTGATAACGAAGAAATATATTTTTAGTGGTGGATATAATGGTGAATGATGACACTTAATATATGTTTATATTTGTTATCATTTAATAATAGAGCTTATATTTGAAGTTCCTGATGGACTCGATATGCTTGAAGCATATAATTGTTCCTGTAGAATATAATAAGATTATCTTAGTGAATTTTTATTGAAAGAATGATTGAATATGTCCATATATAAAGAAATTCTATACGTAGCTATACTTGCTATATGTATTTCTTTATCGTAATATATCCTCATTATACAATCTATCGATTGGTATAATGTTCCCCACATTAGGGGAGAAAATCATCAATTAAAAGAGGATATTATTTATGACTTTTATTATCTTGATCTATACACAAGTATTAATGAACTAGAAGTTCAAAATATTATTTATTTGCATAATATTGCATATTGATTGTTTGTCTCGACTTTCGTAGAGTTAGTCAATATAACATTATACTTATAGATAATCATATTTGGATAAATGTCCTAGCAGGGACAAATATATGAATTCTATAGTCATATGATTTTGATACATGCTTGAAGCGTGATTGATCTATTGATTTTGAAAAAGAGAAAATGATTTGATAATCAAGATATTTTTTCCCCGAAGAATTTAGAGGAGCAAGTATTGTGATCAACATTTTGTTTTGATTGAACATCCCTCAAGATGTTTCACATGGACATAAAGACATCAATAGTTATTGGGTTATTATATATAAGATCCTTTATATCTATTAAAGGATATTAAAGAACTCTTTGGTCCCCAAGTACCATAACTCGCAATTTAGAGCATGAATACACTTGTCCACGTGCAAGTAGATATCTATTATAGTTCTTTCTCTACCCAATAAATTTTGAGACGGCATTAAGCTTTGCTTATGACATCTCCTTGAGATAACTTATCTCGAATATTGAGAAAATTCAACTCCCCGCTGAGATGAATATGTAAGGTATAAATTACCTATATGATCCACATAAATCATGTATTTATAGGCATGTGTTGATTATAATGCACCACATCTTCAATTTATGTTGAAGTAATAGAAATTCATAATGTTGGTTGAGAATATATTTGATCATGATTAATGTATTCGAGATAAATCTATATCCTCTAGGAGGAATTCCAACTATGTTATTGGATGATAATAAAGTTTGGAATATATCTAAGGAGATATGATAAAAATTTTTCTTTACTCATGAGCTCTCGAAGAGCGGTGACATTGATGTGCAACAAATTCAATCATGTAATAATCTGCAGATTTATTCACTAAGCATTACCACGTGCATCATTTGATAAATTGGTGAACAAAATAGGAATGCACGGTTAAGAAACCTTAAAGGATTATCTCATCGTGGGGAGTAAATATAGCATAAAGAGTAGTGTACTCTTTTTCCTTCACTAGAGTTTTTCCCACTCGGGTTTTTTTTATCTAGTAAGGTTTTAACGAGGCATACTCTTATGCAATGGACATCCAGGGTGGGAGTGTTATGAAATTAATATTATTATGGATGTCCATTATCGTAGTTATAAGGGATACTCCAACTCGTCCCGTAAGATAGATGGTAGAGTTCTATCATATCTTTGATTAGTGATAGGATTTGTCTTCTGATTACCCTATATCTATTCTGATTTGGATGTACCCCTGAACCCTATAAATAGGGCTCTAGACTGAGGTGTTATATACACTCATTCATTGATTAATTTACTCTCAGAGAATTAATAAAGATCTCTTGTTCTTTCTCTCTATTTTCTCTCTATAGTTTTCTCCTATTCTCTACATTATAATTTCTTTATTAAGCTCTCTACATTAGTATTACGATTTTACTGTGCCGACGACGACTGCGCATCAACAAATTCATAACAATCCAAAATTTTTTTAGTATGTATCAAATGATTGTCTTCTTTCCATATAAATGGTTTATTTATTATCTCTTTTTCAACTTTCTATTTATTTCTAACTAATTGTTTAAATCTTTTTATTTCCTCTAAACTATTAGTTTTCTAATCAACTATTTAAATTATAAATTTATAATATTAAAATTAAAATTTAAAATACTAACTAAGAACTTTTAAGTAAAGACATTTCGGAAATTTATCAAAATTTTTATAAAATTAATTAAAACAGTAATTCTTGTGAAAAATTATAAAATATATATTTGAAACGAAAGAAATATTATTGAAAAGAATTACTTCAAATGTTTGAAACATATATATTTTGATATGTAACCTATTAATTTTTTTCCTAAATCCCACATCTCGTATTACAGATCAATTCACTACAAAATAAGAATTTTTAAAAGAAAAACCATTCCAAAGGAAAGATAACCCCGGTTTATTTATGCATTCCCTTTCCGGGGGGCAAAACAGTACCAGAAACCACGAAAGCACTTCCAAAACCGCCCAACCGGACACCTACAGGCCACGGCCTTAAAATAAAAGCTGACACACGCATAGACAAGTTGGCGTCCGGCAGCCTTATCCAGTATCGCACCAAAACCTGTTCGACAAATTTCCCCTATAAGTAACTTTGCCCAAGTCGAAGTCTTGCCACATCAATTTCATCAGAGTGAGAGTTGAATAGAGGATTCAAAGAATTAGTGCAAATGGCTGATATAGCTATGTTGGTTGCTGAAGAGTATGAGAGGAGGGTCAAGAACTCAAGAAGAAGCGGTGCCGATGGTCAAGAAGAGATCGGATTGTTCTCTCATGTCTCAGTTTCAGCTAAGAGGCTCCAAGTGTTGATGAAGAAGAAAATTGAGGAGCAGCAAATGAAATTTCTGGAGCCCAAGGGTGAGATTTCTCAGGCAGCTCTGAATAGTCTCTTCTCTGCCTGAAAAAAATTACTTCCTCTGTTTTAATTATATGGTTTTCTTTCATGAGCTGTAAATGGTTTCCATGATTCCATCTGTTGGCTTCTACTTTAATGATGTTGTAAATAGCAATCTAATCTATTGAGTTCAATGAAAAATATAACTTGGGTTCTCAAAATTAGCCGCAAGTCAATTGAAATATCTGATGAATTCACATCTTGCGAGTCCATGACTTGATGAATCGAGTTTTTCCCCTGTATGAAACATGGTTCTGGTCAATGCCAGCCGATTTACTGTTTCTCTCCGTTAATACGAGGGTTCCTGGACTTTTGATCGGTAAAGAGGGCCATTCTTATCGATTCAGTAGCCAAATCCCGATTGGATCAATCCCGTTCGGTGCGGAAGAGCAAGCTTGAGTAAGTCGTTTGCCCTTCCGCGGCGCCGGCTCGTTTTGGTTGAGTTCGAATTTACCGATTGTTTCTTCTGCAGTTCTCATTGATTCTTTAACATTGCATTTTAGCTTTGATCGGATTAACAACACTGGTGCCGAGGAATGGATGGAGTCCTTCAGGGGAAATCTTGGATTGGACTGAATTATACTCAAAAAGGACGTGGAGAGAAACTTATGTAAAAGAATAAACAAGAGTAAAACGTGAGATTCTCCTCAAGTTTTGCAACTATGCTTTTAATTTTCTCCTTTTTCTTATTAAGTAAGTAAAAGATTAGATCAAGCTAAATTTTATGGGAAAATGATCAGAAGATTAGTCTCAAGTTAGGTGTCTATCATAGTTCACATGATTTTTTTGTTATTATAATTTCAAAAGAAGTTTTGTGTAACTGACAAAGTCCAATCACTATGGTCGTAGCTTCGTCAAAAGTTTACATATCTCACTCACCTAACTTTGTTTTGAGGGAGGGTAAAATTATTAAGTTTTACAAATTTTTCCCAAGAATTGCCTATTTTAGAAAGCATCATGACTCTCAAAATTATAGACATATAGGTCTTTAGCATTATGCTTGCCACGAAGAGAAAGACAAAAAGAGGAGAAAAGAAGCCGATGCACTCAACTTGGAAAGTGTCCAAGAATTTAGCAATCAAATGCCATTGTGAACGACCTGTTTCTGTGAAGACCACCAAATTCAATATTACCCATTCAACAAATCAGTTATATCCCATTAAAGCACCAGTAGAATCATTAAATTCCCCGATTCTACAATAGAACACAAAATGAAAATTTTACATTAGATTCTACAATAGAATCCAATCTAAATGCACCATATATTTTCTTGAATGCGTTTTTTTGGAAAAAGACTAAGTGTGAACTGAGGACTTTCGCTTTCTAATCTAATAAAGAGTACTTTCTTATCTGATTAGCTATCTTAATCCCTGTTTTGGGTACACAAACATCTCACTCTTTTAGGCGTGTTGTATGACAATGAAATTTGAAACTTGACTACATCCAGCATCTGTCTACGTATATCATTCCCTTGCAATTGAGAATTGAGAGTTGAAGGCACCTACTCCCGCAATTACATAAATCTCAAAGCCATGCCCATGAGGATCGGGCAAAAATACGTTACTAAAATTTTGTAGACAGTTCAAGGAGTCCCAATTCTGCTCTTTCAGTTTCTTACTGATGCAATTTTGTTTTTTGCTTTAAAAAAAAGCAAGAGGTTAATAATAGATGCATTGTATTAGTAAAATTTAATTCTCTTCAATTAAAGACATCGGTAATAAAAACTTAAATAAATATTTAATTTTTATAAGAATATAAAATTTAAAATATTTTTTTAAAAAAATATTAGGATATTCAATTTTGAATTTCAATCCAGAGGCGGGCTCCGCAAATGTGCAGCAAAATTACACTGTCCGTTAACGTCAATTTGAACTGGTTTTCTTGTGAGGGAATGACATCCAAAGAGAGTCCACAATTGTCCAAATCCACACTATTGGGCTACGAAACAGCCCACTTACACTTCTAGTCTTGGCCTTTACTTATAACTCACAGAGAATTAAGTTTTATGATTTATTTAAGAAAATGATATTCACACTCCCCTCTTAATTTTTTTGGGTTCCTTTTTTTTCTATAATGAAAAGATCTAACTATGAAAACAAGTTTTCAAAATTCAGCTCAAGCTCTTGTCCAAAAAAACTAACTGAGGAAATTAAATTCTAATTATTTATAAAAGAGAGAGAGAGAGAATGGAGTGAGAAAATTTTTAAAAAAGAGTGTGAATTTATTTATTAATTATATTGAATATATATTTAGAAAAATTAGAGATATAAATCGAATTTAAAACTCTCATTTGTGAGTTGAATAGTTGATCAAATGACTGAGATACTTCCAACTACGTTATAGCGATTAGAGGTGTTCAAATCGGTTTTCAATTTGGTTTCGACATTACTTTTTGGTTTTTGATTCAGTTTTTTTATTTTTTTAAAACCTGAACTGAACCATTTTACTGTTCGATTTTACTATTCAGTTTTTCGATTCGGTTCAAACTGAAATAAATATAAGAACGCATTATAGTAATGCGTTCTTGTATTTATTTTTAAAAAATAAATATAAGAACGCATTATGGTAATGCATTCTTGTATTTATTTTTAAAATTTTTGATTTTTCAATTCGATAATCTAAATAAAAAATGGAACCGAAATATATATAATTTTAAAAATCGAACTGAATCGAAAAATTTAATTCGGTTCGATTTCATTATTCGGTCTGATTCAGTTTTTGAACACCCTTAATAGGGATTGGTTCGACACCATACTCATGTGAGTTATTGGCTAGCTTAAATGGAACTAAGAGATATGCATATTTTAATTCCTCGTTGTTTCTCTTCACGTTTTATATATAGTTTCTTATACTTATTTTAGTTCTGGAATTAGACAAAGAACCTAAGCGATTATTTGAAACCACAAGTCTATTGATTTCCCCATAACAAATTACATCTTAGGTTTATGAATTATGTGGGCTACTAGTGAGATTAAAGTGTTGGTGAAACTTCTGAGTTATCATCTCGTCGCTTGTGAAAGTTCAAATGAAAAACATATATGTATTTAGTAGTTTCGTTTCAAAATGTATGACCTTTGATTTTTTAATTTTTTATTAATTTTAAAAGTAATGTTTTCAAAATTATCCCCACAATTGATTACCTCTATAATCAATTTCACATCACTCTCTAATACATTTATAAAGGGTAAAAGAGAAAAATTTTCTTTTGTTTTCCTCACTCTTAATCTATATGCAAAGGATCAAAAGACTACACATTTTGAAACAATGAGGGTAATTGTTTAAGAAAAATAGGCATTTAAGTTTATAAACTCAACTCTTACTTGTGATACTATATTAAAGAGTTTTGAGCCAAACCTTTTCCAAGTAAGAGTTAAAGTCTACAGGCGCAACTCGAGTTGAATCTGAATCAATCTCGTTAGCTAGTTGAATTTGAATTAGTATCATAAATTAATGAGGATAACTGGGGCTCCGAGCAAAATAGACATTCATTTTGAAACAATTTAAGTAAAAATATAACTGTTAGAACTACCGTTCAATTTCGATATGGAGAAGTTAGATTTCATATTTTGGCTAAAATTTGGTTTCTAGCAGTTTTTTTGGGGGGAAACCAGACCAAACCAATGTATACTTCGACCATATTTTCAACTTTATAACATATATTAACTCATATTTTAGATTTCAATCCAAACATTTTTTCTACTTTTTTTACTCTAAATTCTCGTAGTTTCTTTTACAAAATTCGCAATAGATCCTATAAAAATATAAAAATTTTAAAAACTTTTCACTTTAAATCACAATCCAAATTGCAAATTTTAGGAGAGACTAATCAAGATTTAAAACGTTAGATTCAAACACCAAAAGTTTAACTTTGTGTTACAGTTATTTATAGTGTGAGGTTTTTGGTACTAAAATAAAAACAGCAAAAGAAAAAAGAAAAGCAAAGCTTCTAATAAAATGTCATCAATAATAAAAATTAGATTCTCATAAATCTATCTCTAGAGTGAAAAATTATCTCAAGGCTCAAAACCACGTAAGATCTTCTTCTTTCGGGCATTCAAGACCCATCAGGTGGGATAGTAGCCGCCATTGCTCAGCCGCTGGAGGTGGAGGGTGAGCCTGCAGCCAAGCAGGCTGAGGCCTTGGTTTCCAGTTTCACAAGGGCCTTCAGTGTGCTAGGAACAGTGGTTATTCAGGCATTTAGTTAGAAGGAGATGCTTTAGCAGTGGAGCAATTTATCCTACGTCAGACTGTTACCCTTGATCCCATTGGTCATGTCATCCTTGTAGTATTTGATACATCTTGATTTTAAAAATTTTATTTTAAATTTTATAAAAATTAAATTATTTATAAAAAATATATAAATTTCATATTTTAAATTTCAAAATAATTTCTAAATATACTCTCTTGCTAACTTTAGTAATTCTAAAATTTTATACATACATCGAATTGGAAATCATCCATCTCACCCATTTCAATCATTTGGCATTGAATTGTCACTCCTGATGTATTCTCAGCTGTCACGGCTGATTCTTTGCCATATTAATAAAATATGATTCTTTTTCTTTGAAGGGCAAAAAAAATGACAAGTCACTCTATTGAAACGAAGAGTAAGAAAGCCTTGCACAGACATTATTGTCGTTTGATATTTATATAAAGATAAAAAAAATGAAATTTCTAGAACCATCATTTTAACAAGTTGGTATTTCAAAATGAAAAAAAAAAATTGTTTGCTTTCTCCAACCCAATTCCCAAATATTGTACTCTTCAATTACACAATAAATTAACCCCCACGCGAGACACGTCCTACAAAAAATAACCTGGTACGGTAGACGATTCTAGATTGGGCGCCGACAGATCAGTGACCAGTATCATCAACACAACCCAAAGTCCTCTGTTATGACGATGCAGCTGTCAAACACGGGTCTGGAAACTGTGACCCCACTCCCACCCCGACCCCAGAAAAAATAAAAAAAAATAAAAAAGGACAATGCATATGTTAAGCCTGTTTTTGGTTGGTTGCACCTTTTCTTAGCACTCCAAACTCACGAGAGCTACTTGTGTGCATTCTAACTCAAAATATTACTAGAGTTAAAACATCATGTTGAAATTTCTTTTAAATAAATATTAAATTTTGAGGAGAGCACTTACTTCAAATATATTAATATATACTTAATTATTTTTTAATTAAAAAATTATTTTTTATTTTAAATATTATTATTTTATAAATAATAATTTATTTTTATAATTTTTTATACAATTTAATTCAAACCAAAACCAAAACCAGGCCTAGGGGTTTGAACGGAAACAGGTATGAAATCACCCGAATTATGTGGATATTATTCCACTTCTACATGTCTTTAGGCTAAGGAGAATGACAAAGTGCTAAAAGCAACATATATTGTGCCTAATCCAATTCGTAGTTTTGTGTTTATTTTTCTACCAGTAATTCATTAATATGAATGGCTACAATGAATCCAAGAGAGAGAGAGAGAGAGAGAGAGAGAGAGAGAGAGAGATTCAAAGGCAGAGATCTATAGATAGAGTATGTGGTACCGATTGATCAAAGTTTCAAATGATTCAAAACTTCTTCTGTAGAAAAGCCGAAAATCAAACCGATGCATATATTAATTAGTGAATATCTGCAGCGAACAAATCTAACTGAAGTGGTGCGTTTGATGCTACGAAAATCTTCGTAAATAATTACCATTTAATGCTGATAACAAGAAAATCAAATCTTCGTTACTGCCTTCATACTCCTGTTGGTTCAGGAACTGCCGGTACTTCACCGTGATTTCCTCCGGCAAAACGTTGCTCCTGCAGAGCGGACACGTCGCCCGATCCTGCTGCAGCCACCGGTCAAGGCAGTCCTTGTGGAAGGTATGCTTACATTTGAGCTTCCGAATCGCATCTCCATCTTCAAATAGCGATATACAAACCGAACATTCTGCCGATTCCAATCTTAATCCAGACTTGTACTTGCTCGCCGGATTTTTTTCTTCGACGAGTTTGAGGTATTGCTTAGTGGTGATAGGGCGGTGGTTGGAGTCATGAAGATTTCGGGTGACGGAGCGGAAGAGAATCACCAGTTCGAGGATGAGGATTGTGAAGAAGACGACGGTTATGGTGTATAGTTGAGCCAAGAATTGGGATAGAGCTGCCATGTTTTCTGGAAAAAGATGCAGAGGGAAGGGAAATCAGTTACAAAAGAGAGTATTCTCTCCTTATTATTAAATACTCCTAGTTATCTTTTTTTTATATTTTTTATAGGAAAATTAAAATTTTAGTAAATTTTATTAAAAAATTTAATAAATATTTCAAATATATTTATTTTAATTTTTTAATTAATATATTAAATTTAAATTTAATATTAAAAATTAATATTTAAAAAATCAATTAATTTTTAAATATAAAAGTGTTTAAATTATTTATTAAAAATAAAATAATAAAATAAAATTTTATATTAAAATTATATTTTAAAATAAATAAAAATAAATTAAATATTTTAAGGTTACGCATAAAAATAATTTTTTATTTATTTTTTTATATTATCATAAATGAGTTTAGTTTTTTATGGAATATCATGAAGTGGAGGATAGGATACCTTGACTGGTAGTCAACCATGATTTTTTTTTTTTCCACCACCCCACGCCCCGAGCGGTAGGGTTGTCAATGGGTCAAATCTCATTCGTATTTGATCCGAAATAAACCTGATAATCTCGTGTCTGAAATAACAGTTATATTCATTTACGCTGACCTAATAGTACATATTTAAATGAGTATGGATACGGTACACAAAGTTCCGTACCTGATAGACCTGATTACCTGATTAAATTTTAAATAATAAATATTTTATATACTTAAATTTTTTATAACCGTTAGATGAGTTTAATTTAACGGTTAATTATTTATAAATTTATATTAAAATACCTTATCGGGTCTACCCGAACCTGACCCGAGACCCTATAAGGAAAGGTACGGGTCCACTTTATTTAGACCCGTCAAGTAATCGGATCGGATCCGATACCAATACTGATTAATCGGATCTGAGTCCAGAATAGAGTATTTCGGACCCGATTAGACCCGTTTACACCCCTACCCGACGGCCTTTTCTAGTCTTATATAGACAAAGACCATTTTTCTTGGTTCAGATTATTTGTCTTTTTTATTTTATTATGTATCTTATTATTATTAAACCATCACTTGATATTTTTTATTTAGAAAATATAAAAATAAAGAAAAAAATAGAAACTCTAATGGAAAAAAGAAAAACATGTGGCAATATTTTATATATTAGATAGAGAATGAAACATAATATGACCTCATTTTTATATACTTACCTTTAAAAGTAGAAACAAGAAAACTTAATTAGAATTGCATAAATCCTAGAATTTTGCTTTTCTAATTTTCTAATCCAATAAGAATGGTTGAAGGAAATAAAAGGTAATAAAAATTTATTGAGTTATAATATCATTAATATATTTTTCTTGTTTGATTAAATTTTTTTACTATCTACTTTAATAGATATTGTTAGGGTCTTTTATTTTGTTATGTATGTGTAAGTGTATTTGATATATTAGCACAAGTATGTCTAGACTTATGACACCTTTTCCGTTTTAAAAATATAAAATCTTTTTAAAAATTTCTTTTTTTCAAAATATTTTAGCTTTTTATTAATTTTAAAAATTATATCTTTAAAGTTACTTTATCATAAATATAATTTTTTTTGATTTATATTACTATAAATAAAATTAATTAAGTCTATAATAAAAATAAAATTTCTTATTTTTTTCTTTAATTTATATAAAAAGGTTAAAAAAACATGCATTTTGAAACAGATGAATATATAATTAAAAAAACTTTCTAAAATAATGTATACTTTGATTTGATTAAGACATGCTGCCCGACACACAATATGAAAAACAATCCAAAACGCATTTCTAGACGTAGCTCTTCAACATCAAATGATAAAGACTTGCTTCTAGATAAGGGTATAAAGACTTGAGTTAGTGTAAAAGACTGGTTACTTTTAAGCGGTCTGGATCTTCTTCCATTAATATAATATTGATACATAATTATAAAAATAATTTTAAAAAGTAAAAAAAATAAAAAAATAAAAAACCTTAAAATAAATAATGCAACACCAAGATTCCAAATAGCTTAAGAACAGTGAGAGACATGATAAAAGACATCTCAAATGACGTTATGTCTACTTCACTCCAACCCTCTCCCACCTCGATCCACGTTAGTTCATTTTCCACAATAACGATCCAAAATTAATAAAAACCCTTAAAGGCTATACAAGCTAGTTGGTGAAATTGCTTTACTTGGATTGGGTTCCACACGAAATTCAATACAAATTTTTTATCTCACATCTCACTTTTTCTTTTACAAAATTTTTTTTCTTCCCAAACGCAAGATAGAAAATCTCAAAACCAAACTCTATCCAATCACACCTTACTTTTCGACTTGAATGATTGTCACACAATAATTGTGTGTGTGTGTGTTTCTTTTTTGGGCTTTTTTTGCAACAAAAGGCTAGAGAAGATAATAGGAGAGAAGTGGCAAAATGATGCTTCAAAGAGCAAAAGTTTTCCTTTTAGGAACTAAAAATGGTATGATATAGCAATGACATAAAAAAGAATATTTCCTTAAAAAGGAAAAAAACAGAATGAATATTGAATAGACCTACCAATTGAGTACCGGTGGGGGGCGGGGGGGACCGTGTCTTTTCATTTTTTATTTTTCTTTTTTTTTGATGAATAGTACGAGAGACCTGCTTGCGTTCACTTGTTTTGTCTACTGATATGTGTTTAATAATCTTGAAGGGCCAAAGTTGCCTTACTATTTTGTTCCTTCTTCTTTTTTTTTTTAATTTTAAACTCAAATCTTCAGACATGCAATCTTTTGTTTATTATTAAAAAAAAATCCTACGGCGCAATGGTATCGACATTATTTTTGGAACTTCTACGGATAATGTTTATCAGGTAGATTATGTATCTCTATCTTCATATAGTAAAGGCTTTCGTATAAACCGAAAAGATATCATGTTTCCCTACATTTTTTATTTAATTTTTTTTCTTTTTAAATTTTAAAATTCTCTTAACTTTCTCTATAAAATTTAAGCCTATTTTGAATATTTAAAATTTTTAAAAATATTTTAGTACATTTATTTTATTGATGATAAACACTATATATTAACTAAAAACATATAATGAATGTGTTTCAATTTTAATTTTATTTTAAATAAACTTCAAATTTACTTAATTTTGTTTCAAAAAAGTTTAGGAGAACCACGCTTTGAATTAAATTTTGCATAAAAGGGAATCTAAAAAAAGAAATTGAATCAAGGGGAACCAAAAAATTTGAAAAAAAAGAAAAAATGCATGGAATTGAAGGGGAACAAAAGGTTCCCAAGAAAAAGCAAAATTTTCTAAGTGTAGACAAAGAGGCATGTTAATTGGGGCAACCCTCTTTGAAATAGGTCATTTAATCTCGGCTTCGGGACCTCCATTTACTTCTTTCTTTTTTAAAATAAAAAGTAAAATTTTATAATAAGTAATTTAATGCGTTGCAGAAAATAATTTCTTAAAAAGAATTATACATTATATAAAAAATGGTCCTCCAAAAAGTCACGAAATGGCAACCCTTTTCTTTTGAAAATTTTATGCTATTTCTAATTCGATCTTCCTGTTTTATGAAAAAAGAATTACTATTTTTTTATCTATAATACTTTATTAATAGTGATATGACACAAAGAGCGCAACATAGAGCATTTTGATCATGTAATACAATTTATTTTGAAAAATATCAACTTTATCTTATTTGTCTCAATAATTGTAAAATATCTCAATGTTTATATAGGCAATAACTCTTATTCTTAACTCTTTTAGTTTCTATAACTATAACAAAATAATTACTATTAGATATGAAGATAGTCGATATTAGACTTCATAACGAGATGAAAAATTATTATTTTTTAAATATTTATTAGTAATATATATTGAAAAAGAAATTATTGAAAATTTTAGTGTAAATTCTTCTTTTTGCTAAGCAATTTTAGTGTAAAAAATGCACCTACAAAATATTATAGTGATATAAAAGAGCGAAAATGATTAGTTTAATTGGATTTTCTTACACGTGTTCTTTTGGATTAAATATACTATTTATAGTAACTCAAGAAAATCGTAAAAAGTTTATCACCCTACAAGAAATGAGAAAACCATAAGGGAATTAAAAACTAAAATTATCATATGTAGTATATTTAATTCGTATTAACATGTATCTATAAAACATATATAGTCAGGTTTTGAATCTTGTGTCCGCTTATACGAAGTATTTACACTTTACAAAATATGAATTTTAAAAGATTTGTTTAACACATACCTTTTTTTGTCTGATTCTCGCAGACAGGTGCTAATTTTGGTATTTAAATGTCCTTAGCAGGCGATTAGAAGGATTGAGATGACAAAGTGATGATGCTAAACCTCCCCTTCACTTTTGAAAAATTAGAGGTTGACTCTAAGGCTTATTAGATTGGAGTTGCAAAATTTTGCTTGTCCTTTTCTTAGTCTTTACAGTCGTCTTTTCCTGTTTTCTTTCCACATGACTTTGATTGGTTGGTGAAATTTTTGTTTGTCCTCTTCTTCTTTCCCCCAGTATTCAATAACACTTATCTAATTAAGTATATTTAATAACATATACTATTAACCTAGAAAAAAATAATATGTACTATTATCTGTTTTCTTAATAACACATACATTACTTATTTCTCCATTCCTAATCGATTGTCCATATTTTTATTTTATTTTGTTTAAAAGTAAATGTCCACTTTATTAAAATAAACGCGTTTTATTTTTAAATTCTCACAATAATATCTTTTTTAGAAATTGAAATTATAGTAACACAGAAACTTTACTATTTAATCTCATTAATTAATAAAAATATTATAATAATTTAATTTATATTAAAATACTCTTCGTAATTTTTATATCAAATCAAAGTGCACATGAGATCGCTTGAGAGTGTTTCTAAACTATATATCTATATATATGGAGAGCCCTAAGTATTCTCCACATGGCCCATTTATGAGTTGACATGCCAGTCGAAGCCCAAACTTGGCCCACTTAAGTGCTCACCGAACTTGATCCATCCTCAAAACCTCACAGCCTTATTCATAGATAAATTGCATTCTCTTACTTTTTCTTCTTTGGATTTTTTTTTTTAAAAAAAGAGATCAATTCATCCCTCAACTGCAGTAACTTTACAACAATATTCGGAAAAATGAGAAAAAAAAGAAAAAAAAGTGTTTTAAAAAAAGCACGTTAAACATTTTTTTTTTAATCTTAAGTAGATTGATATATAAAAGTAGACAACCACCTCTCTAGGCAAACACATAGAAAAGAAAAATGGACCAAAGCTCTATTCAATCCATTTCAAATATAATGCATTTTAGCTATTTTCTTTCTTCTCAAAATATTTAGCATTTTGTGAATTTTAAGAATTGTTTATTTTCAAGTTATCATCACCATAAAAATAATTCCCTTATTATTTATTATAGTAGTGTAATTAGTCATTAATATAATAAAAAATACTTCTTATTTGTTTCTTTTTTAATCTATGAAAAATATTCAAAATACCTTATATTTTGGAAAGGAGAAAGGTTTCCAAGGGCCAAGAGGTCATTTTCCTTGGCCAATATCTCGTTCCATTAATACCGGAACCATCCCCTTCAACAATAATCTTGTCAACTCTTACTTTTTATTAATTACTTCGAGAATAGAAATTTTCTCGTTAAGAGTGTTAACTGTTAACGAATGATCCCTTTCTCCTAAGCTCTAAACAATTGTATTATACACTTATATTTAATTGTTTCAACTTGAATACAATTCAAAGAAGAACAACATTAATCAGCTGCTGCCAAAAAAATTGCGGTCCGAAAAATGAGGTCCGCCTAAAAAATTTTCCGATAAAGAGGGGAAAGCATATGCCTTACTACCTATATATGCCTTGATTGAGGCATACACCAAAATGTCCCGGGCTACAAGCTCATGCTCTTACGAACATTTAGGAAAAGGTATTTATCAAATTCGATTATCGCGAATCACATACTTCAAGAATTTATTCTTATATCAACTTTCATGAAAGAATATGAAGGAGAGAAAATGATCAATTTAGTCCTTAAGGTTAGGACATCATTATTGTTTAATCTTATAGGTCTTTCTTCATCCTTTAAGATCACTAAACATTTAATATTGTGTTAAAATAGTTTTGCTATCACCTCTTAGATGAACTTCTGTCAAAAAATAGTATGAGTTGAACGCATAAAATTTCTGTGATAGTATATTTGTTTAACTAATATTAAAAAACTTTAAAAAATAGTTTATTATGCCCTAAAAATTAACAACTAAACACAGAAAGAGTTTATTTTTGAAAATTTTTATATTATTTAGATAAATATGCTATTAAAAAAAATTACCAAATGTTCAACCCATGCGGTTCTCTGGCAGACGTTCATCGGGAAGAGTGGTGACGGGATCATGTTGGTAGCCTTGTAAAGTATTTATAAACTATAAAAGTTGAAAAATACTTGTAAGACCAAATAATGACCATATATTAATTTTAAGAACTAAATTAACTATTTATCCTATGAAGAAATGACTTATTTTCCCAACAAGCTATAGTCAGGCCCTTGTGCGTGTATATACATGCAACCATACTTTGTTTATTTTTTTTTTCATTTTCAATCTTTAAGACCAGTTGAAGGCTGGCGGCTGATCCTACTCATTCCCAACTAATACATATTTATAATTATACTTAATAATCTACAATTCTTCTCAATGCTAAAACGAAGTTTTTGATATTTTTCAAGCCACTAAGATATAACCTGCTTTTCATAATTAAACACTTATTAATCCTACCGCTGCTTGTCATCTTTTCAATGGATCTTCACTTATTTATTTTATTATTATTATTATTGTTATAGTTGTTGTTGCCACTTTAGCGATTACGATGGTTGTCTAATGATCCTTATTGGTTTTAAGGACTCTAATCCTGTGTGGTTATATACACTAATCCTAATGGGGGATGAACATGTGGATAAGAATGAGAGGAACCACTAATTTGGATGACTATTTGGGGGGCACAAAACTCAATGAAATATAATTTAGTTTTCTATTAGAAAGAAAAGAAAAGAAAAAGTCATTCTAAGAATGAAGATGTGGACAAGAGTGTAAGGGAACACTAATTTTGTCAAACTACCACTTTTGCCAATTCCTTTTGTTTGGTTTATGACCAGTGATGCGTGTTTGTGTTATTACAACAATAAACTTATCACTGGCTCTAATTATAGTGGAGAAATTGATAATATAATATATCTAATTAGGTTTAGAATTGAATGTGGTCTTTTGAATTGATACAAAAATATTTGTGAGAGTATTTGATTCTATGCGAATTATCACTTTACACTTATTACTATGAGGAGGTTATTGGAACTCATTTCTTTCAAAAAGGGTCAATTGGGGAAGTTTAGATGAAAAATATACTTATTTTAAGAAAATCAATTTGATACATAGTAAAAATAAAGTGTGAATATTTAATTTCTAGCAGAAGAAGTATTATACTCGAAGTTTATATTTGAGTGTATTCATAATACCACTTTTGAAATGTTAGCTCTGCTAGAATAGCATTTTCTTAAAAAGAATTATTTATTTTTTTAAATTTCATTTTAGGTCTTACATTTTCTCACAGAACAACTAATTCGTATTCCACTTTTAGAAAAAAAATACTAATCCAAGAAATCTCTAATCTTATGTTAGACGGATCTCTAGAGGTTAGGGAATAATTTCGAATGCATTGTTCCCATGGGAATTATATTATTTATAGAAATTATTATTCGGGCAGTTACCTTTAGGACACCAACGGCATTCTCTTAATTAGAAAACTCTTTTTGGTAAAAAAAAAAAATAGTGCGAGAATTTGGTTGGATACGTGACTTCTTTAATATAAGAGTTTCGCATGCATGAGATTGCGCCCAACACCCTTTTGCACTACCTCCTCATTTGTATGTATAGGGGGTTCAGGATTTAACATATTTACACAAGCAAAACATTCCTTTACATGCCACACAATGAGGCCAACCCTTAACCTTTTTTTATTCTTTTAATTTAATAAATTTAAAATTTATTTTTGTCAAGTCAAAATAGGGCATTTAAGAGAAAATTCCTTTAATCATTTTGATGGAGTGCTTAGAGACCAAAAGGAGCGAGTCACTTTCTCAGATAAGTTCAGATATCTCCAATGAGATTCCAAATTGTTAAAAAAAATTAGGTTTGAGCGTGCCTCTAAATGTTATCTCAAAGGGAGAGGAGAGAGGGAAGAATGTTTAAATCTTGTAAGTGATTAATAATTATATTAAGAAGGAAATGTAAGATTTTAATACACATCATGCCCATGACTGGATATTTGGATTGCAAAGTAAGAAAATATGTGAAGGGCAACGTTACTTTGATATCCTGTTGAAAAATTGAGTTTGGCCCTAACTTTTTCCTTTCTTGAGGTACATTTTGGGATAGAGTTTGATCCAAGCTCAGTTTTTCAATACAAATTACAGGTCTTCCATCACCGCAAAATTTTTTGCATGAAGTGCTGATTGAATGTTAGAAATGAACTTTGTTTTCACATATAGGAAATAGTTTTATTAAATTCACTATTTCTGAATGAGGATTTTCACATATAGGACACACTATTAAAGAAGTAAAGACTTTCTTTAGTTTTATCACAGCAGTATAACCTTCTTTGCTAGTCGAGCAGAAAATGTTTCTGTCCATTATTTACTTTACCCAAAGAAGCTTGAGAGCTTCTTTTAATCTCAAAAAAAATTTCTTACAAAAAATAAAAAATTTTATATCTAAACTCGTCTCGTATTGTGATTGGAAACCAGCGAAGCTTTTCTGAGTTATTAACAATGCACAAGTAGCTCTCATGGGTTTCCCTTTCTTGCAAAATGCGACGTAGTAAGATAATTGGCTCATGCCAATGGTTGCAAACTTAGCTGGTAAGGGTTCCGACCCTCAATCTAAAGGTTGAGTGTTCAAATCTTACGGAGGCATCAAAGTTCCTCTGGAGCATATGCGAACTAGTAGAATAATTAAGGATATTCTCGCTGTCAGCAAGGTGGGAGTTCTTCTGTTGAAAATTTGAGAATTATATTTGGACGATATAATGGAACAATCAGTTTGGAGCGGATTCCTTGTGCGCAATAGTGTACAGGAAACTTGAGAATTTGATTGACAATTTATTCCGCAATTTACATACTCCATAATTTAGAGATAGAATTATAAAATACGACATTAATTTGATATAATTTAAATATTTGAATTATAAAAAAAAATAATTGGCTCACACCAAAGATAAAACCAAAAGTAAAGTTGGTCGTCACTTTTTTCCGTGTGATAGCATAAAAAAACCCGTTTAAGTGCTTTTCGTGGAAACCGACACTATAATAAGCTCAAGGTGAAAAGTGGTGTGTATATGAATATGATGGCCTCTTTAATCTACTATAATGACTTGAGAGCCGCCCCATGAATTCTTCGTCCCACCTAAAACGGAGAGGCAAAGACGGAACCAAGGGGCCACTCGTCCGGACAAATTGAATGAGGGAACCAAACGACAGATCACTGTTGAGGGATATCTCTGATCCATCTTTAAACACGTCCTCAACATCCGTCTGTGGTGTTAGCTTAATATTTGCTCAGAGTCGGCAAGTTTCTCAATTTACATGAATTGAATGAGTTCATTTAGCAAGCATGATATGGGATTGCAATAACTGACTGTTGATAGTTGGTGTATTCTAAATTGTATCAAATACGCTATCGGTAGGAAAAATGGTTGTCACTATCCTTATTCGTTGCACTAAGCACTCATAAAGTTTATTTTTTATTTTGCTCAATTGTTTTCATACCTCTTAAAAGTATAATGAATCATGATATAGCGATTCTTGGTAAAAAAAATTAGTAATTTCACACATTAGTATGTCCATTTTTCACTAAAACAGTTTTTTCAAAAACAAGAAAACAATTGAGAAATACATAAAAAAATTAAAATAAACTTTACGAGTACTTTGCGTGATGAGAAAATAGTTTGAAGATAATTATAGCTAATTTCCTTTATAAATATATACTATTCAATGTATTATGTGGGTTCATTAGAATAATAAATTTAATAACAATAGTTTATAATATAGCTATTGTGACAATCTTCCTCTGATCATTACTCTCAAATCTACTAACATTAAGAAGGCTCTGACAGAGCTGAAACTGTTTACTACTATCAAAACTATGGCTAGGGATGGTTGATTCTTTTAACGCATAATTAGAATAATTAGCTTACTAACATCCAATGGCAAAATTGAAGCTGCTCATTGATGGATCGAGGCTTTACAACCAGTTGAAGTACTTATATTGCAAGTTTATCGCCACTAATTGCCTTAGCCAAATTGTTTAAGTTGACAGCTATCCCATTAATGTCCCACTATGCCATTTCCATTCTTTGCATTGTCATGCCCATCAATGCACATTCTTTTTTGTAGTAATGGTTTAGCCACAAACAGAGAGAGACCACCTTAAAAAAGATGATCACTTTCTATATATAAACCCCACTTCTCTAGTTCTTATCTGTGTTCTAAACTGCCATGTAATGAATAAGAAATAAGCAAAAATCATCAGCCATTAAGTTAAATGCATTTTGTATTAGTGATTGTCTCATCAAGAGGGCCACAAATTAGATCTATAAATTCCCTAAAGACGTTCTCTTCGTTCCCATTATAGGTTCAATTCAAGAATTAGATAAATATTTTCATATCTAGTTCTTGTAACTGCAATATGTCGTCCCTTGGAGCGAATTACGCTCACATTAACGTCCAACAACAGCGTCAGAAGGAAAAATTGAAGATAATGGAAGAGGAACGAGCTCGAAAAGACGGTGGAGGAGGAACGACAGAGAAAGTAGTTGATCATAGGGTTAAGGGCAATAGGGTTCAGCCCCATGGATTTGTGTCACCTGGTTCTGATAATGGTTATGAGGGAAGGAAGGAATGACTTTATGGGCTCTGCTTGTCTAGTGTGTATATGGAATAACTGGCCTTGTGTGTATGTGTGTGTGTGAAGTAAGTATGCTAAGTAGTTCTGCAGTTTAGAGAATGTGCTTCACTTTTGTATCTCGTTTGTTTTAAGTGTTGTTAGGGTCACTTTCCTATTGTGCTCATCTTGGCCAACCATTTCCTTGTCCAACTCTTTTGGTACATTGAAATTATAGTATTCCACATTCAAGGGAGCTAAATGGAAGGGGAAACTCGGCCAATGAGGGCTCGAGGGTCAAATCCCATTTAACGATTTTAGAACAAGAAACTAGAAATATTTTATTATGAATCGGATTTTTATGAATAATAAATTTTAAAATATTTTATCTTATATATTGTGAGTAGTACGTTTTAAAAAAGTATAACATTTTAAAACTTTTGATTCACAAATACTTGATTAATAATAAAATGAGTTCCAAAATTACTAAAGAGTATTAAATAAAATTTAACCCATTTTTGTTCTATAATTACTCGTACTAAGGAGTAGATGAATACACAATAGCACAATCTCACATGAAATGACCATGACAAGTTCCTAAATTAAGGACTAATTTTCCACCATTAACAATATTAAAGTTGAATTAATTGTTTCATCTTAAGCTAGAATTTGATGAGAAGTGCAAAAGAAGCAGCAGCAGTTAATATAAAGCAAACCTTTTAGATATCCTGTCCAATTCAACTCATATGCAATGGTCAATTATGCAATTACTTCAATGATCAACTCCTTAAAAATTTACGACTTCTTTCCCCTCCTTTTATATTTTCTTTCTAGGTTGGGCTTGGTTTGTGGAAATACGATTCGGCTTTGGATTTTTGGGCCATTGGTCCTTCTCCAACAAGAACATCACTCTTCTGCCATAGCATTTTCTTTTCCGCTATAAAATGAGTAGTTCCCGCTCTTCCTTAACCTATATCTGGTCGTTCCTTCCATTTTCAGATGGTGTATTTGGACTATTTTTTGTAGGGAAAACAATACACATTTTTCTTACTTTTTTTTTTTAAAAATATTCTAAACTCTACGCTCTTCTTTCACAAATCAATTCATTTTATTTTCAAAGCAAAATTTCTAATCTAAATACTGTTCTTCTTCTAAACTCCCACGATAGAGGGAATTAGTTCTTGATTACCGAAATGAAGCAACATACAATCCAATTGAAGCATGATGCTAGATAATCAATGTATCTTTCGATGAAAGATGGCTACCATTCTTGATGGGTGAAATGGTGATATATTGTGCTTATCTATATGGCTATTTCGATATATAACAAACTATTTTTAGTATTGATTTTGTCTAGCTATACAAAAGAATGGTGAGAGCTCTCTTGGACGATATGCCAGCCGCACATAACTTTAGTCACACATAACCCAAATCCGTTTAATTCAACAACTCTGTGCAAGTAAAGAGCAAGGAAAGATTTATATCTGCAAGTCATTTATATTTCTATATGGCATTTTATCCAAGTTTTTGGTTATACTTTTTCTTTTGTTTTCTTGCCCGAGCATATTAATTCATTTGAGTTCATGATAACTAATTAATAACATTAAAAAAATTCATTTGAAGATTACTATTATAACCTTTATGAATTTTGCACATTATAGTCTTGTAATGTGTCCAAGGGAGATGCATGATATCTCAGCCATAGAAGAAAAAGATCAAATAACGAGCCATGTTTTCATGTATAAAACTTGCTTCTGTTGAAAAGGTTTATCACTAAAACCAAGCGTAATGTCTCATCTCCTCATCCTATCTTTATGTCTAAAAGATTTCCATAAGAAATCTCCAAATATTTTTCTTTTTGGCATCGATAACTAGTTTCTGTTTTTCTTTTCCTTTTTCTCCTTCTATTTCTTTTTCTCTCTCCCTTTGCGGGTAATCAATGTGGTCTAGAGCGCCATCTGGTCAAACTACCTAGGTATAAGTACAATACATTCCCCCATGAGAATGTCATGGAAGTAGTCCCATGTGGAATTTGCAACGCTTTGGCTGCTTGAATATTATGACACTAAAAGCAAAAAAGTAATTATGAAAAGGGTAATTTTCATCCAGCTCGTTAATGATGTGATTCTGATGAGCACTTGTAAATATACTCATAACTAGCTAGTTCCTTGTTTTTTCTGTTTTGGGCCATCGATGATGAGTTCAAGAACCTCATCTAGTCAATCTGCTACAACAGAAGGACAAGACTTCTCTGATGGGACTGTCAGAAATGCAATCCGTGCTGAATTTGCGACGCTGTGGCTGCTTAACTATGATGGAACTGAAACCGCAAAGCTGATTGTGAAGGGTGAGCTTTTCACAAAGCTCACTGAACACAAAATCAACCCGATTCTCATGAGCAAGTGCAAAGTTGAGGGGGCTGCAGTGGCCTGTCACAAAAGATTCGCCAGTTCTGCGTGTTGATCGCCTAAGCTTTGCTTTTGAAATACCAGGCCTTATGGCCTTCAATTTCCTCCAAATTGCAAAGAGACAATGTTAAGTGAGCTTGTGACGTTTCTTGAGATGCATGCTTACAATGAGGATCACAGAGAGAAAGCAACTGGTAATTCTTTTGCAACACTAAAAACCAACATTTCTGCATATTATTCATTCAGCTATTAAAGAGAATATGGCATTACTTAGGTAATTTAGAACAATGGTATTTATCAAACTTTGCTCATTCTTTCGGTTCATGATCAAAGGCTCCAAATTCCCATTTCCAGAAAGTGAAGATGGTTTCTGGGCTGCAGCAAGATCCCAAATCAAGCTAATTACACAAGCAAGACTTAGCAGATCCAGTCACATTCCACTAAATCCACAGAAGAGTTGCCCAACACCAGCCCCAGGCTTTCCGAAGATCCATTATTTATCCATAGCAACTAATGCAGTTGCCCAAAGTATGCTCGACGGCGCTCTACTTGCGGTCCACACTAAGGTCCACAACTTGAAACACAACCCTGCTGGAACAGTCACGGTAAAAGCTGGCCCAACTATGAGCATGTTTTGTTTAAACATCCTACATTGTCTTCTTATTATAATTAATTATTTATAATATTTGGACAATACTCCCCTTTTTGAGATATCTTTTAAGGGTAGAATTAGGTCTAAACCTATTTTTTAATATGATAGTAGAATAATATTGGATCAATCACTTATTTTTGTTTAGTCTTGAACTTGAGGAGATGTGTTGAAAAATTTTACATTGTCTTTTTAATATAATAATTAATACATTTTGGGGCATTTTTCAACATGTTTACAGACATTGTTGAATGTGTGGAGCTGAAGAAGAGAACTCCTATAGAATATGCAGAGTTCTTGAAGAATTATCAGGGTGGAATGTTTTCGGCTGGTGATATACAATTTGAAGTGTGGATTTTGGTCAAGAATAGCCCAAACGATTTCGTGGGAATTGTTTTGAAAGTTGAAGAAAATGTCTTTGAAGAACTCAGAAACAAAGGAACTGTCGGTGGTGAAGGAAGCCCAATCGGGAAAAATCAAGATGATCGTGGCAAATCTATACAAAAAGGTCACTATACTGCTTACAAAACAATGAACTAAGTAGTGGTTTTATTAGGCCCGTAGTATGAAATGCTGCAGATTTTCTGCAAGATTTCTTTATCTTTCAATTGTTTGTTTGTGCATTCAGAAACGTTAACTTGTGGTATAAAGAGTTGGTTGAGCAATTTTAGCTTATTTCTCTCCCCCTTTTCTTGCTTTTATCCTTTTCCTACTCGTTTCTCTTTCTAATATCCTTTTAGTGCTTGCGAAATCATGTAAACGAAGGAAGTTACAGCCATGACCTTCAGATTGCAATACAAGAGATGGAGATTGAGCTTAGTTAGCAAAGAGAATATCTCTTCCTCTAGGGGAAAAGAGTAGTGTTATATTTTATACCGATATTATTAGACAATTTTTTTTCTTTTTTTCTTTAAAAAAGTACACGAATTTAACCATTAATAGTAAAATAATGAAAAGTAAAATGGTTAGATCGAAACCAACATCTTTTGCTTTGAGCTAACTAGTCTGTCATGCCAGTTTATTCCAACTGGTATGTACATCACTTCTTAATCCATTTTCTTCGATGAGAATGCCAGTGCTCATATATTGTTTTTTAAATATGATATGGACCTGATTAACTTAGATGTTGCAAAATCATAATGCTTTAGAATTTCTGCTGCAAACAAGGAAAAGAAAAAAAAAAGAAAATATCTAAGAACAGCGTCGTCAGAAGGTGGTGGAGGAGGCATGACGGGAAAAAATATTTGATCATAGGGGTAAGAGCAATAGGGTTCACCCTAGTGAATTTAAGTCAACTGGTTCATATAAGGGGTTATGGGGAGATGATAGATTGACTTTATAATTTTTGATACATTAGATTGATTCTTTTAAAAACACCATCAAAATACGATGTAAAATTAATAAAGGATTATTCAATAAGTTATTGTCTCTAGAAAGTAAAAAAGAAAAAAATATTTTAAAAGGAAAATGTTAATGCATGTGCAAAGAATGAGTTTACAATTAGTTCAATATTCTTTAATAAATTTCGGTTCATTTAAAAAATATTAGATTAGTGTTTAATTTTATGGTCTTTGTGACTTTTAATTTTTTAAAAAATAATTGTTAAAATTTATAAAAAATTAAAATTTTTGAGAAAAGAAAAAAAATTAAAAATTATATATTTTCAAAAAGAAAAACTAAAAAAACTAGTTTGGGAATTTTCAACAAGTAATCTTCTTATCTAAGGATAAGAATTTCACTTTTATACACATGTTTATATAGTGAAGATAACAAGCTAGCTATAGCTAATATTAGCTGCAATGATTACATTCTTCTCTATCTTTCACCTCGATCTTCCCCACTTTGGCCCGTTGATCAGGGTCTTACATAATCTAGACAAGGCTGGATTTCTTCATTAAGAATCATCTAGCATTGCAAAGAAAATCTATTTAACTATTTACAATATTACATTCATGCGCCCTTCTTTACTATACCTTTTTCTCAAGTTTTAATAACAGACAGGTTTTCGTCAATGCCTCCACCATGTCGTGGTGGATTCTCCAGAAAAGACAGAAGAAAACAAAACTGTATGAGAAAGTAAATTACGACGTAGGAAACCAAAACAAGAATACTATTGCTTCAATTAGCAAGCAGAAACATATTGAAGAAAGACAAATTAGCATGACATATATATTGCTACTGTGCAAGGCTGTAACAAATCTATAAATTTGATGAAGTTTTTAGAGTCTTTACTCAAAATTGCCTTATTTCTAAAAAAGGGGACTAAAATGGCCATTGTTGGCAAGATAAGGCCGCTTATGGCCATTACGCCGTTGGGAAAGGCATTATTTGCTAATAATGTCTTTCCAAATAGAGTCATTGTGAGAGGTCAAAGTAACTACAGTAGTTGCAGTAAAGATAAATAGATAATGCCAAGATCATTGACGTTATTGCCATTTAAAATGTAATAACGTCAAGCTTCTTTACATTATTTTTCAAATGGTATTTTTAAAAGGCTGCCAACTCCAGGGCCTTTACCCAAAATAATCATGTTTTTTAAAATCAGGAGTAAAATGGCTATGTTTGGTGGGGGGACACTATTTTTGGCCACAACGCTAGGGAAGAAGGTGTTATTTGACAATAACGCTTTCACCAATAGCGTCATTGACCATGAATTGGTAGTCGCAAAATGCATGCCAATAACGCCATTACCAATGACGTTTTTTGCCTTCATGTCCACTGCTCCACGTTTGCATTTCTTATGTTTCTTATTCTCCTTTATGTTGACATCATAAAGCATTTCAATTGCAATAGGATATAGACAAACAAATTACGTAAAACAAATGAAATTCAATAGGAAATAAACAAACAAACATCATAAAGTAACTGGAATTCAATAGGGAACAAACAAACAAAAAATGTTTGATAGGTGATTTATTGATTTTACAATTCAATTTTCACATGGTTGCATATCCTAATTGTAGATACATTTCATTCTCTTATTATTTTTTCTGTTGCATGTATGTAAACAAGTATTAGAGTTTCTTTTAATTTTTTTAATAATCATAAAATTTTTAATAATTCATAGATGCACGTGAAAGAATTCACTTAAATTGAGCATAAATTTTACTTTCTAGGTTAAAAATTCTTAAGAATTTTAAATTTAAAGAAGTTATGTTATACCGTTGTCATAAATTTTAAGTTTATGCGAAAAAATTGTAAGAATTTTATATGATGGTTTTATAATGATAAGCCAAAAAAAATTAATGCCATTAGACAAGTACATTGAAACTACAATGCAACATTATATAGTAGTAAAGACAATATGACATTGAAATTAAACAGAAATATATGTAAGACTGATGAAACTTAAGAGTTACTTAGACTTACATAGTCAACATGGCTACAATTTCTTATGCTATGACCAATCAAGTAGCAATAGCTGCATCTTGAAGGAGAATCCGGATTACGGTAATCCATATCAGAACGGTACCTTGCCGATTGTAGGCGACCTCGTCTATTCTTCATGTTTGGAAAATAGAGTCATATGAAATGGTGCCTCCCACCACAGAAATTTGTTTACCACAGGATGGAAACTGGATACATATGTCTTTTTGTATGATTTCCTAGAGTAGATATCCATGACAAATTATACGTCGTTCCATCCCTTATTTCAACATGCTGCCAATGTATGCGAATAAGGAATCCTGTATATGTGCCACTTTTTACAAGTACATGTTGTGTTACTCATGTATATTATATACACATGGTTACCATTACCGTTGCCTCGTACAAGGGACTGAACGCCAACAACTCATGTCCGTGTGTTATACTGCACAACTCTATGGGGATTTGGCTTTTCTCTCATTTGCTACAAACTTATCTCAAATTCTTCTGGGAAAAGGGTGTCTAGTAGCATGCGCTTCTTCTCTATGTTGGTTGAAGTACACGACCATTTTGTTAAACACCATCTCTATCAGAGCCTTTAGCGATAATGCCCTTGATTTTTTTAACACGCTATTCAATGATTCTGATAATTTTGTAGTAGTGATTCCATGTTTGTATCCAGCATCATGCAGAATGGTCAATTTCTCTAATGGAATTGAAGTTTGCACATATATGATTGAGGCAGAATCTGTGATAGGCGTAAGGCGGTTGTCATAGCTGTTGTTTGCTAATGGAATTGAAGTTTGCACGGATGTGATTGATGTACAATCTGTGATAGGCGTAGGGTGGTTGTCATAGCTATTGTTGGCTACTAGAATTCAAAATGCCCTTGAGCCGATCAGAAATCAAACAGACAGGGCAGTCTCCAACAACGATTTCTCAAAGAAGACCAAGGAACCGATTCCAATTTGATAACGACTCATCGTCAATAATAGCAAATGCAAGTGGATAAACATAATTATTTGCATCCCACACACTTGGGATCAATAGAACTCCTTTATAAACACTCCTCAAGTGCGTCTCGTCAATAGATATAACTAGTCAACAATGCTTGAATCCTGTGATTGAAGGTTCAAATGCCCAAAATAGATAGTTAAAGACCATGCGTCTCTACATAACAATTCAATTGTAGCCTTTTATGTGAATTGATCTTTCTTGTAGATACATCATAACTGAAACAGAACTGAACCTCATTGATAATGCGCTTTACTAGAATGTCTGGATCTACCCTTATGAGATGCGTGATGTGTCTGCCAATATAACGACATGTTATGTTGTGGTGATTATTTTCCCTTATCAACACAAGACACGTGTGCTCTGAATTGTAGATCATAATTTGCCACAATCAATGTACATCTTTCTTTATGATGTGTATGTATCATGAATATATATTTTCCTCTGTAGAATGTGAGCACTTTGTCATTGACTGGTCAGATTTACTTTTCACAACCCTGTACTCGCATCTTATTCGTATGGTCGAACTTCGAACTGCATATACTACATTCTCGTTTCCTTGAAACCGCATCCCGTGTCGGAGGTCCTCAATTGATTCATTCTAGTCATTTATATGCACTTCATCTCCTGATATCCAGTCATCTAACTATGTTTTCGATCCAATATCTTGAAAGCATTCATAGTTGCGAAAGTTTATAGGCCTGCCAGTAGTAGAGCCACCATAACTATGAGGCCAAACCTCAATTCGAAAAGCCTTTCCCTCATTTTCTTCGTCTGACCCCTCTATGTCTACATCATCTAGGACATTTGATTTCGGATCGCTATCAAAGTTTTGCGGCAACAAGCTCTGTTACTGTGGTCACATGATTATCTACAGTAACAAGTATTGGTTGCTAGAATGATGATGGAGGTTGATCGTAATTATTTCCATGCTTATCACGTGATGCGTTTGTTTCAAAACCCAAGCCTAGTGATGACAGTGACTGCAATGCTTGAAAATTCAAATGAATGTGTACTCTAACTTGGCAAAAGTTCTGTTGAATTTCCCATAATAGCTCAATTGCATCATCATCATCAAGGCCAATGGGACTGTAGAACACTCGGTTATATTCTGATGAGAATTACGGCCACCTCATAGTCATGCGCAGGCACTATTACGAGGGATCCATGATTTTAAAGGTAAAAATTTGCTAAATGAATTCGTTGTGAGAAACTTTCTGACGAAGTGTCCAACTCTTTTGAGTTGCTCCGGTGAAGAATACACAATTTCCATCGTTGCGAAGTTTACTGCTCCAAAATAAAAAAAAAATCTAAGAGGATTTAGTAACTCCATGTTAAACAATTTTCGCCCTATATGTGTGATTCATTTGGGTATACTAAGTAGGCATTATATAGGAGTTGTTTCGTAAAATATCACCGATATCCTACAAAAGTTGAGCATAAAAGTTAAGAAAACTATGGGTCTTTACCCAAAATGGCCCTGGTTTTTAAAATGGAGAGTAAAATGACCGGTGGAGAGAGGCCGCATTTGGCCATAACGCCAGGCAAGAAGGCATTATTTGACAATAATGCCTTCACCAATACCGTCATTGTGGGTGGTAGAATCAGGTCAACTCTTCAAAAGTAATAATGCCAAACTAAGTGGCATTATTAACTTTGAAAAGCAACGATGCCAAAATGGTTGGCATAATTGTTTTTCATAAAGTAATAATGCCAACATGGTTCGCATTATTTATTTGATAAGACAATGAATTCCAATTATTTTATGATGTTTGTTTGTTTGTTGCAATTGAAATGCTTTATGATGTTTGTTTGTTTCTTATTGAATTTCAGTTGCTTTACGTAATTTGTTTGTTTGTGTCCTATTGCAATTGAAATGCTTTATGACGTCAGTTTGTTTGTTTAGATTTTTGTCAATTATACAAATAATGTTACGATTTTGGACAAAAATTTTCTCGGCTACAACATACCTCTCATCAATAGTTTTCGGACCTTTACCCAAAATGGCCTTATTTTTAAAAGACAACACTAAAATGGTCATGTTTTGAGAGTTACAACCGCTTATAGTCATAACTCTATTTTGCTTGGCGTCATTAAAAAGCTATATTATACCATTGTCTTCATTATACTGAACAAATATTTTTTATTTTATATAATGATTTTATAATGATAAGGCAAACAAAATTAATATCATTAGACAAGTATTTGTGAAAGTATAATATAACATTACATAATTATATATAGACTAACTGTTTTCTAATACATAACTAAAGTTTCTTAAAAAATTCAGTTTAAACAATAATGCAATAAAAATTAAACAAAAAATAAATTCACATTATGCATTAAATTTAAATATCAAATTAAATTAAGATTTAAAAAATATTAACAACAAAGAAAAGAAAAAAAGATACAATACCAAGAGAAAAAAAAGAACAAAGAGAAACAACAAAGAAAAAACTTATAAATCAATCAAAAGAAAGAAAAAACAACAAAACAAAAAAATTTGAAAATGAAGAAAGAAAAGCAAAAAAAAAAAAATGAACACAAGAGAAACAAAAGCAAAGAGCAGAAAATGAGAAAAAAAAAAGAATGGAAGCACTAACCTTTCTCTGCTCACAATAATAGAATATGATGACTGTACTTTAGTTATTTGCTGTTGAAATTCTCTTGTGATCCCTTTTTGGTTAATAGTGAAGGGTTTGGTGGTGGACTTAAGGGTCCCTGATTTTTCCTCCTTGATTAGGAGAGGTTTCCCACATAAAAATTCTTATTGTTATTGTTTGTTGCTTGTTTACTTTTATTCTCTTTTCTCAGTGATTCTAGTTCAAGTTTTTAACATATTCTTACAAGTTGGGGATGCTTTTGTGAAGAAAGCAGGAAACAAGAGTATGTGATCTATTGATGATGAAATATATAGTCTTCTGTATCAATAAAATGGATCATGTTCAGTTTATAAATTTGTCTTTGTCATGTATGCCTCCCCAGAAACATTAGCTACTATGAGGAATAGGGAATAAAGAATATTATGTGACAAATAGACCTATAAATACAATGCTATGGGTGGAATTACTAAGATAGTTAGTCAATCCTTAATTTGCAACACTTGAGCTGCTTCACTATGACAATGCTAAAAGCCTTAAATTGATTATGAAAGGTGTATTCTCAGATCAAGTTAATTATTTAGCACAATTAAGTTAAATTCCCTTCAGCATTTGTGAAGTTAAGGGGCTGCCACAACCTGTGCAATTCTTCACCAAATATGTCGCCAACGTAGGGTCTGAAGCTCTTTGAAATGCCAATTTTTTTGAACCACAACTTTGAATGGCACTGTATCTCAACATAAACCAGGTGAGAGGAGCTTACTTGGCTACCTCATACTGACATTTCTAAAGGAACTCGAGAGCAGCTCCTCTAACACCGGCAATAATGATAGAACTGTTCAAGCAGATATGGTTGTTAAAGAGTTGTGCCTCAAGCAAATGTCCCGAATTAATCGACACTTTATCATCAAGAATTGGTTTTGTACATCGGACCCCAAAAGAAAAAGATGTTGTTTCATTTTTTAAAATTTTTAATTTTTTCTTTTATTACTTGCTAAAAGATCCCCATTTCTTGCACATTGATATTTTCTTCCATTTTCTTCTTCTTAAACGATCACATTTTATTTTGTCATATCTAGTCTGGCTTCATAACTAATTCTGTCATCAAAATTTATTGAATCCTATTATTATAGTTTAAAAAATTTGCCATATATATAGTTTTTGTTGGGAATTTCGGGTAATAATTCCTTCTAAAATAAACTTCTAGTGAATTGAAAAATACAAAACACTACAAATATACTCGACAAATAATATTGAATATTATAATCGGAAATAAACAATAATAACAAATAAATGCGGAATAAAAAGAGAGATAAGGAAAGAATACACCTGAAAAAATTTGATAACGGAGTTCGACAAAATTTGCCTAGTCTCTGAGCACCACTCAAGCAGCTCTCTTTTATTTATAGTTGGAGAAAAATACAAAGTTTAGAATGATTTAAGTGTAAGGGGAGAGTCTTTTTTTATATGGATCAACTCTCCTCACAATTTCATTACCCACCAATATAGGATCCTAAATCTAAGTCAAAGTCAACAGCTTTTTGTCAAAATAGCTATCTCTCTCTCTCTCTATATATATGTATGTATATAAAGTGTGACATTATTCCAACGGCAAATTTTGTTTTTTGCCCACTTCAAATCCTCTGCCACATTGTGCACATTCATATTAATTATAGTGCAATTTTTAAATGTGAATAAGATTAGCCAAAAAGTAATAAAGCCCCCCTCCCCCTGCCCCCAAGGCGTTTAGCAATTAGGCATATTTTGTGACTGATTTTCCTAAGGTATTTGAAATATGCAACTAAGTACTGAAGGTTCTTTCAAGTATATGTTTCTTGCTTCAACAGTTATACGCTTTTTAAATCTCCTCCACTCTAGTACAAAGATTGGTGGAAGTACAAGACTTCTCCCATGGGACTGTCACATGATCTATCTTTCAAACAATTGATGATCAGGCGTAGAAAATTATACTATATTTGTATGAGCACAGTGCTCAAGCACATAGCTAGCACAGAATTTTCGAAATGGACAAAGCGACAAACTCTTTGCAAATTCACCAATTTTGTCGCCAACGAGGTCTGGAGCTCTTTGAAGCCAAATTCTTAAAACCACAACTTTGGTCTATTACCGACAATTCTGTATCTCAACCTTAAACCAGGTCGCGTGGTTCCTCAGTATGACATTTGAGAGCAAACTCCTCTAATGCCGGCGACAATAGTAGAAGTGTTTAAGCAAATTTGGTTGCTAATTAAAGAGTTGGCTCAAGCAAATGTCCCGACTGAATCAACACTTCATCATCAAAGTGTTCAACTTGCTAAAGTTGTGACAAACTCTGCGAGCAAGAAAGAAGTGAAGTTCTGCTTCTTACAGAGAATGTGTTGATGCTGGTATTCATATGACCTCAAATCAAGTACCTGCAGATTGCGAAGTTGATGAAAATTGTTTCCAAGAAGTAAATGAACACGAGTTTTCTTCAGCTTGGGATTTGTTTGCACTGGACACAGGCAACATTGAGGATATGATAGAATTAGTTAGTGAAGATATAAGATTTGGTGAATGGCTAAATCTCCCTCCAAATGCTAAATATTATGTTATTAAGTAGGTCTGAATTTAAATATGATACTTTAAATATTAGAATTAGTGTTTTATTTTTTTAAAATATAGAATTAGTGTCATTGAAATATACAAAAGATGCACATCCAGTGCACATGGACATTGACATTTTATTGAAGCTATACAAAATACAAATTAGGGTGGAATATTTGACACAAAGTACATACTTATATGAGTAATTCATTTCAAAATAAAACTAAATGTTATTATTGGTCTAATCCTAGTTCTACTTACATCTATAACGAAAGAAATTTAAAAATAACTTTCTTCGCATCAAATCAAAAATAATTCAGAAAATAAGTTTAACATTATTGTCCCTCAAATTTGATAAATTTGTTTAAGAATTAAATGTAAGAAACAGTTGTATTATGATAATGAATTTTGATACCCTTTATGAATTTGGCACAAAACACTCTTGCAATGTATCCAAGGGAGATGCACGATATCTCAACTATAAAAGTAAAAGAAGATCACATAAAGAGCCACTTTTTCATGCATATATAAAACTTTCTTTTACTAAAAAAATTTATCATTAAATAGCAATGTACATAGCATAACATCTTCCCTTGTTTATCATTTACCATCCCTATTTTTTTGTATCTCTAAACTCCAAAAGGATTGTAAATGTGTTTCTCTATCACATAGTCATCTTGGGTCCAAGATTTGCCAGAAGAATTTTCAAAATATGACCTTATTTTTTTGTTCCTTTTCTTTTGGGTCGAATTTTCTTCCTAAATATCACACTTTGATATACACCAGTATATATTTATAGATAAACTCATATATAAATTTGTTTAGTCCCTGCAAAACTAGAACAAATATGTGCAGCTAAGGTGCTACATATTTATATTTCCATTTTGCCTTTCAACCAAGTAAGTAAATAGACCGGAACTCTCCTTTCCTGCTGCAAATCTGTCGCTGGGTATTGCAATTTTTCAGGATGGGGGCACCTTAGTTGCACCACCTCATAGTTAAACTGATTTTCTAACTAGTATGTTATCATAACTATACACCTCTTTTAATTATTACGAGCATAAAACGAAGGACTAAAGATGGTTACAAGTGTGTGGTTCTTGTTTTTTACCATTATGATGCCTTTTAAATTAAACCTTCTTTCCCCTCTTAGAGCAAAGTTTAATGTTACAATATTGTACGTTCTTGGTTAACACTTCACATTCGAAACTGCACGGCACCATTGAAAGCATACAAGAGATCACAAAAACATCTTCTAAAGTTGGAGAATCAAAATATTAACAGCAACAGCTATATATAATAATAACAATAATTTTGCTTTTGCTCGATGAATGAGCATATAAAACAAAATTACATGATCAACAACTGATGGTATACTTTTCCTACATCAATAACAGACCGAATCAAATTATAACATTATTCGTGCGCAAAGAGAAACATTAGCGACAACAGGAGAAAGAGAAATAAACTTACAATTACTATGTTGTGCAAGAAAAGATTGAAGAACTGGACTTCTTCCTTGGAACTGTCACTTGATCTACCTTTTAAACAATTGATGAGGCATAGAAAAAATTATACTATATATGTATGTGCACAGTGCACACCCACATAGAGACTCCAAGCCGGCGCTAGCACAGAATTCCCAAAATGGACAGATCCAGAAACTCTTTGCAAATTCACCAAATTTGTCGCCAACAGATAATTTCATTTTGCACTGTGCTCTTTGAAATGCCAAATTCTTGGAACCACAACTTTGATCTGTTACCGACAATCCTGTGTCTCAACCTAAACCAGGAGAGGGAAGCTTGTGTGGCTACCTCAGGATGACATTTCTGAAGGAACTTGAGAGCAGCTCCTCTAACACCTGCAATAATGAGGAAAGTGTTCAAGTAGATGTGGTTGCTAAAAAGTTGGCTCAAGCAAATGTCCCGGAGAAATCAACAATTCATCATCAAAGTGTTCAACTTGCTGAAGGCATGGGAAAGTGGAACCTGGTGAACGAATCCACAATTGGTAGCAGAAGACTGACTAAGAGCAAGAAAGGAGTGATGCAGAGGTTTCTGAGTCTTACGAAGAATGGATTGATGCTGGTGTTCATATGACTTCAAATCAAGTACCTTCAGGTTGCAAAATTGATGAAAACTATTTCTAAGAAGTGCAAGAACAAGAGTTTTATTCTTCTTGGGATTTGTTTGCGCTGGACACATGCAACATGAAGGAAGACTTCATCATGGTTCAAGAACGAAGTTCAAAGAGTCCCAAACTTTCGAAGAAGGACGCAGAGAGCCAGAATGCATGGAGGGATCAGATTATGCCAAACAAGGAGCACACAGCCTCAAGAGTAGGAGCCATGGAACATTGAGGATATGATGGAATTACTCAGTAAAGATGAGAGATTCGGTGAATGGCTAACGCTCCTCCAAATGCTAAATATTCGCTTATTGAGTAAGTTCAAATTCAAATATGATATTTTAGACATTTACCCTTCACTAGACTTAGAATTAGCATTATATTTTTCTTTTTGAAAAATATAGATTGTTGTGTAATATACAAAATATGCACATCTAGTGCACAAGGACGTTTATTCCATGTATTTTTGAAGCTGTACAAAATAAAAATTAGGATGAATATTTGTCAAAAATATATACTTTAAGTGCGAAATTCATTCAAAATAAAACTTAATGTGGTTATTGGTCTCATCCTAGTTCTACTTGCTTTTGTAACAAAAGAAACTTGAAAATAAGTTTCTTTGCATCAATTCAAAAGTAATCCATAAAATAAGTTTAACATTTTATCGCCTTTTAAAATTTGATAAATTCGTCCGAGAAGATAATTAATAAAAGAGAAAATTAGCTTTAAATGTCACTAAAGAAATGTCTTATTGCTGGTCGTGTTACTAAACTTTGTTTTTGACTTTTTATGCTACTGAATAATTTTCGTGTCTCTTTTTATATCACTCAACAATATTTTTTATTTTTATTACTATTAAAAATTGTTTGTATCTCTTTTTATACTCTACAACTACAAAAAAAAGACTTTATTTAGTGGCATAAAAATAAATACGAGCATTGTTTAATAGTTGGTATGAAAAGTTAAAAATATTATACGTGGCATAAAAAGAGACATAAAAATTTTACAATGTTATAAAAAGTTAAAAATAAAGTTTAGTGACATGACTAGTTAGTAGCATTTAGAGCTAATTTTTTTAATAAAAATAAGAAAAAGTTATATTATGATAAATAAAATATTAGGTAGGGATTGATGGTACAAGGAATAAAACGGGAGCATCATTCTCCATAATATAAAAGAAAAGGGCAAAAGAGTGCTAATAACAGAAGGGTAATACCAATATTATGGCTTTACTTTGTATAAATATTTTGTATTTCTCTACAAGGTACGTAGATTTTGTGCATATTTGCTTTTTTTGCTGATCAGAGAATATATTGTGAAATTGGAGTTTTTCTTTTTTAAGATGCATGGAATGTTAATTTATAAATCATTCCACATTTAGTTTTTTGCCCAAATAGTAGTAATAAGTAAAAGGGCTAGCACCCTCATTTCTTCTTCAAATGCGTTGTAAGATAGCTTTCGACCTTTTGATTTTTTATTTTTGGTAAACTTTTTTTTTTTTTTAATCATCACAACTGAGGATATTTATAATTCCAGTTGTGGACAACAAAGCAACAAATGTGCTTTGTTTTTTTGAATACTAGTGAAAGCATCTCGAACTCTTCTTTAATCTTTTATCTTTAATTTAGATTAAAATTTAATGTAGAACAAAGATTGTTCCTCTGGAGGCTTACAATTTGAAACTGTTGCCACTCTATATCGGAAGCAGTGGCAGTTGCAGAGAGGAAAGGTGGAGAGAGAAGGGGGAGAGTGGCAGAGGGCTTTAAAGAATCTAGTCAAGATACAAACTCCGACCGGTACCGGAGCTTGAATCTGGCCAGAGGCGCATCGGAAAAGAAGACTTTTCGTCGCGCAGCACAGCACTCGAAGCAACAGAAAGGAGGAGCAAAGCTTAGGGAAACCGATCTCAAATTGACAGTATTCGAAGCTTAGAAAAGACGTCAAGAAGTCTCCAGAAGCTTAAAAAGAAAAAACCTCCATTCTAGAAGAAACAAGATACTTATTGTAATTTGAATTTCAATTTATTTTTTCTTAACTTCAACTTTATAGAGAAACTTCACGAATTAACTAAATGGCAAATGTAACCTCACTATTTCTTTTATTTAAAATTTAATATTCATAAACACATTATTATTGTATTTAACAATAGTACCAATATACATTATTATTAGGATTAATTACCGTTATCTTCCCGTGCTTTGTCTAATCTACTAATAGATCCTTGAGGTTTTATCAAACTGCATTCTTCCCCGGACCAAAAATTCCGTTAACTAACAGTAATAGCCAAATTTAATGACCATTCTATCCAAAGATTTTATAGGCTATTGCTGCCAAGCTTTGATGCTCGGTTTGGTTGCCAAAGACTATAGAGGCTTTGATATGTCGAATATAATGCTTGCTATTGAATTCGATTCATTTGGTTTACCCAAGCCCACCAAGGAATTATTAACTCTTAAAGGCGATATTCATTAAAAAGATAATAATGAGGACAATGATTAGGAGGATAAAAAAATAAAGAATATCTTTGTTTGATAAGAAAGCTGAACTAGAGGTAACATTCTCATCTTCTGAAATTAGAGACAAATATAATGATGCCACAATGCTATCTCAATAGAATATTTCTTGAGAGTGTTGATAGCTTTATGATTCAAGAAAAATTACTGCCTTTGGTTTTGATGGATGGCTTGCCAACACCTGTGAAAACCATAGGTGCATATGCATTGTCCATTATTCATCTATTAATACTCAAGAAATTATAAAAATTATATAATAATGGTTATTAGCTGGTGATCTTTTCCAATGAATCTATCATTGAGAGTTAGAAGGAAAAGAGAAGTTATAGTAGATTCCAAAACCAATCAATTTGAGAATTCAATTAAGCAAATGAAAGTCCCAATTAAATTTGTTATCGCTCTATTGACTACCCATTAGTGAACCTGAGGATCCATTTGCAAACCAAAACATGGGATGTGGCATCTCATTGAGATACAGTTCAATTCTGATCTTCTAATTTACCTAGATTAAGGATTGAAGAAGCTGGTGATCTTTGTTTTATAATCTCAAAACATCTAATTCTTTCTTTCGGTGCTGTAGGCATTTTTTCCTTCATAAAGAACAAAATGAACATTCAGAGTTCTCATGTAATCTTATGGCACATTGAATTATTTAGTATGGAGAATTGTTCTTAAGTCGTTGAAACTTATTTTTCTTGAAATTGTGGTTGAGATGTTAGTTTACCAAAAGCTTTCTAATTCATTAAGGGTATTTTGGATAGTGAAATTTGTATAGTCACTGACGTTCATTTATTTCTTGACTAAGGGGGGCGGATTGGATTAAGTTGTTAGATGTTTATTTGACAAAAAGGAGAGAATGTAGTTTAACTAAACTTAGAAGATCTATTCATAATTTAAGTAAACTTCAAGGGGGTAAAAGTAATTAACCCTTATTATTATTGTGCAATGATACGCTAAAATGATTTCTTGCTGGCAAGTCTTCCCAACTTCCAGGAAACAAATCTTTTCCAGTCAAGGTAAAAGAGTGAATGAAGATTCATCCACATAAATAAATAGGATACGAATCTTTTCTTCCGTCTCCCCAACCACCTTACCAGAACCAGGAAACAATTCACACAGTGGCCAACATAGACGCCAAATTCCTCTCTCTGTATCTCTCTCTCTCTCTCAAATACTTGCAATTTTCTTTCTTCACCTCTGCCTATGGATCATAGCTACGATAAGCAGGTGGTGATAATCACGGGTTGTTCAGAAGGGGGCATAGGAAATGCACTGGCTAAAGAATTTGCAGCCAAGAACTGTCTTGTTGTAGCCACAGCTCGATCAGTAGATTCAATGTCTGAATTATCCAACGACCCTCGTTTCTGTCTTCAGCAACTTGATGTGTTGTCCGATCAAAGCGTTCATCGTGTGGTTTCTAATGTTCTTGAGAAGTTTGGACGGGTTGATGTTGTTGTAAATAACGCTGGACTCCAGTGCATTGGCCCTCTTGCTGAGGTACCTTTGTCTGCTATGGAAAGTACTTTCAATACCAATGTATATGGTGAGTGTTCGATTGTTGTTGATGATCAAATTTTCTTGCATTTTGATTTGGGATGTGCTAATCTATGAAATCTCAAAATTTGGGGGAGTTGAATTGGTTGAATTCCTTTTATCTGCCGCATAGCGCACCCTCAATTCTGACTTGTATGGTTATTCAACTTTGACTTGATGTCAATATTCTTGCACTTTTTGTGGTGGGATTTTGTTATATCTTTGAAACATTGTTCGTTTAGGATTTAGTTTAATTGGATGCTGCTTTTGGCTTTGAACTGGTGCTTCAATTTGTGTAAAATGGATATCTCGATTTTCAGATTTTGGCTTAAATTGTTTTAGACAGTGTGGAGTGCGGAAAGTGGATGCAATCTGAAATTGATAGACTTGGAAATTGGGATTTCAGTTACTGAATCTACAGTAGGCTTTAGCAAAGTAGATATTGTAGAACATAAAAGGGAAGCGATAATGTTAGCAGTGCAGTGTGCATAGCTACTTCTGCATGCATGTATGTATCTATCTTAATTATGTGATATATATGCTTCAGGACTGTTGTTTATCACTACTGAATTTCGCATCAGAAGTCTAGCCTTGCTCCAAGTTAGCAGTTCAGCTTTGGTCGAGTTAGCAGTTCAGCCTTGCTCAAAATTACCTCTCAAGAAGTTTAGTATCATCATTGATTTCTTATGTATTTAGTTGGTATACCACATCATATTGATGGTAGATATAGGCTATGCCGAAGTAAAAAGTTTGCATTATCTAGTCGTTTGGATGGATCCAATACAAAATCTCAATTCAGGTTCATAAAAAAACTTCAAATGACTGAATTTTGTATTTTCCTACATGAAGACAGTCCAAACACAAATGGCAGCTCTGTCTTCTTCTTTTGTTTAGTCTTCCTTTATTGCCCATTTTAGTGGTCTAGAAGTAAACCTCCATTTTGATACTAGCACACTTCTCTGTGAAGACAATTCTAAGTCTAGAATCTATGTTCTTGAACTAAAATAAATTTATTTTTTTTTGAACTACTGCTTTCATTTTTAACCTCCAAGATATATTTCTGGCTCTTCCTCTTTTGCATTTTTTGTTTTCTCCTTCTAGTTTTGCCAGAACCAGTGGAAAGAATTCTTGTCTCACATGGATGCATGCTTGTATCTAGTCCTTTGTCGTGCCTAACTTTTCCTTTATAAAGACTGTTGCAATTCTTTTGAAGTGTTACATAAAATGTGAAATAGAAAGTTATGCTGTGAAAGACACCAGATTCAAAACAAACTATTGAATGCATTTATCTGAAAAACTTGAAAAAAGTAGTGTCATTTGCATTGCAGTTGTCTTATTGGTTGGAAGATTTTCCTTCTTTGAACAAATTTCACCACTATAAGAGATGTTAAGATGGGTTAAAATGGAAAAGCCCATTAAATTTGACCATGAAGATGTAGAGAAAAGTTCCTTTATGCTACAAGCTCAAGGGAGTTAAATATCTCCAGTTACTTATTGTGAAAACATTCTTCTTGACTTATCTTGGTTGACAATATGGAGTTTGTATTGTACAGCTCGTAAATATTACCAAAATAATTACCTCTTTCTGAAATTTTAAGACAATATGCACTTAAATGTATACTCTTTCTTCCCCCGAATTGCAAGTTTAAATCATAAATAGTCATCACATCTAGAATATATGTATTACTCTCAGTCTGATTTTAGAGACCTACAACTTTCTGAAGTACAAGAAGATGATTCGAGATTTTCTTGGGACCTTCTCTGCTGTACCTCTTCATTATTATTCATTAGCAGTGGAAATCTGTTTCCAGAAAAGCTCCTCTCTTATTAAATAGAGAGAACTGCTACAGACAACTGATATATTTTTCTTAGGATTTACCTGATTAAGTATCATGCAAGTGTAGAATTTGTAATATTGCCTTGATTTTGTAGATCATCTAAAGGAAGCATTTTCAAATCTTAGTATATTAGCTAATACTTTTATATGTGAAACTAATGTGATGAAACATTCATAGTACATTTTACAATTACATATTTTAGGTGCGCTTGTATGGGATCATGTATATCCATGCAGATTTCATTTCCCACAAACCATTTAGTTTGTTTGAACAGTCTAATTTAATATAATGTGCTTCTCATTACATTTTCTTACATGCTGGCCAGTCTGTAGATGCAATGTGTACGTCTGTGTACCTCTTTGATGCTTTGGCTCTATCTTTTCTTCTTTTCTGCTGTTGTAGGGATTCAGAGTGGACTGAATTACTTCAGTAGCAAAAAATGAAAATTTAAATATTTGTATTAGTTAATTGGTCTGGACATACTTTTCTTTTCTTACCTTTAGGCAGTATGATCCGGTGTTTCTGTGAATTATATCAACCGATTTACCTCGGAAGGCAGCTCTTTCATAGTTCTTTGCTTTCTCGAGGATTCCTATTCTCTTTCTTGTACTTCTTTATTTCCTGATTATAGGTTCTTCTATCTACAAGCAATGATATTTTGGTACAGCCTCATACAATTTCTTCCAAAAATCTTTTAAGAGAGAAAGAAAATTAATTACCTAAAATCCCATCCATGTGTTCCTCTAATTCAGTTATCATCTTATCTTCAGCTTTACTTAAGCTTTGAAGTGATATGTCTTCCTTCATATGCTTGGACTCTCGAGAGAATTTTCTCTATGTGTCGAATCAACAAGGTAACCATTATGATTATCAAATAACGATTAAGAGATTATTAGGAGCAGGCTCCATTTTCACCATTGACTCAATATTAAGGCCATAGAATGAACTTGTATATTGTATATAGACTCTCAGATTATTGTTTGAGTCTGACTGATTTAAAACTTCTTGTCATTCTGCATTGCGTTATAGTTTACCATTCACACCCTGTTGCTCTCACTTTGGGATTCGTAAATGAAATATATGCTCTCAGTGGAGTTACTAGGTGTTGAATTTTTCAACTGTAGATCCACTCATTCCAATGGTTTTATACTGTGGCCTTCAGCTATATCAAGAGATATGGAAACTTCATAGTTGTAATTGGGTAATTGTAGAAGCCCTTATTGCGGATGATGGCATTATTATCCAATTTTGAAAAAAAATTCTGGAAAGTCTAATAGCAACTGAATGCTTAAGCCATCTTGATGAGTAATAGATTCCTTCTTCTTTCCCCCTTCTCTCAACTTCTTCTTTGAAAAGCGGCTGAACTTGTTCCTCAAATTTTTGAGTATTTCGTTTGTGGGCAATTTTAGACCCTTCACCACTATTTCGCCATGTTTCCTTATAAATGAATATTTATATTAATGTCAAAATGAACGTACTGAAGTACTTAGTGTCAATTTTAGAACGAACATTAGCTTCTATACATGAATAAAATAAATGTCCAATAAGCGTGAGCCTTTCTGAACTAACAGATAATAGGATCCTGATTTAAATTGCATATACATAAATTACCACAAAGACAGAAACGTTCTATATCAGAACATTGATCGTGCCATATAATTTTGTATACCATGAACTATGTAATGCATATTATTTCAGGCCTAACTGTTATTTCAGATTGAGAATGTTTGTTTCGGACAGAGTCTGTAGTCCCCTATTTCTTCCTTTGGTAAGCTAATGGGCTTCTGAATATCTGTTTGTTATGTTCCATATATGCATAATAGGTTCCATGAGGTTAATACAAGCTGTGGTTCCTCACATGGCATCTAGAAAGAAGGGAAAGATTGTCAATCTTGGAAGTGTCACTGCACTTGCTCCCGGACCATGGGCAGGTGTATATACTGCCACAAAAGCTGCTCTACATGCATTAACGGACACCTTGAGGTTTGTCAAATTCTTTTTGCATGGTGGAATATGTGGATTCTTTCATTTATTTATTAGTTTTCTACTTCTTAAGGACTAATTGTCTCTCCATCACTGACTTCCCCCACCAAGAAATATGAAGGAGTACGTGTTCAAGGCATTCAACTGCCTATTACTATATTTCTTTAATTACTAGACACTGATAGTTTAGTTACTTTAATGTGTTTTTAGCAATTCAGAAGATGCTGCCAGGCATTTCTGAGTTGCTTGTCTTCTGCTTGCTTGTTTTCCATCTAAATGTAGTTTAATTATTCACCAGGTTTGAAGACCGGCAATGTAAAAGATGAAATGTTATATCATAGAACTTTAATTATAAAGAGAATTTGAACTATCAGTCTACGTATAAAATTAAGTTTCACATTAAGAGCTTACAGCCATTATTTTCAGTTTTCATCTAAGAGTTTGATGATAAGAACTTAAGAACAAAAAACTTGTGCTTTGACATCTCAGAAAAAGGTCACCCGCTATTGATCTCAAGAACATAGAAAACTCTATATTGAAATTAAACAGATAAAGCTAGGGGTAAAGAACCTGCAAATAAAAACTTAGATAGGGTTAAGAAAGCTCGTTTGGGGAAGGCAGTTGGAGAGTAATATCAATATTTTAGAATGTAGAAAATTCAGGAAAGAATTTGTGGAGGCCAGTGAGATGCGGCATCAATATTTGAGCTTATATGATTTCATCCATTTTGTTACTGCAGTGTTTTATATGGCGTAACCCATTTTGTTATAAAAAAAAATAATTTGAAGTTTATTTTGTTTGTTGTGGTTTCAAATTTTCCAAACCACAGCTATTTATTTAGTTTGAAAAACTGCGAAAAGAGCACCATGAACACCCCTTGTTTAAAGTACTATGCTAATTGACAAGATGAAAACTATTCCCTTTGGGATTGCAGCTGAAACTTGATACGGTCATTTATCTTTAGAGCTACTGCTCCGAAGCTGCTGCACTATGTGATGCCAGTACTACCTCTGTTAATTTGTTATTCTCAGTTTTAATCATTTTGGGACAAAATTGATGGAGGGAACATTCAACGTGGCGTGTTTTACTGTTGAGTGTTTTTCTATAGAAAAACAGTAGGATGCCCTGTGCGTGCTGATAAAATTCTTGTGTTATGTGATTGTTTGACGTACCATGCAGATTGGAACTTCGACCATTTGGTATCCAGGTAATAAATGTTGTGCCTGGAGCGGTAAAGTCAAATATAGGAAATTCAGCTATTTCCAACTATAGTAAAATGCCAGAATGGAAGATATACAAGCAATTTGAAGAAGCAATTCGAGCAAGGGCATATCTTTCACAGGGCCTCAGAGCCACCCCAGCAGAAGAGTTTGCAAAGAAGACAGTGAATATTGTGCTAAAGGAGAATCCCCCAGCTTGGTTCTCTGCAGGCCAGTACTCAACAATAATGGCAGTTATGCACCACCTGCCACTTTCTATTAGAGATTTTATTCTCAGAAAAGCAATGAAGTGCTGAAGCTTTGTTTATACTCATTCAGTTCTCTTTCAGCAACTGTACAATTTCCCCCTCTCCCTCCCCCTTCGCTCGTTGTCCTTGAGCACAGAACAAGCTTTTTTACCCCCCCCCCCCCCCCCCACCATGACTGTGTAATGCAATGCAACTGATATTTTGGACCAAAGATGCTTTGCTATACAAGATAGCATTTGAATGCAATGTTATTTGTTAATTGCCAGCTGGATGCCAGATAAGCACTTAGATATTTTCTCAGTTTCAAAATATAACATTTTTTAAAATTTTTCTTCTTAAAATATTTAATTTTTTATAAATTTTAAAAATTATTTTTCTTGAATTATTTTTATATATAAGTATTTTTTATTCTTTTTTGTATTAGTGAAAATAAATTAAATTAATTAAACATATAATAGAATAAATATTATTTATTTTTTATTTATTAATCAATGTGAAAATTACTAAAAAGTATATCTTAATGTAGAGGGAGTATTTTCAGCATTTAGTGGTTATCATTTCCGGCTGAGGAACCTTCAGGATAAACCAGCTAAGTTCCTTCTATTTCTGAAAGGAAAACCAGTGGGTTATTTGATTTATATGATATTTTTCCGTAACATTCTCGGAAAGATGTCACCCGTAAATGTAGGCTTGTTCATTGTTGTTTTCATAGCCCAATTAATAAGTTCACAAAATGATTGGAGTCAGCCTGATTAAGATTTTCGGCTTCAGCCCAGCCCAACTTCGTGGTATTCTTACTTCCGACATTAAGTCAAATTATTCTAGCACAATGGGAAAAAAAAAAAGAAATCCTAGATCCATCCAGACTCAATCGTCGTGCATTTATGCTACAATTATAAAAAAATCCCTCAAAAATGAAAATACAAGGCTTTAGGGCTCAAATAGGCTCCAAACAAGTTCAACCCAATCTCAGAATGGGTCGATGATAAGGACGGAGATCAGCCCAACTGAGCTTTCAAAGCTCATACACTAGAGTTCCAGGGCAGCAGGCCGAAATTAACCTAACCCAATCAGCAACCACAACGTGTACGCAATACAAATTTTCACTTCTTCCTTCTACTCTCCATAGTAGACAATCCACTTTTCCAGGCAAAAGAACCTCAAGCAAACTCAATTTAAATACATCCAAAATTCTTATATGGTTAGAAAAGCAAATGGTACAAAATTTTAGCGGTCCTTGAGCCATATTTTACAAGGTATGGTCATAAAAGGGAGAAAGAAATGGAAGGAGAACATCAGAAATGTGAAAACAGACAACAACCGGTTTAGCCACTGTAATATCTAAGACTATGAACGGAAAAAAGAATAGCTAACTGAAGCCTGCCCTACCTGCATAATTTCTGGCTTGAACTTGCAATGACAATGAAAACGTCTGAATCTATGTTGCAGCATAAAGATGTGGCTAATCTGGCACTGTCAGGAAAACATTTTCTCACTGTGGGTGATGAGGGGGAGCGAAATACACCATTGCAGAAGCCTGATTAGGAGCTACAGGATGGAAATTAGGTGCTGGAGGTTGAGGTAAGGAAACTGAGTGCAGCTGATTTAAATGTGATAATTGATTGTTCATTGTCAATGGTTGTTGCTGACTTATCTGAAGTGATGGCTGAGTCAGAGTAGGGCCTAATGGGCTCATCATAAATGATGGTGGGGGTGCAGGTGGAGGCGGACCAGGTGGCAAGGGAGGAAAGGCGCCGTATCCATATGAGCTCATAATTCCACCAGATGCTTGCAAATATTGCTGTGAAGGTGCATTGGCAAGTGAATGGTATTGAGCCTGAGAGTTGGGGACCTGAGCCTGCATGGTAGAAGGTGGGATTTGATAAAGATTGTTCTGTGACGGGGTTTGTTCAGGCTTAAACGTCGAACTGTTGGATGCATCATTTGGAAGCGAGGGAAAAGAAGTAGAAGAAGTTGAAGACTTTGCCAACTGAGCATTTTTAGCCTCCTCAGCAGCAAATGTAGAAAGAACCGACGTCATGATATATTGAGAGGAGCTTGAAGCTGCTAGCATGTCTGCAACCTCAGCTGCAATTGTTTTAGTTGATTTCTTGGTAGTTTCTCCTGATTTTACAGCTGGATTGACTGATGATGATTCAGGGGCAGTAGAAAAGTTCGAATTTGTCACATAATTTTCATCATCTAGACGTCTCCGCAAGTCACTAGATTGCCCTAGCTGTGTTTGTGCTACCTGAAACATTGATGACTCAAATATTAGCTTTCTAATGAACCTAGTGCCTAACATCTTCTATGGCATACCTGATAAAATCTAATGAATCATGCAGGTCAAGAGAATCAAAAGCAAGAGCTCATAGTTTGGGTTGAGAAGAAAAATATAGCAGGAAAAGATGCCACCATAGACCAAACTACACACTAAGTATACTCCATCTCCTTCAAATAATCAGGTGTCCAAAAATACCAATACTCCATTCTCTTTGTCAACTGTAAACTAAGAGAAGCCAGATTTAAGTTATAGTTCAGCAAGATTTTAGGTCATAGAAGCTATTTATGTGATTTTATGAACTATGCACGGATGAGCATCTTAGGCTGCATAAATAGAGCTGAAATAGAGGAAATTTGGGTTCAGCTTTCCAAAATCATGAGTTTAGGTTTCCTGGAGCCATCGCAAGCTTAAACTAAACTTAAGCAAGATTAATCTCAAACCAAGCTTTGAAATAGTATGAACTCAAGTAATCACATTAAGAGCCACTCTACAATTGCATATTGTAATTTTCAAGTTGCTGTGCATATTTATCAAATCCGGACATATAGCAATTCGGTGTTGGATATATATTGATTTTCAAAAGTGATATTGGCATCAAGATTTCATCGACCAATAATGTTGACAGGAAAAGGTGAAGCACATAACAAGGTCTTGTAGGTAATTAAACAGGAAACCGGCTCACTTTCTACTAAACTAGACAAACATTAACTTACAAACAAAAGAGAGAACTTTGAATGTAATTTAGGAATCTATACCTGCATCTGAGTTCGTACATTCTCTAGCTCAGATTCCTGAAGAAAATTTGAAAACAAGCACAAGTTGCAGACATTAGTAAAATAAAAATCAGATCTGCAGGCTAATAAAAGCTAAACAGGTAGCTTGAAGTGCTTCACAATACCTGTTCATTTAATGCATCCCTTAACTGAGATACAAGAGCAAGCCTATTTGCTTCAACAACTTTAAGTTTCTCAATAGACTGCTTCAAATTATCTTCTTCTGCTTCCAGTTCTTTAGACAAAGTTTTCCGCTTTGGACTTTTTGCTGCATCAGGAAGAAAAAAATGGAAAACATAATTTTTATATCAATAAAATTTGTACTTTTGTATCAAAGAGAACTTCACTGCCTTCTGTTTATTTTCAATGCAGCAGAAGGAAAAATCCTACTACTTACCTATTCTGAGTGCGGCCTCAACATCTTCTTCCATGTTTCTGACCCGACTGACTGCAGACTTGCATTTATTCATTTCTTCATCTTCATTCCTATCTTCACTAAGCACCAAGTGAAATGCAGTGACAATCTTTTCTGCCGTCCCTCCAATTGTCAATTTCTGTTTCAAGCAAATGAAAAGGATAAGCCATCTTTAAAATTTACAACAAGAAAAAAGATTATGCTAGCAGAAAAAACAATAAGTGGAGATGCAAATGATTACCGTTCTAATGGATCTTGAGTCCCTTTTAACTATTTTAACAGAACGAGAACGTTTTCTCCCAAAATCCAGCGGTGCTGGAACTTCTTCTCCAAGCATTACAGCTTTGAGGTTTTGTGCACGGGAACCAAAAACTCTCCTTTGTTCCCATATATCAACCTAAAAATTATTCAACCATATTAGTCCAGTCATCCAACCAAAAACTATAAATGATCTGGTGCCACGAGATATCTGTCAATCTGCACCACCAGAGAGTCAAGTATCAGACAACAGTAAGCTTCATAATAAAAACTTTTTATATTTCAAGCTGTGAAAACAATCTCTCTTTCACTTCTTTCTTTATGTTTTTCCTCAAAGCAGTCAGAACCGCTGCTATCCTTTACCTTCTTTTTTTTTTTTTCCCTTCTAGAGATTTTCCTTCATTTTTCTTTTCTTTGGGTTTGCAACACAGCCAGGCCAGGTATGTATAGGACTGATGCAAATGGTAGAGAATAACAAAGAAGAAGGAATACCAATCTTGAAACCACTTTTTTTCCACGATCATCACCTTCCTCCACCACCTCTTTCAGTGCCAAAGGGAGAACCTTCCAAAACTCTGTCACAAATTCATTTCCCTTGCGCTTGCTATTCTGCAGGATATCATTTGCAAGGTACAGAAGAGGAACTTTCTGAGCCATCTCCAAACCATGGAATTGCTTATCCCATGTCGTCACAACCTGCTCTGCTTTATTACGGTGGAAAATGCACCAATGGGATAGAGCTTTTTCATAAGTTAAGACAAACAAGATCTGACTAGCATGTAAGAATAACAACAATAAGAAGAAGAAGATGCTATGGTGCAAAAACTCAGACACAGAGCTGAATGAAGTAATTCAATAAGGATTAAAACCAAATTAACATTAAAATAGAAGCAATTTAACAAAATAAAACTTAGCAAGAGGTTAATTTACCAGAGAAGAAATAGAAAAGTAAACTCAACAAAAATTGCCTGATCATACAGAAAGATTCTTAAACAGGAAGCATAATTCTTTATAAAAAGAAATGTTCGCTCCAATAAAAACAAAGGCAAGAACTGAAGAGATATATAAGAACAAGGCACAGTCAGAGCAAATCTAATTTTCAGGTCTCTTGTCCTCCATTTCTTCCTAGCTATAGAAACTGAAAAGACTACTTATCAGTCAAGAAGTTATGCAATGAATGTGCCTTTCTCCTATCATTTGAGGATGGAGCCCTAGCTTCACACAGGATCGCAACATGAACAAAAAGAAAATTAAGAAGGAAATTTTGATCCTGTTACAAGCATCTGAACCTCCATTTCATGGTAGCTAAGACTTTCAGATGTACGCTACCCCAACTTCATGTCTTTGCATGTTCTTCTTATGTCAACTTCACCAGTTATGCAAAACTAAGATCCTTTCCACCAACAACAATAACAAAGATAGAAAGTGAGTACTTCTAGCAGTTCACATATAGTCATAGTAAGTTAACCTTATCACAATGCGAACTGAAAAATACAATACAGTAAAACAAAACTAATTACAAGAAACTTGTTATAGATGTTACGTCCATTCCTATATGCAACACTGTTATAATTTTGCATGTTGCCATTGCTGACAACAACAAAAATAATTCTATGTGGTTCTAAATAAAACTTATAAGCAAATAACAAGATGTGATTCCTCACATGTACTTTATGGCATCTCAATAACTACAACCATAACAAAACAGTAACCTACATAAATTTTCATTTGAGACTCAAATACCAAGACATAGAATCTAAACAAGTTAACCAATTATGGATTCTGAGGGTTAGCCATTAATCATCTACATCATGGTGAACTGCTATCAAAAAATTTCCAAATTCAAGTCCTTCAAGTATGAAGCAAGCTAAACGATAGCAGAAACCTACATCACTATCTTCAAAAATTACAAAACCTCCGCAATCTGGAGTTCATGTTTACAATTAACCAATTCAACAAACAGATGAAAAAGGGTTAGAAAGTACTTAATCAAACCATGAAGTACTGCAAACACAAATTCATAACCTGATTTAGTGCAGTCAATCTACTACCTGAGTGATAAACAAATAGCAACTGAAAGAATCACCAAACAGAAAAGCGCTAGGAACTGAATTACACGGTACAACACTTCAGAACAGTTCTAGCATTAAACAGAACAACAGAAACATGAAAATCATTCTTTTTACATCAAATGTAAAAGGAAAGAACAAAATATACGGATAGCAGATGAAGGATACTTTCTATACACTGTTGACTGCTGTTAAGCTTTGAAAGCTTCTCCGCAAGAATCTGTTCAGTGAAAACGCTATTCATCCCAAACCCCAAAAGTGGACCCCCTGCACCACCACCCTAAAACAACTAAAAAAAATGGAAAAACAATCAAATCAAACACAAACAAGACAAGGGAATTAGCAGAAACAAAAACTTCAATTTTTGAATTGAAAAGACCGTAAAGTTTTGAAATTTAACCAAAAAACGAAAATGGATTTTGAGAAATTACCCAAGCGAACAAATGCTGAAACGGGACCGGTAACACAGATGGGAAAAACTTAGGAATCGCATTGGCCAAAAAATCCAGCTTTTATAATTACATAGAACCCTAGCAAATAAGGGAGGTACTTGATGGCGGCAATGAGCAAATCCAGGTGGCAAAATTACTGTAAAAGCCAACGTTGAAGAGAGAATCAAAAGAGGAACGGCATTAATTAGCTTCCACAACAATTTAAGCACATCCAAGAATTCCAAAAATGCTCTATTTTGGAGGCTTGCAGCGAAGAAACAAAAAGAAAGCTTTTTGGTACAGAAACAGAAAGAGAGGGAGTTGCTTTGTGGGGAGTTTGAAGAGTTTTCTGTGGGTTTTTCTTCTTACTCGGTTTTTTCTTTTTCTCCCTCTCTATTTTCCCGTTTTCTTGGCTCCTTTTATAGCTAGGAAATTCGAGGGGTTTGGGGGAGGGAAAAGAAAATTCTTGCTGTTTTTTCGGTTATTTTGACATCCGGATATGGTGATAATCTGCTAGTAGGTAGTTTCCGTCGCTTGGTCCACGCAGCGGATATATCATATAAGCAGCCAAATTAAGTTGATTCGAGCAAAATTAAAACTTGAGAAGATTATTTTTCAAGTTATAATCTGTAACTTGAAAAATATTCTTGTATAATTTTTATTTTTGTTTGGTTCTACAATAGTAGTCGAGTTATTTTAATTCTTTAAATAATTTTTTTATGAGTTAAAGAAAAATTTTATTTTAATAATTTTAATTATTTTTATATTAATAGATATCTTTTTATTAGACAAAAAATATTAAAAAATATATTTTTAGCTCAAATTTAGTCCTATATGTATAACTCAAACTCATCTTAACTTTATTACTCCAACTCTATTTTTAAACTTTAATCTTACTTATTATCTCATAAATAATTTTCTTTTACCATTTCTGCAATAAAAAATTTCAAACGAAAATTCAATCCAAATATACAAGGTCAAGTTTGAACTTGCATCAGTTATACATTAGTTCAATGATATCTGACTCATCAAAACTCGTACAAATAAGTAAATTTTTATGTCTTCTTTTTTTTTTTTCTTTTTAAGAGGATCTTTTTAGAACAGTTGTGCCCTCTTCTATTTTTTAGTTATATTAAGTTGTATACTTTCTTCGTAATTTATAAAGGCATTATTGGTATCCATGAATTGAGATTGGGTGAAGTCACACATAGAAATGTCTATCCTTTTAATATTGTATTAAATTAGATAATTTTTTCGTAAATTTTAAAAAGTTCTCCAGTTTAGGTTTTCACTTTGATATATACAAAGAACTTGGTCGAGTATGAAATAACAATTTGCCATTTGTATCTAAACGATAGATGCAATCCAAGAATATCAACATATAAGTAAAATGTTAGGTGAATACAATATTCGCTGTAAGAAGATACACTTCCTGTTGTAGTATTTGAAGGAAATAAGATGAATATGGGAGATATTTTTGAAGGAATAACCCATTTGGTCTATTCAATATCAAGACCACAAAATTCAATGTACACAGATATGTCTAGCATTTTGTTGTGAAACTAGTAAGTTTTGTTACGAGGGATATAATTGTAAAACCATACCAAGCAACATCAGGCAGAGCAAGTTACAAAACCTAATTACAAAATATTGCCTTAACATAAAATACAGGAGTATGGTGTAAATATATTCAGAATGTATATTGCTCTATGAAGCTATTACTGGATATTAAAGAAAAACCTTGAAATAATGGTGCTTAGGTTTGAGTTCTTCCTTTTTGGGGCTGGACCTTAAAACTCTACCAAAGTCCGTTTGGGTTTACACGCGATTATAATGGACCTTGACGCATGTTGATCCCTAGTAGATACAATGCTTCCCCTTAACCTTGAGACATATTTTGGTTGGAGTTCCATTTTAAAATAGTAGACTTTTTAGTCATTTTCTTTATTTTCAAAATGTTTGTTCCCATCACCACTGCACTTGACGGTATTCAATTGGAAAAAAAACATTATAACTATTTGAGGATATATTTGTTCCACTAGAAAACTTTCCTCCAAAAACCTCATGTAAATACCACACGTGAGAGAAATAAGTTGAAGAACATTTTACTAAGGGCATACTTTTTCTAGCCAAATTATGCCAGTACAGTGGTGTGCCTAGTGGCCAGAATATTTTGATAGAATATAATATATTTAAAAATTTTATTAGCTAAAAAAACACCTTTAAAACTTTTTAAGCATAACAGACTTTTTCACTTTTATGGATCATATTGTTCCATAAGTAAAATAAATATATCTCATTTTCTTCTTTAATCTTTTGTTAAAAAAACCTAAACACAACCTTATTTCGAAAAGAAAAGAGTTAATGCAGCCAGGAAGTAAAGTTTCAGTATTTTTTTTTTCTTTCCCTTCCGTGTAATTTCGCTTTTTCATGCTACTGTCTTGTTGATGACGGAGTGAAAAAATAGCATATCTCCAATACAGAGCTGCTGCTTATCCAGATTTCTCCTTTCAACCTTCAATCCAAAAGAATTGAAAGAGGGAAAGAAATAGCTCAGGAGAAGCAATAACAACAACCGATGCAATTCAAGAAAACAAATATGTATCAACAATTTCAAGTGATCTGAACTAATTGCATGATAAAATCTACATGGTGACAACACGTCTCTCCCATCCACCAAAACATAAGTTCCTAATAACCGAGTTCTAAAAGTGAGACACAAAACTCCTTTTCCTGGTTTAATAGAATAGACCCAAAGGGGAGTGCTTCCACTTAGAAAGACAGAACCCAAGATTTGCAGTGCAATATCCAGTTTCAACTCAATATCAACCCAACAGATTCTTAGGGAAACTACAAATCCATCATTGAACCAGCTTCTCCTGCACCCCCACAACAGGACCATCATCCTACAAGCAAGACCTGCATACCTGCAAAGATGCAATCATATGATACTTTCTTACCATTATTACATACTGTCCAATCCATTAGAAATCGAAGAGCTTTGGTATAAGTAACAGCCTAATCCCTACTGCTTGACAGTCTTCCCCTGTGGCTGAAGCTTAGCTGCTACTTGATCATCAGAGAGGGGTAAGTAATAGATGCGAGGGGTTGCTTTGGTCTTCCTAAACAGATCATCCAATGTCACAATTGGAGGGTCAACTTTCTGGGGAAGTGGAGGTGGTGGGGGGAGCGTAAGCCTTTCCCTCACTGGAGCAGCATTATCCCTTAGGGCCGGTGGATTAGACGACTGAGGTGGTGGAAGTTGCTGCTTTTGGACTTGTTGCCGAGGAGAAGGCTGAGGTGGTTGCATAGTCTGTGGGGCATGAGGGATGCTAGCACCTGAGCTTGCAGGAGCAGCAGGAGGCTGAGGAGGAGCCTCGACACGCGCTTTAACTTCCTGGGGATCAGCAAACTCGGCTACCAATTGGCGCCCCCCATTTGGAGGCCATTGCAAGTTGTATATAGCATTTCTAGTTTCTGCAGCTTCTTCAACAGTTGAATACTGCATTTAAGAAGCAGGACTAACTCAGATATTTGTGAGTATACCTATACATCATGGGATAATAACCTGTAACACAAGATTCCAGGACAGGACTTCACCTCCATTCACGTATACATCAACAGGTATTTTATCATTTACAAAGATCACAAATAACTCATTGAAAGATGACCGTGCAGAACATATATTAAGGAGCAGATATGAAGCATACCCACTGCAAGGACAAGTGGAGAGGGAGGGAGAAAAAGAAGAGGGGGTGGGGGGGGGGGAAGAGAGCTTTTACTCACAGATACATAGCAATGTGTTTTGATGTGGTCCATCCAGAAGCCAGTAACAGTTCCAGTTTTCCCTAGAAGTTCTTGAACAGCTTTTAGAGTAAAAGGTCGCAGAAAGCGATCAATCCTCAGAGAATTGGTAGGAAGCTTTGATGATGGAGGAACTGCTCCAAAAACCAAGTAACATTGTTAAGATGACATATTAACAGTCACGTATCAAATGTCCTTATCTGCAATGTAATTTTCTCAAGGAAGCACAAATAGTTTTACTCCAAAATACAGCATAGAACCAGGTTAACACTCACCAACACGTTCTTTCGGCGCCTCTTCACTAACATTTGAATCAGATCTAGAGAAGCTGCGTTTGAATGCAGGCTGAAATGGCTCCTTAGGTGTAGTAGAAAGAACTTCACCAGTTCGTGGCTCAGAAGAAATTTTCAGTCCTTCAGAGTTCCACCTACGCTGCCTTTTCAAAGTGTCACTGCTCCCAACTGCTTGTTGATCTGTGATAAGAGCTCATTCAATAGAATACTTTATCAATGAGGGCTCAGAAAAAACCTTTCAAGAAAGAGCTGTAAACAGATTGTTAGTTCCACATTCAAAAAGCTTCAGAACGAAGCAGCTTGACAAAGGCAGCCATCTGGCATCAAAGTTCTCTCCCTATTTGATAAAAAGTAATAGCAACACAACTTTTGGGCAATTAACATCTGATATAAAATTGTCTTGTCTTACCTATCTATATAATGCAACTAGTAGACACCCTAGTAGATATTCTACTCCCCCAGGTCAAAATGGCTATGGTCCACATACAACTAGATTAATATGGCAGACAGCCTCTTTATCAAAAGAATCAATAATTACCACTACAATTCATGCCTCCAAACAGCTCCAGTCCAAAGAATAACACACATTTTACCTCCCTCCATTCCAAGGAGAAGAAAACAGGGGGTTGAATTTTAAAAAAAGCATTATGTTTTATATTAAAAATAGTAACCACAAAGAAGAAGAAAGAAATAAGAAACTGTAATAAAAAATACAGTCATATTGTAGAAATGAATGCAATGCAAACATAAAGTTTTCTGAACTGTAGGAAAAAATTAAAATAAAGGAAATTAATGCAAGATAAGATAATAAGGATGAGATGTAATCCGCACCATTGAGCTTTCTTTTCACCGATGAAGCAGCAGGACCATTTTTCTCTTCCACAATTGTAACCTTTGTTTCAGCAGGAATATCTTCACCAACAATATCCACATGACTTTCCTCCTTAGAAGGAGGTGCTTCTTCTATCTCTGTCTTAACTCCTATTTCATCAGAATTAGACTTTGAATCAATCTGTTTACCATCCATTACATCCTCATCCATAAAGTCATCACCAGAACTCCTGTCCAAATTTAATTTTTCTGAACCTAAATCTCCAGTATCAATTTTCTTGATATCATCCACATTGTCAGCGTTACTGCCACCTGTCTCTTCGGCAGATACCTCGTTAGTTTGTGGCAACTCAACATCCATTGGATGTGATTTACCACCATCAGGGACATCATTGCTTGATGATGGCTGCACCATCTCAGGTTTAACATCTAGTTCTAATTTGACATCATCAGCAATTATATTATCCTTTAGTTCATTTTTTTCATTAATTGAGACAGTTTCAGTAGAAATAGAATCAGATTTTACTTCAAACCCTAAAACAGGGTTAACCTCAGATACCTGGTTATATGGATCAGATTCGTTGACTTTATCCTGAGTGTGTAAAGGCTTTGAATCATCATTCTCCAGCGAAGCTTTGAAATCATCCCTCTCCGGCTTAGTCTCTAAATCGTCACTCTTGTTCTCCAAGTCTTGCGCACTCAAAGAAACCACTGCCTCCACATTCCCAGTCACAGTTACTGTCGTTACCTCTGCAGCTACTTGAATTACTTCATTTGTTTCCAGTGCAGCAGATTCAGTACCATCTGCATTTTCCAACTCTCTGATTTTCCCTTCATTTAACAAGCCAATAGTATCATTCATATCAACCATAGGAGTAACACCTTCCGCTTTTGCACTTGCATTTTCACCAGGAGTAGTTGCATCTTGAAATGCATCAGAAACTTCTGCATCTATTCTTACTTGCTCAGAGGTAACCCGGGGTTCAACATCTGAATTTGGCTCCTGGTATGAACCATCATTGATATCAATAGCATTCTGAGCATTTTCAGAAACATTTCCCCCAATGTTTTTTTGCTCGTCAATCTTTTCTTGCTCAGACAGGTCTTCAGCTTCAAGAGCAGTGTCTAAACCATTATCAGAAGTTGAATTCGCCTTTTCAATCTCACTGCGGATTGATTCATCTAACCGTTTAACTAAATCCTCTTTCAATCCCCTTGTTGTCAATTTGCGTCGCTTGAGTTCTTCTTTCAGTTCTGTAACTTTCCACTGATCGATCGGTCGATTGTCAAGAATAGGATACCGTGATGACATTTTGACAGCCCCTTAATATTGTTTATTGAAAAACTCCCCTGACAAATTATTATGGACCACCCAATCAGACTCAGAAGACACCAACAGTAATCTCAAACTGCAGTAAATGAAAGTAGGAAGACGAAATTAAGCAACAACAAATATCATAGAGCTTCCAATAAGAAACAGCATTCCACATGACCCAGAGTAGAGACGAAAGAAAATGGAAATTCTAGCAATACAAGACTGGTATGAACATATCATTGGCCCATATTATCTGCAGAGACTATGTGACTCCTTTTTGCAGTAAGTCATTGCATGGAGGAACAATCAAAATCTAGATAATATTTACCTCAATGTCTTAAAGATTGCAGAGAAATTATGATTTTCCTTCAGATTTCCATTTCCTTTAGCTATGCTCGAACAAAAACCAAGCACTAGGCTTTTCACCCATCCTCAAAAGAATCAAGAAAAGAGAATAAAGTAATTACAAACTCAACCACCCAGACACCCTCATTTGAACGAAGCCGTAGTGGCATTCAAGTTTTCTTGACAAATTCTAAAAGGAGAAACTGGCCACAAGGCCTACAGCAACATAAGTTTACCAATCATTACTGCCTCCAACTCCAATTCCCAGATGAAAAGAATGCATTTTTTATATCGGAATTACTCATACTTGAGTAACTATTGCCAACTAATAAAAAAAACCTAATGTAATTCATCCAACCCCGACAGGAAAAAGCTTTTGCAAAAGCTAAAATCAATACTCACAGTGACGATAGAATTTGCTGGCTTGAGCAAATATTGAAAGAAGCACACTTTATAAGGAAGTGCGAAACCCTAGTTTCATTCACAACACAAAAATGAGCATCAGATGAAAAATGAAAACCAAGAACAAATTATAAGTGAATAATCGAAATAAAGAAAATCAAAATGAACTGAAAACTGAAAAAGGGGATCCTAAATGAAGGAATTTCTAATGCGGGGTCATCGGAGATGTTAGGGTTTTCGTTTCTGGGTGTCCTGCGAGCAAGGGGTAAAGAGAGCTTTTCTTTGTGTGTGTATATATAAAACGAAGGACAGGGAGGGATTATTTGTGGGCACACAGAAAAATTGGGATGGCGAGGAGAGAAAATGGGCACGAGATACTAACTACAATCATATAAAATTACAGTCATACCCTTGCAAGAGGGCAGAGGCAGATGCTTTTTCTTTTTCTTTATTTTCTTTCTCTTTATAATATGAGAATAGAAAGGAAGAAATACAAATTGAATCCATAACCTTTTAGTTTGTTTTTCTTTTTTAAAATACTTTAAAAAGATGCTAATTTAGAAGTTAAAAATAAAGACTTATTATTGATAATAAATCTTGAAATTCAGATACTTAAAGTAATAATTTAATAAGTAAAATATTTCTTATTATATTACTTATTATTTCTTCTTTTATTCTTTTTATAATAATATAAAGATTCTAAAAAGAAAAAAAATATTTGATATAATTTAAAATAAAAAATAATTTACTTACTTATCATTTGTTATTTTATTATAATTTAATCTACAAGTTCATCTTTTTTTTCTTTTTTCTTTTTTTTTTTCTTGAAGCATATAAGAGGACATTTTCTTAATTGAAAAGTGTAAATGTGAAAACATTTTAATTAAATTTCTAGTGATTACAATTTCTATGTCAAAGGATAAGATGAATAAAAGAAAAAAACACAGAAGCAAGAAAACAGAAGTAGTTGCTGTACAAGATTGTTGCGCATTATCAGGATTTGAGAAGGAATCTCAAACCTACAATATTTTGTGTGAATCATTTAGAGAGTTTCATTTGACCTCTTTTTGTTTCTCTATTCTTTCTCAGGTTCACATTTTAGGTAGCGAAGGCAATGAACTACTGACTTACCTAGCAGCGCAACAATGAACTGTTGAGCATCCTCATACAAGAATCGAGGGCTCTCAAATAGTAAAATTAAGAGCTTAATCCGTCGGAAATGCAAGAACTATTATTTTCTTTAGTAAAAGTACTATTAATGTAGATAATTAAACTTTATTAATTGCATAATCTCTATAAATATTGTTATCATTATAATAGTTCTTTAACAAAATACCTGACCTGAAAAGCTACATCCCCTACTAAGAAAAAAGAAATTTGAAAACTTTTGACAAATTCAACTTACCCTATGGCCAAGTTCTTGTTTACCAACAACAACAATAATAATAAATAATACAATAATAATGTGCTACGATGTTTTAGCTCTCTATCTAAAAGACGAGAGCAGTGACTCTCTCCAATCCTTGGTTGCAAATAAGATAAATTTACTTCTTTTCGCCTCCTTCAGCACAACGAGAGGTAACCAGTATCTGAGTTATTCACTCTCTTCATCACTATCCTCCAAATACAAATGATTCATGTTTCTTTCCAGAGGTGGAAGCCCATCTTCGGAATCGTCTGAAGAATCTTCTTTTTCTTCACAAGGTTCATTATGTTCTCCTGGAAACGAAGAATAGGACAAGCGCAGTGTGTTAAAAGTTTCTGAAAGCCTGTGAACCTGAATCTGACTAGATGTCTGAATAAATGTTCAAAAAGATTTCTTGCCGTAAAAATTTATGGTGAGGAAGCAGGTGTACAATGCATACCAAGCGTCAGTAATACCCTCATCATTAATGCTAAATTGAGAAAAATGGGTTTCTACAATGATACTGATATACCTTCTTTTGCATTTGCCTGGATTTTGTCAACCTGTGAGCTTTGCTGGGAAAGCCAATCATTTTGGACACAAATAATCTCAGAGCTGTTCTTGCAGTCTGCATATGCCTTGAGTAGCTCCCTGTAACAATTGAAATTTGCCAATTATCAAACTAGGAAAATCTATGCGCCACTTAGAAATTATTATCCACAAGAGAAGATGTCTGGACTGCAGTCTATGTTCACATATTCTTCAAACCAAGTCATTTCCACTTTCTTACCCCTCTTAAAATGCATTTAGTTGACAGGAACTTAAAAATAATAACAACAAAAACTCAGAATTCACAGAAAAATTCAATATGGATACCAACTTTACTGCAGGGGTTGACTTTTAAAGTTGGGGCTAAAAGGACAGACCTGCGCATATAAAGTATACTACAGGAAGCTAAATTATCTGTGCATATTGCCGAATCATCTAGACCTACCAAATAAAAGATGGAAAATATATCTAAAAGTTACCCACTTCAAACGGTAAAAAATAATCCAGTTAGAGCCTAAACCCAGTCAGCAGCCACCTCATCTTACAATACTAAGTAAAAAAATTTCTTCACTTCTTCATGAAACTATAAAGATATTAGGAACAGTAGTTACAGCATTTCAAAGCCAGAAGTATGGACACAATGAATTATCAATCAGCAAGGCTGATTGGACCAGTAAGAGGCACTACCTACCTATTAACGGACAAGAAAGCATGGCCCCATTTGAACTTTCCTAGCAACAAATTTGCAGTTTCCTCCTCGCCGCTGTTCAACAAAATATAGATATTTAGCATTTGATTAATCATCCCTACACAAAAATTCCTAACTTCCAAAAGAGGAACTTATAAGAAAAAGTAGCAAACTGGCACAATTAAAAGAATCTTGATACAACTATAATTCGAAACGAGGCTGCTAATTCAGAATTCTAGGTAGAAGTCAAAGTTGCAAGTTCAATATTTTCCTAAAGTTCATGCACTACAGCATCTTTAAATGAGGTTCTAGCATCTTAACTCAAGAAGGGCAAAGGAAAGGTTACTCAACATAAAGAATCCAGCAGCACTCCAACTGCAGGTGAAAGATATGACTGTTGTCTTAAGTTCCAGATTGGACAACGCATCAATTAGATTTCCTCATAATTCTCTACTCCTAATCATCAGGTGTGTATTGATGCGTTCAATATGTAAATTTTCTGCATATGATTAGCATGTAAAGCAAATAAATTCAGAAAAACTTGAAAAGAACAGTGCATATCATAAACATTAGATAATTCTATAAGATGCAGTTTAGATTCATTACTTTTGCTATGAACAAATTGCGGCCGTTCTTGGCCAAATTGCTAGGTCTCACAAATCTAGTGGCAACAGTAAGTAGTGTTCAGACACTGCTTTTTGTCAGAGTTGTGCAAGCACAACTTTAATAAGCCATGGAATAGCCGAAATATTTTGGGATTAGTTTCTTGTTATCTATTCATGACGGACCAATAATTTCACTTATTTGAACACAGCTAGCAACAAAAGAAAATTATTAATCATGATGGACCAATAATGATTGAAGTTTGGTACCATATAATTAAAGCTGCAGCTAGTGCCTCAACACAAGACAGCTCACACGGTCGCCCATAATTTACTGGATTTGCTGCTACCAACCATGGTACTGCAATTACATGCAATTTATCAAGAATAAAAGAAATTGGTACCAAAAAGGAAAACAAAAGTGACAATACATAACATCTTTCAAGCAAGGTTAACAAAAATTTTTACAGGAGTAATAACAATTCCAGGAATATGTAGCAAAAAGGGTTCAGTGCCTTATACTGTCTGACAAACTAATTACAACATGACATATCCTAAACCAATTATTTCCTTGAGAAAAACATCAACCACTAGCGACTTCCACTCCAGAGTAGCCAGATACCGATGGAACTGCAGGATTTGCAGGTATAGTTTATTTGTTGGTGACTGCTGAATTTCACCAAGTTATAGCCACAAGCTTGTAAACTATGGGTGCACCACAGGGAAGCAATATAGAATTGGTCCATGAAATTGTATTTTTTCCTACCAACTCTCTACATCCTTGATTATTATTGTTGAAAGCATTACTTGAAACTCTTGCTCTAAGAAGTTCTCATTCTTGTATCAAGTGTCTATGCTCATCACATACTACTGTCAAAAGCATAGGATTCGCACTCTTCTTGCAATTTCTTCACAACTTAATGGTTCTTGAGTCTTTGCTAACTTTTAAAGTTAACCACTAAAACTATTACCAGGGTACTTGACTATACCAAAAATTGGCTAATTAGAATAAATAATAGAATGCTGCATTGGAATTCCAAGTATAGCAGCATGTACTCCCCAGGTTGAATTATAAAGAAGTTTTGCATATTTGAGGAAAGAAATATCCAATCAAAGATCCATATCCAATTACAGTTCTGGGACCGAGTGTATTTCACTATGTTAAACAAAATATTATGATCCATAATCATAGAAGTGAAAGTTAATCCGCTACTGAATTCAAAATAAAACAACCCCCACAGCACCCCCTCCCCCAACAAAAAAAAAAAAAAGAGGCAAAGTGTGTATGCTAAGTAAATATAAGATGAGAGTAATTAGGTAGAACAGATGAAGTTCATACAAAGACGTGGAGCAGCACACCGCAGCTTGGCAAAAGGTACATCATCTAGACGTGCCCAGGAGCAATCCACAACAGCTAGACCTTTGCTGTTAATTAAATTTTGGTCTTCTCTAGAAACACACTGCTGCCCAGCAGGACTGAAAAATAACCATGAAACAGACCAGAAGGCAGAAAGAATAAGAATAGGAAGGTAAATCGAGTAATAGAATGGACAGAAAACGGGCAGGGAGATGTTCTTGAGAAGGATGGAAAGATGTTTTCTAACTTCCTGCACAGTTGCAGCACAGAGGTTTCCAGAAGCCATCCTTGTTAATCATTTAATAGGATCAAAATAAAAATAAATTGAGGTGAAAAACATCAAGAAAATTATCAACAACTATTTTTTACAAGCACAAATATCTGTTGTTGTAAACTTGAAGAGAGTTCACGTATTCGAGAAAATTGGACGAAACAGGACATGGTCATATTATTAGCAATCAAATCTCCAACAATCATCCAAGTGGAACCAATACTCAGTGAATATGTATCCAGAGGCACTATTTATTATTGACCAAAATAGAGAGTATGCTTCTATCATATGAAATATTTATATTTCAGGATATTTCTGTTCCATTCATGACAGATAGAGCATTTTGTATTTCTGGGAAACTGGGTTTTGAAAATAAAGTGATTACCAAGTTTCATGATAAGCCAAGGGTTATAAAATAAAACTATCTCTACATCACGTGAATTTTAGGGGAAAGAATAGGTCAGGATGAAATTAAAAGAAATGTCACACTAAGCACCTTAAAACAATGCCGCCAAAACCATTTCCAACACGCAACTCCTGCAAGAAATTGTAACTCATATTTTAGCATCATGATATCAGACTTCAATTTCAGAACATAAATATAGATGTGTAGCCATTGATCAGTAACTAATGCAAGAAATGCATTATGAAGATGAACAACCAAAGAACTTGATATCAATATGCTTCAGATAGAAAGATACTTTCTTTCAACAAACCAAATCTTGCAAGCTTGCGCCCTGTACACCTTTTTGTATCACACTGGCTAAAATCCTGGAAAAGCAAAAAAAAAAAGAAAATTCGATTATTATTGTAAAAGCAATCCAGCATGAAGTTCATTCTAATCAAATAATTATTATAAAACTGTTGATGTTGGGTTCAACATCTACTAAACTTTCTTGCTGTGCACCTCCAGCAATGTTTATTCCGTTTTTTTTTTCAACAGTTAAATACCAAGAAATTTTGAAGTTATCTAGAAACTTCTAAAATGAAAAACGCTAATGCGTCAAGAAGTTTGGATTAGCAACAGCTCCCAATAATATGAAAGAAGCCGTCCCTAATTATTTTCCTATCTTTGCCGATCATGTACACGAACGAACTAATTACCTACTTATTTTTCTTTATCTGTAAATAATCTGCAAAAAAATAACACCCCAAAATTTTCTTTTCTTTCTTTCCTCTGTGAACAAAATAGTGCATCTCAAGTACATGCTACATACCCACATTGCTAGCGGAATTCGAGGACCCGCAGGCTCCTCCTCTTCGTTTGCTACTGTGTCATAAAACCACAACAAGAAAAACCAAACAACTTGTCATTAATCAGAATTGTTAAAGTGTGAACCCACTGAAGCAATACAACAAACATCAAGAATGCATAAAAACTATTTTAAGCTCGCTTGCCCACGTAGACATCAAGAAAACGAAAAATTGCAAAGATTAATATGAATATCGTTACCCGGATCAACAGGTAAAGGCTCATCATCCCTGATGATCATAAAAGAAAATCAAAAATTATAAGTTTGCTGTTCAAGAAATTGAAACAAGAAAAAAGGCCGCGCCTTTACTCCCTTTGTGTAAATAATAACTGCATATTTAGTACCTAGGAAGGTAAAGAGGTCGATGACTGCGACTGGACTGAGCACCACTAGCTCCGCCGCGGTGGCAGTGATGATTGGTCTTGAATCGCCTCTGCTTATTGTGACCCATTTTTGATTGATTCTGAAGCTGAAAGTCAAGAGCGTATGTGTGTGGCGCGCCCTTCAAAACCGACTCCTCCTCCGTTTTTTTTTTTTTTTTTTCCTTGGATAGGCGTTGCAAAGGGTGTATTTGTATTGTAATTTGTTAGAGTTCTATTTTTTTTAACTAGCATTTTAAGCTGCTAAAAATTTATTGGAAAATTCAATAATTTTGTCCCCAGGCTATGTACTCTTTATTGTCCCTATTATTGTTTAATAAATAGCTTTAAAGCTCGCACATTCGCAGATATTTATCTATTTATTTTTTTAATAATAAATAATAATTTTTTAAAAAAATAATTGATAAATAATATTATATTTAAATATTTAAACTTCTTGTACTCTATTAATATAGAAGATAAGGTGTAGCTCATTATTAATATTATTTACTAAATTTTTTTTAATGAAATCAAATTTTATTTAAAATTTTAGATATAAATCTTTTCAAATTCTATTAATTGAAGTAAGATTCAAAATCCTTTTCATATGCCTTTTTTAGATATAAATTTTTTTAAATTCTATTTATTGAAGTAAGATTCAAAATATTTTCATATATTTTTTTTAGTTATAAATCTTTTCAAATTCTATTCATTGAAATAAGATTCAAAATCTTTTTATATGCCTTTTTTTACTCAATGTTTTAATTTTATCTATATTTTTTATTGCTCCGCCATTAGTTATGAATGAAGTCATTACACTACTAATGTTATTGAGTTATTTGTTTCAGTTATGTACTCAAGCTAAGAAATAAACTGAATAAAGAGTATATATATAAGATAACTTCATAATAATTAGTAGTATTCAAAAATTTTAAAGTTTATTGTTTAATATTTAATATTATTTATAGATTAATTGGTTTTACAATTAATTACATATCATTAAATATTAAAATAATTAGTAGATTCAATGTACTTCAAATGAATTGAATTTCATGAAAATTAATGTATAGTTATTAAAAATTAATGTATAGTTAAATATAAGTCTTTTCAAATTCTATTAATTGAACTCAGATTCAAGATCTTTTCATCTACCTTTAAGTCAATAATTATAGATTCATGTATTCAACATATTTAATTACATAAATATTTGTGACATTTACTTTGAAATAATTGAAAGTCTATTTAAGCTCATATTGAATTCATGTTCTTCTATTAATAAATCAAAGATATCTATCTCAACTCATTTATTCAATCCATGGTATATAGAGTAGTCCTTAATCATAAGAATTAATTTGTTAAATGTATTGTATATAGAAAAGTCCTCAATGAAAATAATTAAGATACTATTTAATTAATGTAGTATTTAATAAAAATAATTTCACCATAGATAAGGTGATTATCTATAGATATGAGTTCATATAGGCACATTAATTAATGAAGTAATAAATTTCTTAAATCCAACTTGGCATCATTAGAGTTAACTTAAGTTTTAAAAATTACACATATTACTTCCTTATGATTCAACCTCAACTTTAATATATATATATATATATATATTAATTTTATTTTAAATAATTATTTATTATTTTCAAATTTTAAGTTTTTAAAATTTTTATATAATCTAATGTCAATCAATTATAATCTTTCAAAACAATTAAAGACAATTTTCTAAATACCTTGCATTCTCTCTTAATTTTGAAGATTTAAATAGGCAATGAAATTCAATTAAGATTCGGTATTCTTATCTTATTTTAATAAATTATAACCATTCGAAACCAATACAATATAAATAAATAAATTAAATTAATAGAATGAATTAAATAAAATAAATAAGTAAATATATAAATAATAAAAATAAATAGATTAAATTAAAAATAAATTAATTAGGAAAAATACATATGTAACAATAATAAAATAAAATAAATAAAATTTTATAACACCATATAAGAATTTTAAAAATTTTATAGGCTGTTTGAAGGGCAAAAATGTTAACATTATATAAAAATTTTACTATACTAGTAAAACCATCATGCGTTAACATTTATAATAATAAATCCTTTCAACCACTTGAAAAGTGTTGTCCAAGTAAATCATGCACAAACCAGGCACATGTAATATTTTTTAGGAGTAAAATTAGAAATTTTATATTTTCCTCCAAGAAGTAAAAGGTTAAAAAATCATGTTACAATGGAACATCAATGCTAAATCTTTTTGGTCCCCACTCAAATTAGACTTAGATTAGATTTATTTTTATCACTACCACTTAACAATATAAACTTCTTCCAATTGCTCACTTATAATGTAATTGATAGTGCTAAAAATGGGTCTAGTTTCTGTATTATTTGGGTGCCCACCAGAACATCGGTGTTGATGCTCTAATAGTAACATGAGCTTTTTTTCTTGTTTCTTTTGTTTTTTGGAAGAAAATACTTCTATAGCGCAAATTGCTACAAGTCGAATTATAGACTTGGTAAAGGAATAGCATCCTGAGTTTACTCTGCCAAATGACCTTTGGAATTTTTATGCGATAGGGATTCTCGAACCAAAATATCATTGGGCTTTTATGGCTCCCGACATTTCTGCGGCTCCTGATGGCCGCTCTAATGATTTGGGTGTTGCTGACCTTATCGTTTAATGGGCCTATTTTTGTTCTGCTGGAGCTTCATGTCTAGACTTTTTGTAAGCACATTTTTTATATTGGGTACTTATAAACCAAATCGTGTTTTTATCACTCAGAGTACTCTTGGATATTTTTGTCGCATATGTGTGCGGGTTAACCCATTTGTTCCCTCTACAAATATTTAGCTAAATTGTCGTCATTTTGTGACTTTGTTGATTAGCTAATTTTCTCCTCGCAATCGAGGCTCTCATTTTTCATGTTTATGGGATGAACCGGTATGTGACTTTTCAGCTACCTTTAAATAGGGGCGAGTGCTATTTAAAGGCACGGTGCATTAATACTTCTCACAGCGTATTTGTATATTTGATTGCAATAGCTGCTCTACCATCCTTCCCCCCGCAATACGATCGCATTTTGCCAGCCTCTTATAGAACAATGATGTTTTCATAAAGTCATTCTATATGGGAATGAAAGCTAACCGCAAAGTGCGGCAGATCAAACTGGATACTCTTTGTCGTGTATGCGACCGTTCTGGATAGAAGATAGAGAGGTATCTATTGAAACTTCAAGTTTATGTGCCACTGTTGGAGTATCCTCCAATTATGGAGTACGATTGCCACTCCGTCATTTACATGATGGCGAAAGTGAACGGAGAGATTCGGCGAGTAGAAGCTTTTTTACTAAATAAGTATCCGCAAGTGTGATGGGTAATTAGGTTGTTTTTCCACAACGCTATCTGTATCCAAGATGCGTGCACAAAATGCCTAGAGTTCATGACAGGGAAACTGACAGATTTGTTGTCGGATGGTTCCTCTGATTCTAATGGCTTTCTGGATTTTTTAATCTGATGCTGATAGTCTTGCGCTTGTATTTTTATTTTTGTGAATAAAAGGATTTGCATTGTGCAATACATATTGACCATAGTTTGATTGCTAGAAATTGAATCTGCGATAAAAGGCCAAAAAAAGTCTAAAGGTTAAAGCGTTTAAAATATGAAACTTACGGATAGAATTTGCACAAATTCATAGCATTCCAAGGCCTTGCTAATTCTCGCCCATCAGTATCTTGCAATCAATAGCTGTCATTGCCAAGATCTTTAGTAAAAATGTATGGTCCTTCCTACATATCATCTAAATTTTTATCAGGATCGGCTCAACTAGCCTCATTTCTCTGTTATACCAAGTCCCCTTCATGGATGGGTCGGGAATAGACTCGCGCATTATAGTATTTTGCTACTAACCTTTTGCACTGCTTTTCTCTTTGGATTGCTTGCAACCGAGTTTCTTCATCGAGAATTAAGTTTTCGACCAACTTTTGATCATTACCTTCTTCATGAAATAGCTCTATACATTTAGAATGAACCATCAAATTCTTCCCTATTCGGGCTTTCCAAGATGATTCCAGCTCATCCAGTATGGGTAGATGTTGAACCATCAACACATAGTATCCAACAAGAGTCCCAATCAGGTTCCCTGGGCAGTGGTAGTCTCTGCTCTATTCAGGAATGGGCGGTACATTCTACTACAAAATCTGCCAATGCTTGCCCTTGTTCTATTTTTTTTGGGGTTCACTTAGTTCCAGTGTCCACCGAAGCATCCCTCCTAACATATTGGGTATGTGCATAGCTTATCGTATTGGAGCATTAGTTAATACTAGTATAGGATGATCGTAAAAGTACAGTCATAACTTGCGTGCAACCATGATGACTGCTAGTATGTAGTTTTTAAGGGTGGTATATCGTTTCTCTGTGCCATGCAGTACATAGCTTACATAATAGATAGGTTTCGTGTTGCCTTCTCTTTCTACACAAAACACTTGATGGCTTTGTCAGAAGTGGCTAAGTATACATATAAGACTTTAGAGTGTCGAGGGACAACAAGTAGAGGAGACTGTCCTAAATACTTTTTGAGATGTTCAAAAGCCTGCTGACCCTATTCACTCCATTCGAACAAACCATTACCTCACAAGATACAATAGAAAAGGGCTTCCCTCTCTCATGACTCTACCAAAAACTTGCCAACTGCTGCCATTCGTCCAGTGAGCTTTTGGACATATTTATTATTTTCGGAGGCTCAATACTCGCTAGGGCCTTTATTTTCAAGTGATTAGCTTCAATTCCAAGTTAAGAGACAAGGAATCCCAAAAATTTTCCCAAATGAACCCCAGAACTGCAGTTTAATGGGTTGAGTTTGATCCCTACATGCTAGAGAGTTTATATGGTCTCTTCAATATCTGTAGCTAGATTGGTTAGGTCCTTTGTTTTGGCGATGATATCATCGACATACACTTCCATGTTACATTCGATTTGATGAGCGGAGACTTTATTGACCATCTCTTGAAAATCTGCGCCTACATTTTTAGACCAAAAGGCATCCTTGTATAGCAATATATCCCATCGTTAGTGACAAAGAAGGTTTTTTCCATGTCTTATTCTACCATGGGAATTTGATGGTACCATTTATAAGCATCCAGGAAGCATAATCCATCATGTTCTACTATAACATCTACTAGTTGGTCAATCTGCGGCAAAGGATAAGTCTTCTTTGGGATAGCTTTGTTGAGGTCCATGAAATCAATACACATGTGCCCCTGACTATTCACTTTGTGGACAACCATGGGGTTGGCCAGCCAAGTAGGGAAGTACATAGATTTCATGATACCAGTATTGAGTAAGCTTCTTACTTCCTGTTGTATGACATCTTGCTTTGCATTAGCAAAGATCCTTTTTTTCTGGAAGACGGGTTTGTATCCCGATTTAATCCCCAGCTGATGCTCTGCTACCGCTCGAGATACCCTTCCAAGCTCATTGTTATTCCATGTGAACATGTCATGAGGTCGAGTTAAGGCTGTCTTAACCTATTGACTAGTATCTTTGGGTAGTTCTTTACCAATTCTTAGAAGGCATTCTGGGTTGGAAGAATCCATACAATATTGTTCAAACTCTCCTTCTGAAGTGATACAATTTTCCTCACTATCTGGAAGTTGCGATTCGTATGCTTGATTTTTAGATTCTTGGAGTTCAGCAGAATAACACTCCTAGGCTTCAATTTCTTAATTGCGTCCAATTTTTGCCAATAAGTGGTGAAAATTGTCCGTAATTTTTGCCAAAAATTGAAAAAAATTGCACATAATTTTTGCCAATTACTGGTGAAAATTAGGTGCAATTTTTGCCAGAATTTTTGTCAAAAATTGTCGAAAATGGACCACAATTTTTGCTAATTTTGGGTAAAAATTGTGTACAAATTGCTCCATTTATTGACGCAAGTGACGCAGATTGGTATTTTATTTTCAAAATCAATTGTTTTGAGATCGATATTGAAATTTTTTTATATGTAAAAAGATATAAAATTAGATATCATTTGATAAATTAAACTTTATTTACGAAAGAATATAGTTATTGTTGACAAATTTGAGTTTTAGTATTTCAAAGTTTTAGAGAAATTTAAAAATTCTTAAAAGTAAATAGTAAATAATAAAAATTTTTAATATTATATATAGTCCAAAAAATAATTGTATATAATATGCCCGTTTTGAAAGACAAAACACATGTTTAATTGTTTATGTACTTATTATTCCATGAATTGGACAGTTTTAAGGGTGTTTGTTAAACATGATACATGAAGATAATTTTTTTTAATAAAGATCAACCATGGAGGTTACTATTCTTTTTGATGTTTCACACTACTTTTGGAGATTTCATACTACTTAATGTGAAAAATATGTAGAACTATTTAAATAGTAGCTAATGTGAATATTCATATGAATACTTCGCACTACCTTTAGAGATTTCACACTACTTAATGTGAAAAGTATGTGAAATTATTTAAATGGTGGTTAATGTGAATATGCACATTGATATTTACATTTATGCATTCACATTGGATGGAATTCCTATAAATAAGGGTATCATCCATTCATTTTTTTCATCTCCAATTTTATAAGAGAATCATATAATTGTAAAGGGTAAAAATTAGTATACTCAATTTTATATACTATAATTGTGAGGATTGTTAGATATATTTTGAAATCTAAATTTGAGAGTTAGTCACCATTAATTTTTTATCATATTGTCTTTAGTGGATATATTTAATTTGTCTTCGTCCGTGAACGTAAGCATATTGTCCAATCACATTAAATCCTTATCATCTTTTGTATGTGTTATTTTTTTTCCACCTTAATTTTTATTTCTCATATATAATTTTAATTTATCAATTATATCTAAAATATTATTTATTTATATGTTTATTTCTATAACAGTGTTTAATTGCTTCATGACGACGCAAGGTGAGATTCCACACTGTATGGCAAACTCAGCGACGAGAAACTTCCCTTTACTATCTCCAGAAGACCAATAGTTGACTCCAAACTCCATATAGAACGTGCCTCGATCTTTCTCACCTCAGTTTCGGTCCATTTGCTAACAAAACCATTCTTGTCCCCATACAAACTCTCCACTCAAATTAATTTATGCAAAGTTTTAAAAAGCTTCAATCACATTTCTAATTTATTATGAAATAATGATAGTTATTCCACAATAGCACTAGCACTGAAAGGGTTACTAAATGTGACCCTCATGTTTTGTAGTTGTAATCCTTTATTTTTCATTTTTTATTTTACCTTATGAAATATGCCCAAAAGATTTTATGAAAGGTGTAACTGGAAAATTTTTCTAGAAAGTGCGAAAGGACCTCCCGATATTCTTCTTGGAAGCACCTCCCAAACACGAGTGCTACTAAGAAGGAATTTTTTTTCAGAAGTCGGGTCTTTTTCTGCTGATATTGAAGAAATTTTGATGTATAATGATAAAATAATGAGTGTAGAAAAAAAAGTTAATTATTATGAAATAATATATGAATGTTTATATTAGTTAATTTCTTAAAGAGAACTAAACTCTTAAAATATAATTTCTAATCAAATCTAATTTTTTTCTATTAAATTTTAAATTTTTATAAACTTTTATACTATTCGCCTATATATAGAATTATATAATAATATTAATAATATATATATATTAGTCTTGATTCTTAAATTTTACTTTCTTTTTTATATTTTATCTTTTTTTTTAAAAAAATTTTAAATTATTATTCTTTAAATATATTAAATAATATTTTTACTTTAATTCTACATTATCAATATTCAAATCAATATTCAAATCACGTCAATCAAATCTAGTGAGAAAGAAAGGATGAAAATGAGTGTTGGAGATTGCAGATAGCAAAAAGGAACTGCGCGTCCAAGGAGTGTCGGAGGTTGCAGATAGCAAAAAGGAACTTGCGCGTCAAGGGTAAAAATACTGAACTGTGGAATCTGACTGTGATGACAATCAAGTCAATCTGGTTGGCGGCTTTTGGTGTCCATCCTTCTCTTTCGATCTCATTGGATTTGCTTATAAGGACATATCAAGACATCAAACTTTCAAATTGTACTCTTTAGCTTGAAAAATTGAAGGAACTCACCATGGCAGAAACATTTGCAGATATACTATCAAAGCTTGCTGGATTAACCTTCTTTCTAGGCACAATTCAGCAGCTATTTCCCAACAAACTTCGAGTTTATATCGAACAGTTATGGGCTAACCTATTCAGCTTTTTCTATCCATATATGCAAATCACATTTCGAGAATACAATAGTGGTGTACCCAATGAAGCCTATTATTTCATCAAGATTTATCTTGGAACCAAGTCCAGCAAGAGAGCAAGGTATCTCAACGCTGAAAAATCCGGAAATAGCAAGTCTGTTTCCATCAGTTTGGATGAAGGTGAAGCATTTGTTGATGTTTTTCAGGGGATTGAGCTTAAATGGCAGGCCTACAAGGACAGAATTCAGGATAATTCTACATCGCGATCACGGGTTAGTGCTCCATTAGAGAAGAACTATTATGTTCTGGTTTTTCATAAACGGTTTTGTGATATTGTCGCCGGGATTTACTTGGATCATGTGGTGGAAGAGGGCAAAGCAATCGAGTTGAAGAATCGGAGAAGGAAACTTTTTTCGAATAAGAAGATTGACGATTGGTACTGGGATGGAGGAAAATGGAACCATATCAACTTCGAGCATCCTGCAACATTTGATACTCTGGCTATGGATCCTAAGAAGAAGAAAGAAATTATCGATGATCTCAAGAGTTTTCGACAGGGAAAAGATTATTATGCGAAGATTGGCAAGGCCTGGAAGAGGGGATATCTTCTTTTTGGTCCACCAGGAACTGGAAAATCAACAATGATTGCTGCCATAGCCAATTTCATGGACTATGACATCTATGATCTTGAGCTATCATCTGTTCAGGATAATGCAGAGCTGAAGCAGCTACTGATAGACACCAGAAGTAAATCGATTATTGTGATCGAGGATATCGATTGCTCGCTTGATCTCACCGGAAAACGAAACAAGAAAAAGGAAACCAACGAGAGTGAAGAAGATCAAGAGAAGGAGAAGAGTACTTCAGGGGAAGACGAGGATCGGAAAAGCAACAAAAGCAAGGTAACACTTTCTGGGCTTTTGAATTTCATTGATGGGATATGGTCAGCTTGTGGCCAAGAAAGGATCATCATCTTCACTACGAATCACGTTGAAAAACTTGATCCTGCCCTCATTAGGAGAGGAAGAATGGATTTGCATATTGAAATGTCATATTGCAAATTTGAAGCATTCAAGATTTTGGCGAAGAATTATTTGGACATTGATTCTCATCCTTTGTTTGGAGAGATTGGAAAGTTATTGGAGGAAACCCGTATGAGCCCTTGTGATGTTGCTGAGAATTTGATGCCAAAGAAAGATTCAAGAGATGCTGAGACTTGTTTGAAGGGTCTAATTGAAGCTTGCAAGGCTTCAAAGGAGAATGCAAGATTGAAGGGCAACAGAAGTAGTGACCCCAAAGATAAAAAGTTGTCTGTAAATTTCTTCTTCAAGAAATTTACTTCTTCAAGAACCAAGCGAAAGCGAAAAGGTAGTAGTTAGCAAAATTGTGTTAGTAAATGTGATGAAATTAGGCTCTTTGATGCAAGTTCATGTGTTCTCCATTAAAAGGAAAAGAAAAAGGAAAGAAAAGTGTTATCTTTCCTTAGGACTATATTTGAAGCGTTATGTATTCTCATGTTTGGAGGACGAGATTGTGAAGACAGAAATAAGAATTCTTCACATTATGGTCATGTGTTACTGAGTCTGGGTTTTCAATTTATTCATTTTCCCTAATAAATCACTTCTTTGGGAACATATTGATATAGACTTATAGTGGACAAGGGCTCCAGAAAAAGATTTATTTGAGGACAGTGCCAAAATCCAATTAGACCAACCACACATCTGTGATTCTCCAGCAATGCTACTCGGATGTTTTTTCTTGAAAATTTTCCATTTCCTGTGGAGTATGTGTTAGTTGTTGTGAGAGAATATATGTGTTTAGAATAAATTAAAAATATTAAAATATTTCATTTTAAAATATAAAATTTTATAATACAATTGATATAATATTTTTAAAATTTATGATCTTTTAAACTGAACGCATAATAAAAATTTTCAATTTCATTCTATAAAGCATCAGAAAGTTCCTTTTCGAGGATTTGTTGGAGATATGCATGTTCGCTCTACGGGGAACTTCCCCGTGCGAAGTTCAACAACAACAAACTATAGAGTTTTGAACCCCCAAAAATTGAAGAACGAGCACAGTATAAAACCTTCTTTTCCTCTATTAAGGTCCTGGTGCAGCAGCAATTGTTGTTGTTATCCCTCCTCAAAATATAAAGCCTTTTTTGGCATTTTTTGTGTATATTAAAGAAGGTAAAATTAAGAATCTTTTTTTTATTTTTAAATAATTTTATTAATATAATAAATAAAAAATTATATTTATGATGATGGTAACTATAAATAAATAATTTTTAAAATTCGTAAAATATCAAATATTTTAAGAATGAAAAAAATGATTAAAAAATTTTATATTTTAAAACAAAATGAGTAATATTTTGAATCATATTTTAATCGGCAATATACATATAAATTTATATTCATTAGTTGAAAATATCTTCATAAAAAAGGAATAATAAAACTAGAAATGACAATGGAGACTGGGGACCCCCACCCCCAACCCTCGTGCAGCTTCCCTTTCCTCAGTACTCATTCTCAGCCTCGTAAGTAAGGATGAAATCAATCCCCATCCTCGATTCAGGGAGAAAAGTATAGCCTCCATCTTCAGCTCGGTTGGCCTAGCCCTAAGTGGGGAATCGAGAGTGAAATTCCCCAACAGTCCTACAGGGGAATCAAGGATAAAAATTTCTACAATTCTCAATTACCATATAATATTTAAAAAATAAAAATTTTGTTCTTAAAAAACAAATACTATAAAATTAGGAAAACAACTTCTTACCTATATAAGATATCAATTATTTTATTGTGGCTTAACTTTAATAAGGGTGTATTTGGATTGCTTCCCGATACGGAGTACGATGCAAATATCTCACTTGGGTCTCACTTTTTTCTCTTATTAAAAATTCTCTCTCCCGAAACCAAAGGCAAAAAATCTCAAAACAAAACACTATCCAATCACACCCTAAGTTTTTAGAAGAATCATGTTAAATAAAATAAAATAACATCCTTTAGTCTTTTAAAAGAAAAAAAGAAATAACATCAATTGTAAGTCTTTATTTGTTTTAAAATATAAAGTCTTTTGACACTTGTTGTATAGATTAAGAAAAAAGAAAATAAGAGATATTTTTTTATTATATTCTTAACTAATTTAATTTATTTTCAACTAATGTGAAATAGAAAGAAAAAATTATATTTATAGATAAGTGTATAATTTAAAAAGTAATTTTTAAAATCTGTAAAATGCTAAATATTTTGAGGGGGAAAAAAAAAAGGGCCTAAGATACCTTATTCTCAGCCCCGCAAGTAAGGATGAAATCAATCTCCATCCTCGATTCAGTGAGAAAAGTATGGCCTCCATCTACAACTCAGCTGGCATTATCCCAAGTGGAGAATTGGGAATCAAATTCCCCAACATGCCAACTAGAGAATTAGGGATAAAAATCTTCACAATTTAATACGAATATTTTTTTAAAAATAAAAATTTTATTCTTAAAAAATATTAAATTAGAAAAAATAACTCCCTACCTATATAAAAAACACATAATATTTTATTGTGTCTTAAATTTAATAAATTTTAAAATAATCATGTTTAATAAAATAAAAATAACATTCTTTGATCCTTAAAAAAAAAGAGAAATGATATCTATTGTAATACTCCATTTGTTTCAAAATATAAGATATTTTGGCACTTTTTGTATAGATTAAGGAAGAAAAAAATAAAAGATATATTTTATTATATTATTAATTAATTTAATTTATTAATTAATGATAAACATTTTGAAAAAGAAAAGAAATGTCCAAAATGTTTTATATTTTGAAATGAAAGGAATATTTCTTCCCTTCAATATATTTATTTGTTTATTTCCCAAAGAATCTAATTAAATAAGCAATTTGAATTTAATGTTATGTAATTTATATTATGGATAAGAAAGCCTTTTAATATCTGTATAATTAATTTTAAAAAAGTTCTAGATAATGGAGAGGAAATTCAACATGAAGACAAGGGAGGAAATATTAGGACAAAATAGGATGCGTGGGGCCGAATGGGCTGGAAGGCACGCCTAACCCCACCCCAGTAGTGAGGAGGACTTCTCCCTCCTCCCCCGCTTTGGGTTAAGGGTCTTCAGTCAACTCTAAATAAAGTCCTACCTTATATAATAAAGATTGAATCTCTAACCTTATAATTAAGAAGCATCAACTCTTATTGTTATACAAAACCTTACCCATTGACTTTATGCTTTTTGGGGATTGAATTTGATTAGAGTGAAGTTTGTTCATATATTTTTATTTTTAGAGAAAGGTTAGAGGATTCGTTTTTTATTTTATTTTTAGTAAGATTATACCTCTTATTAATAATTAATACGACGGTCAATTAAGTCGGACGGGCCTGAGACCGACTCATTCGAATAGCTTAATTGCGGCTCGAATTAAGATTTTCAATTCGAATAACTTTTCAGATCGAGCTCGGGCTAAGAAAAGCTCATTCTGATTTAACACGGTCAGTAATATATATATATATATATATATATATATATATATATATATATATATATATATATATATATATATATATATATATATATATATATATATATATTTATATGTATATATATATAATAATATTATTATTATATTATTAAAAATTATTATTATTATATAAAAAATTAAAAAAATTGAGTTAGGACCTGTTCAAGTCTGAGAGCCAAACTTGAGCTTATATTTTATCAGCCCAAAACAATCGGATCGAATTCAAACTTAACAAACCCCTGCTCACGTAACTCCATTGACACCCTAATTGTTAACTTAACTAACAAGAAAACCCCAAACAATGAATCTAGCCCCAGTAAATTCATCCTTAAAGCAGGTGGATCAATCTTGACTGTGCAATCGAATCAAAATTCTTGAGTTAATTAATTAATAAAGTAATGCCAAAAAGAGATCTCCCAAATGCCATGAGTGACATGTGTGAATCATTTCACACACGAAAGTAACAAAAATTTATTAGAATGGAAGACAAAAAGCATATAAAGTTACAATCTTAGAAACTTCCCAAAATTTTATATAATTGGCTAAAGACACTTTCGGAAAGCATTCGTGTCATCATGCAAGGAATGTACAATGGAGGTATCTTTGTCTATGGCATTTCTTAACGCGTAGTTTCATTTGCAATTAAATTCTCCATCATCGACCGTCACCTTACTTAAATAAATTAAGCGTATTTAGATTAAATTTTTATTTAAGTTGAGTTATATTAAGAATTTAAAAAATAAATTATTGGTAAGAAAAGAAGTGGGGTCTAAAGTGAAAAATGAGAAAAAGTAAAAATTTTTTAATTTAAATTTTTAAAAAGTCTTTTAGTTAATTTTTTTATAGTTGTTGGATTATAGGATTATTTTAAATCGTTTAAAATGTGTTATTTAGAATTTTGTTAAAGTAATTAATTAATTTATTTTAGTAAAATACTAAAGATTAAGAGTGAAATGAGTATAAACATAATAATTGACTTTCAATAGTTCTAAAGCAACAAATATTCTTGAACAAAGAAGATTAATCCAAATTTATATAGATTAAAAAAACAAAGGGATAAAAATAATCTATTCTTGAAAATGTGGATATTTAATTTTTAGATATATAAAAAAGGTAAATGTAGATATTAAATTTTGAATAGAGAAATTATATTTTGAATGTTATGTCCCATTATTATCAAACAAATCTATGTTACAGGTATATCATGTTAATAAAAACAAAGGTGTTCACTTAGGCCGGCTGGCCTCTCTAGAGCTCTATATATAGGATAGACTTCCAAGGGACATGGAAAACCCAAGTCACCAGAGTAACCGAAATTACGAACAGTTTCTATTCTGAGAAAGTGATCACATAACCAGAGAGATCAAAGTATGGGAGGAACACTTGGAGAACTATTCTCAAAGTTTGCTGGGATAACCTTCATTTTGAGCACAATTCAGCAACTAGTCCCACTGGGACTCCAAAACTACGTGGAAAACTTGTGGTATAGGGTGATGTTCTTCTTCTTTCCCTATATTCACATTACATTCTATGAATACACTAATGGCTTCCGGAATGAGGCTATTCTGCCATTAGAACCTATCTTGGTTCCAAGTCCTACAAGCATGCCAAATATCTCCAGGCCGATAAGCCGGAAAGTAGCAAGTTCCTGGCTATTAGCTTGGAAGATGGAGAAGAAATCATCGATGAATTTAAAGGGTTAGAGTTTCACTGGCAGGCTCATAAGGAAATAATTCGAGATTTTTCATCTTCATCCAGATCGAGGTTGATCAGTGGTCATTTTGAGAAGAAATCTTATGTTCTGACCTTTCGGAAACTGCATCAGGACATAGTCACAGAAGTATACTTGAACCATGTGATGGAGGAAAGCAAGGAAATCGAGTACAAGAACAGGAGAAGAAAGCTTTACACAAATAACAATGGTGGGGATTTCTGGTATGGACCCATGTGGAACTACATAAACTTTGAGCATCCTGCAACATTTGATACCCTTGCAATGGATCCCAAGAAGAAGCAAGAAATCATTGATGATCTCGTGAATTTTCAGAAGAGGAAAGATTATTATGCAACGGTTGGCAAGGCATGGAAGAGGGGCTATCTTCTTCATGGCCCTCCTGGAACTGGTAAGTCCACCATGATTGCAGCCATTGCCAATTTTATTGACTATGATATTTATGATCTTGAACTTACATCAGTCAAGAACAACTCTGAGCTCAAGCATTTACTAATCGACACCACCAGTAAATCCATAATCGTTATCGAGGATATCGATTGCTCGCTTGATCTTACCAGAGCACGAAACAGAAAATCGAGCAGGAATCTTGGAGAAAATGATCAAGAAAAGGAGAAGAAAAGCGAGGTTACTCTATCAGGGCTTCTGAACTTCATTGATGGAATATGGTCAGCTTGTGGGAAAGAAAGGATCATCATTTTCACTACAAATCATGTAGAGAAACTTGATCCAGCGCTCATTCGACGAGGACGGATGGACATGCATATCGAAATGTCGTACTGCAAATTTGAAGCGTTTAAGATTTGGCAAAAAACTATCTGGGAACTGATTCACACCCTTTGTTTGGAGAAATTGGACATCTGTTGGAGGAAACAAATACGAGCCCTTGTGACGTTGCAGAGAATTTGATGACTGGTTCAACAGATGCGGACAGTTGTTTGAAGAACCTGATTCAAATTCTTAAGGCTGCACCCAAAGAAAACGGAAGATCAGAGCACCAAATGAAAGCAAAGCCAAAACTGATGAAGAAAATTCGAAGGCTCCTTCGGAGATGAAGTTGCTCTGTTTGGCTAATGCAGTATCTTCTAATTGTATATTGTACTTTGAACTTTCCCATTTTTCTTTTTCTTTTTAGTTTTTTTAAATATTAAGCCTTGGACTTCAAGAATTATGATTTAGGGATTTGACAATTCCACTGTTAGGATATTCGTGTATAACGAAGTAACCATTCATTTCTCCCTTGCCTTTTCTCTTTTTCTATGATGCATAATGTAGAAGGAATGAGTTTGTTTCTTTGTTCTTTTGCTACTTGAGTACAAGAGATTGTGATGAGAGGTTTAATGTGCAATTCATCCTTATTAAACAAATATAACTTATCAAGAGTATTTTCATAAAAAATGATACTCCATTCGTCGACAATTGAATATTTTGTTTTGACTTAACACACAATTAAGGAGAGTTTTTTAATTATAGGAAAATTAATATGATATTCTTATTAATTAAAAAGATTAATAATATGATAACATGTTAGTGAAACTTAAATTTCTTAAATCAAGAGAATGAAAGAGGTTATTAATGGAGCCCTTGTGGTTGTAAAACTTATTTTTCTTAAATTAATAAGGTTATTAATGAAAGTTTAGATAAAATATATAACTATTTTAAAAAATATATATTTAATTATTAATATCTATAAATATAAATATAAATATTTAATTGTGAACCAATAAAATAAAATTTAACATAAATCTAAAATCTATTAAAGTTTTATTAGATTTTTGCTTTTATACTTAATGTTAATTTTAATTTCCAAAACCTATAACGAAATTTTATTACTTTTATGTGTGGCAATAGAGAAGGAGGAAGGGAGAGAAGGGGAATAGGGAAATAAAAGAAAATAAAAACATTTATAAAAGTAATAGGGGTAAAAATGTCTTTAAAATTTAAATTTTATTAATTTGAATCAAATGAAAGTTTGAGGGGTTATCGAAGCAATTAAACATTCCAGGGGCTAGTGTGATAATTGATAAAGTTTGGGGGTGAATGCAAATAGTCATTGGAAAAAAAAGGAGAAAAAGAAAAAGAAAAAACACTGTACTCTGTGCAGAAATAGTGCTATGAAAAATAGAAGACGAACATAACGGAAGCTAGCTTGGGTTCCCAGCGACGCAATCGTTTCTTCGAGAACGTGTAGGGTTTTAGCTTGGCAAAGCGAATCCTTCGATCAATTTCTTCTAATTTCCACTTCCGAGATTCGTTAGCTGCATTTCTAATCAACACGCCGCCATGTTGCGCAGGTAATCATCAAATGTTGATACTCATACTGACATTAATGGCCAACTTGGATTGGCATTTTAACCAAAGGATTTTTATTTTTCTTTTATTTTTTTACTTTGAATCTCATTTCTCCATCCACAAACAATTCACTTTTATAATTTTCAGTACAACTCAACTAAAAAACAAGTCAATCCAATCTCAGCCTAAAAGTTTTTCCTTCAAAAATTTTAATTTAATGCTTTCGAGCTATTTTTCTCTGAAATTTTAACAATATGCTTCTGATTGTTTTATATTTAGGGTTATCGTTTAGAAAATTCTGGATTGGCAGTCTAATTTTTGTGAAATAACTTTAAACCAATCCAGGTCGATTTTGCAGCTCTCTTCTTGTCGGTCAGATAGAAGGATTCCTATTCAAATAACATCTCAGGTTTGTGTTTTGTGTAATTTGATAGCTGAATTTCGTTTTCAGTACACCGAATGCCCTCTGATATTGTGATGTTTAACGTAAAAATGTGATTTGCAATAGAAGAAAGAAGGAAAAGATTTTAGGCTTAGCTGATTAGTATTGCTTAATCAAACTGAAGTAATTGATGCTTCATACGAAGAGAAGTCAATGATGACATTTCTACTAACTGCATTGGCAGACATTGGTTAGTGAAGTTCCTTGAATGATGTTGATTAGGTGGTTATATCACTCAAACTGTAATCTTTGTGATTGTCGTGGACTCTTAAATGCATGATTTTGTTCAGTCATGAGGCATTGTATGTCTTTCAAAGTAATGGTTAGAAAATGTTGTATTGGCTGGCTAGTAAGCTTCTCTTTTCATATTTAGGAGAAGGAATGGCCCCCAGTCTATACTAGTGACACGAGGAAAGCCTTAGTTAGAGATAGGTTTCGAAGGCTGTGGTTCAGAAGGTATTATTATGCTCGTATGTCTGGAATTACGGAGGCTCCATAACAATCTTGAATAATTTTCTTCTACATTGAAATGGTGCGGACAAAGATTTATCCTTCTTTGAATAAATATGAGGAAAAAGATGGCATTCTTCAAGCTTGGAGATGGATAAAAACTTTAAAGGGCTGCGGATGCTCCCAACTTTAGACCAATTTATTGGTGACATCAAGTGATGTCATCCTAGAAACCTGATGGGTACATTGACAACTGAATTAGATTATTGGTCTGTGCTTTTGACCATGCATTTTGGATGGAACTTATGAAGACCAATAAATGGATATACAGTAGAATGGCTCATTATATTGAAATTAAAGTGAAGTAGAGATATTTCTGGGCTTATTGGTTGCTTAGAGTGAGAAAAAATCATCCATATTTATTTTTGAGTGAAATGTGGTGGATTTGGTTGCAAGATGTGAAAGTGGTTGGAGAATATGACAGAAACCAGAGATGGCTTACATTAGGAATTTAGAGATTGACTTGAAGATAGTGTGCATATTTGTATGATGAGTAGTGAACAAAAAACAGGTGTTTATCAGGCAGGACATATTGAAAGCTTCATACTTACTAGAGGACCACCTTTAAGTAGTGGCTCTTGAAATTTGAATCCTGGAAGACTTGAAGGATGGAACTCTTGAAGGAGAATTGTATATAAGGATTTGTATACTTGCTAGAGGACAACATTTAAGTAGTAACCGTTGTATAACAAATTGAAAGAATGCCCTATTAGGATTTGTATATCCACTCATTTACAATATGCACGCTAATGTAAAATGACAGAAATTATTAGCAGATCAATTAAGACTTCAAATTGACCCAGAGGGGAAACTGTGCCTTTAGAAAGTGTATTGGTGCTTGTTGGATTGGCCAAAGTGAAGGTCTAGTAGGCAGCTGCCATAAGAGCAAGTTAAAAAATTTCACTCAATATTTCTTTTGTAACCAAGGTAACGTTGAAGCCTTACACCAACAACTTTCCTTCTTGGTTCAATACACCACAGAATGGTCCCCTATGTGATATCAGGGTCTTTTTTTTTTTTTGGTCCCACTTTTTCGTGGGGCAGTGGTCAGTTTATGGCAGATTTCAAATTGTAACTTATCGTCAATCTTGTGATTCCCCTGTCGGCTGTTGTCAGTTGACCTTGTTAACACAAGTAGCAAATCTGAAATATTGTAGGTTCAAATGACTTTGAATGACTTACTTTAATTTAATTCATCAAATTGATTTTTCTTTCTAGATAATCTAACAATGTTTTGGAACCATTGGAGCAGATACCTTCATTTCTTTCCTCTAGGAAAGCTTTCTCAGTTGCATCAGACCAAAATGGACCTCAAAGGCCAGGCTCAAATGGCAAACAACCTGAGTCTGGAAGTCCTCTGTCAAAGATCGTAGTTGGAAGTGTTGCATTGGGAGCTGCAATCATTGCTGCTCATCAGACTGGTTATTTGGACAAATATCTTGTCAAAGAGCCACATGGTACTCTGGAGTCTGAAAAGATTGGCTCTCTTCATAAAGATTCACAAGTTTTGCCAGAAAGTAGTAAAAGTTTAAAAGCGGATGAACATGTGGAAGAACCAACTGTGACTCCCAGTTTTCAGGACTCAGATGCAACACCTCCAACTGTGGAACATGCGGAGAAAAGCATTGAAGCTCTTTCAGATCCAACTCCTAAAGAAGATTCAAGCATAAGAGAAGAAGATAATCAATTTCGAGCACAAGATACAGCAGAACTGAAACAAGCAGGTGCTAACCATATGCAAGAAGAACAGTTATCTAGTTCAGTGGAAAGCAGCTCTAAATCTGATGATAAAGGTATGGATTCTAGTGAGCAATTCAAAGCGAGTCTAGACCGGAAGGCACCCGAGTTGAAAACTGATGGGGAACAGCATACAGCAGTTGACATGGCCCCATCGCTTACCAAGGATGATTCTGCTCCTACAGAAAATGATGTGAATTCTGTGCCCATGCCCGAAGTCACTAGTCAAGACTCACCTCACGTACGAGTTGATTCTCCTGCAGATTTAAGTATTGTTGTCTGAACTTTGAGTTCAATTGGATTGCTCTCACATAGAGCAAACTTTTGCAGGATAATCTGGACAGTGGAATGAGGCAGCAAGGTTCCCTCCTTGACGAATACCTTCTGAGAGAGAAAGGTGAAGAGCCTGCTACAGCTTCATCCAGCAAATCCAAGGTTGGTGTGGCTTTGCAAAAGACTTCTTAATGAAGCTTCTTGCAGGAAGAACTTGTGATATATTAGATATTACTATCTTAAAGGCATTGGGAGGTCCTCACTCCATCACATCTGAATTGGTTTCCCAAATGTTCAGGATTTATCTGGGATCGAGGGGACCTATATATCCGAGGATGGAAAATTGGTTCTTGATTTCTTACAAGCTATTCATGCAGCGGAGCAGAGACAAGCAGAGTTAGATGTCCATGTTTACAGTGAAGAGAAAAGAATGTTGAAGGTATGTTCTTCAATATTATAGATTGAAGTTCAACTTTTCAGTACTTTCATGTGATTTCTAGAAGTTTTATTATTATTAGACAATGCCTTTAATGCTAGCTGATCTTATGTTCTATTATATCAGGAAAAGTATGAGAAGGAACTAAAGGATGCTAGGGCCAGGGAACTTATGTATGCTGAAAGAGAAGCAATTCTCGATAAGGTTATAAAGATCCCTAACCATTCTCCTTTTTATTATCCTATTCATGCATATGCTATTCACTTTCATTTAACCATTACTCTTAGCTTTGAACTCATGTTATCCAAATGCCCCAATTTTGTTAAATATTTTGTTTGTTATGCAAGTTAGAGGTGCTTTTCTAAAAGTGATTACTTTTTCTGCATTAAATTACTTTTTTGCTTTTTCTTTTAATGCACACTATATGGCTTTATGTCCAATTTGCTGATATAGATACTTGCATGGGATTCTTTTTTTTTTTTTTTTTTTTTGTTTCTTGGTTGTCTTGTTATTGGAGTAATCTATCTAATTGAACCATTTACAGGAATTAAACAAGGAAAGAGTGAAAGCCGCTGCAGCACTGAAATCACTCCAAGAAAAATTGGAAGAGAAACACAAGATGGAGCTTAAAGAGAAGGTACCTGTTTATTGGCTGATGACCTATTCACTTACCAAGGATAGAGCTATCTGATTGATTGTTCAGATATATATACATATACGAACACCTATTTTGAGCTGCATATTTGTATGTTGATACTTAAAATGCAGGAAACCGAAGCAGAAATGAAGCTGAAAAAATTGGAGGAGCTAGCTAAAGCAGAACTGGCTGCAGCAATTGTGAATGAGAAAGCCTCCCAGATTGAAAAAATGGCAGAAGCAAACCTTCATGTATGTATCTTTGTGCCAAGATTGCTCTGGACATGTAGAAAAAAATGGAAACTAGTCTATTGCATGTGTTTCAATTCAATTGGAATTCATCAGCCATAGTGAGTATCACTTTTCATGTATGTGGTCTTACTCTATGACCTGGTAATGAAATATTGGTCTCATTTTGATGCATTTCTAAATGATATTTGTTTAATTACCTTGGAAGACGCTTTATGAGTTGTTAAATAGTAAATCTCTTATTTATCTCTTTTATGGAGTATCTAGTTCATATATAGTATTCCATGTGCGGCACACAGTATGGATATGTATGCATGTCTTTGTGTTCTTGCATTAAAAGTGCATAATGGTTTTGAAATTTATAATCTCATTTTAGGCAGCACCTGGTGTCATTACATGCATACTGTGCATTCATCCATCTCTTTTGCTAAAAGTAACAGTGACTTGAGATGCATGCTCCAATTGTTACACCAAGATGATTAGGATTTATTGACAATACAGTCTAATGATATCACAGATTAATGCCTTGTGCATGGCATTTTATGCGCGCTCTGAGGAGGCACGCCAGAGTCATTCTGTTCACAAGCTTGCCCTGGTAATGTTCTTTCACAAATCTACATGTTGCATGAAAGAATTTTGTTTGGCCAGTATTCCCTGTATCCAAAATTGAATGTCCACTTGGCGTATTACATTTGGTTAAGATAAAAAAAAAGGCCGGAATTGAACATACATTTGTGGACTAATAAGTGCTTAATTAATAGGTATCAGCAGAAGCTCTGTGCGTATAAAAGTTCCATAATGATTTTACCATGAGACATGGTACAACTGTTTGACTTCCATAACTACTGCAATGCTGATTCTTTGATTTTGCCTTGACATATAAAATTTATAGAAGCATTTTCCATTATGAATATTGATTGCAACTATAATGCATCAATTATTTTCCATCAGAAGATTTAATTTAGAGAATTTAATCCAATGTGGTCTCTGCTTAATTCACATGTATGGACATATCAATTACTCCCTCTGTTTCATAATAGGTCTCTTCTTTTGATTAGTTACAAAATTTAGAAGAGATTTTGAGCATTCCAATTTTTCCCTAATTGGATGAATGGCAAAATTGTTAATTCACCTATATGTAAGTGGCACTTATGGAGGCTTTGAGGAGACATCGTAGACCAATAACTCTTTAAGTTAGGTTTATAATTGAGGACAATAGTGGAAATGTAATTAGCAAGAATGATGAATATAGGAAATAGACATTCATTTTTGAACATCCAAAAACAGAAATGAGGACACTGAATTTGAGAAGGAGCACTCCTTCCTAAAGCGAGAGAGTTTCAGCAGCTCCAGTGTTTGAATTTGTGCTTTTTTCTGCATAGCCTTATTCTGATAGGGTTGGAAAAAATGGGAAGCCTTTACTGATGCATAAAATTCAATAATGTAGCCAAATGAGATTGATAATTTATATTGGCTAAATGAAGGAATTTGTGGTTGTCACAAGCCAATTATAGCTATCCTGAAAACTTTTACACAACTACATTTTTGCTTTAGAAGGGGAGAAAGGGAGCTTATAGTTGGATTGAATTTCAATTAGAAATATTTTCAGCTGAAGCGTGTACAAAAATCATATTTTGTGCTTGTCTTTTGTTTGAAATACTCCAGAGACTTTCTAAAACTTTGAGGTATTTGCCTGTGCAGCTGTGCTTTGTTTGAACAAAGTGCTTCCTTTGTCATATTCATGATGTGAAGTTCCTAATGCAGTCTAATGCCTATGCAAATTTAGAACTTCATTCTTACCTGTCTTGTGGGAATTATATTCTTGAAGCAGTATAGGGGAGGAATGCTGTTTTGTGGACCTGTCCAGAGACTAGAAAATGATATGAGATTGGGGGTCTTTCTGAGTCTAGAAAAATTGCCAAGTCTGGTTTTCTGATTCATCTTTTAATCCTACCCAACTCCCTTGCACTTTCTCATTTGCCATGGATCCAACCTCAACTTCAGCATGTTGTGTTCATGAAAACTCTGCACAATAGATCTCCTCATTTTTCACCTCTGGTTACTTAGCATTTCATATTAAAATATTTGCATAATGACGATTCAATTAACTGCATAGGATGACGGAACTCTGTCATTGAAGGTAAAGGGCTAGTAGATTTCACTTCCTTTATAGCAGTGGCAAACAAATATGCATATTGATCCTCACCCGGAAGGAATATGTTCCTAACCCTTAATTGCTGTTATGGGATTCCTACAGTATGACATGTAGAGTATGTAAATTAAGTGGCAAATAATCTTTATATATCATTATTGGATTCATCTCCATTTCTTTCCATGTACTAATTTTCAAAGATGGGTGATCTATGCACTTTGTGCGTTGTGGTTCTGAAAGTAATTTTCCGTAGAATTTTCTGCTGCAGTAGTTGATTAGTTTGCAGGACTACTATTGAGCTTTTAGATTCTTGGTGTAAAAGTAGTACCTCCAGCACTCAATCTCGCCAAAAATTAGGGTTCAGTTTTCTCCCATACTGGGAAGCCTTACATTATACTACGTTGTCAACTAACACAGCATATTACCCTCTCCCCCAGCCTAATAGGGGAAAAAGTGTGTCTCTTTGTATTCCAAGAAAAGCAAAATGAAAAGCCTAATGGTTGCCATTCGCCATTCTATGCTCCTCCTTTCTTGTACTTTCCTTTTCTTCAAGGGCAATACTTGATTAAATGGTTCTTTCAGAATGGTAATTTTTCAATGATAATATTCAATCGTACAAATTTTGAACTATATTAGGGAAAAATGCTTCCTCAAAAGGTTTTCTGAGAAGTTATATATTTGATCTTTTGACCTGGCTACATGTTGTCTTTATCTATGGCATTATGGTCTGATCTAGTTATTTGTACTTTGCAGGGAGCTCTAGCCCTAGAAGATGCCCTTTCCAAAGGGCTGCCAATTCAGAAGGAAATAGAGGCTCTAAGCACATACCTCGAAGGCATTGACAAAGACTCACTTCTGGACTTGGTTCTATCCTCTCTCCCTGAAGAGACACGGAAGAATGGCACTGATACCTTGTTGCAGTTGAATCATAAGGCAAGTTGTTTGAAGGCCATATTTTTATACTGTAATCAAATATTATAAGAATTCAGGGTTTCAGATGTGCATTCCTTAGGTCAATGACTTCTACTGAAAAATGAATGGAAGTATCATGTGAAAACCTAATCTTCACATCAGAGAAAGCTACAGTGATTATTTTATATAGGGGATATGATAGTGGAAAAAGTTTATACGCAACAACTTAGTTCTGTTGTCTAAGCAATAAAGCATGATTCAAGTAACTATTTCATTGTCTTATATACCAAAAGGATATCTTCATTGTTTCGAGTAGGGAAGAACCAATGTTATTGTTTTCTCAATCATCTCGTTCTGGTATTATGAAATTTGAATCTTTTAGATGTTTTCATTCTTCTTAATCCTTCCTTTAGCTATGAAATGTTATGGTTGTGTGGTCCGCTTGAGCAGTTTTTCCAATTTCTAGCTGACGTACACATATCTTGTAGCTATCTGAAAAGTAATATTTATTTTCATGATACGTAGAACTATTTCTGTTTGTGTCTGCTTTCTTTTCCTTTTCAGCTCTTTGAGTTTTCACTTTCCAGTTCTTGGTTTGTAGTGTTGAAACTGTTTCCACGATGGTAATATTCTGCAAAAAAAAAAAAAAAATCCAGCAACTTGTAAGAAACTGAATATTTGAAAATGCTTGCAGTTTGATACCTTGAAAGGGACACTGCGGCACTTCAGCTTGATTCCACCGGGAGGGGGTGGCATTTTGTCACACTCATTGGCTCATGTGGCTTCCTGGTTGAAGGTACTTTTCTTATGACTGATGATTTGTCAATTCTGATTCATTATTTGATGTGATTCGCCTTTCTGGTATCAGGTTAAGGAGGCCAACCAGTCTGGTGATGGCGTTGAATCTCTCATTACCAAAGTAGAGAACTTCTTAGCTCAAGGGAAACTCAAGGAAGCTGCAGATGCTCTTGAGAATGGTGTCAAAGGAACCCAGGCAGCAGAAGTTGTTGATGATTGGATTAGGCGAGCTAGGAACAGAGCTGTTACTGAGCAAGCTTTGACCTTGCTACAATCGTACGCCACTTCCATCAGCCTGACATAAACTACTCCCTCCATCTATTTTGGGTCTAACTATACGTTTTCCCATTTCGTGCAAGCTAGATCGTCATAGTGTACAAGCGTAGTAGAGTTCTGGTTTCTTCAAGGATAATTTTTGGGGAAATTTGTTTAATTAATGGCAGCAATTTTCTCTTGTTGCCATTCATAGACTGTGTTTAAACTTTTACCAAGCTGTCCCTTCAGTTGGGAGGCTACCAAAGCACCATATATTTCAGTTCTGTTTTCTGAAAGAGCTGAGTTGTACACAATAATTACTGCCTGAAATTCACAGCCAACTGCCAAAAATTGAAAGCATTTCAAATTTGAGTAATTTGGGCATCTCAGCAAACCTCTTCACTCTCCATTTGCATGTATCTGTTCCTTCTGCGACTAAACAAACACATTCATATGCGGGTGTGCTGCTTTTGAATATGTATTTGCTTCCTCCCTAGGGATGGCTCTGTGGATCGTTACTTGGAAAATAACCTTGCATGTAGAGTTCATTGTCTTTCCCCATTCAAACAGGAGCATAGAAATCTTTCCGATTTTAAAACAACAAAAATAAAACAGAAGGCAGAGTTGCAAAGAAAATGTCCACTCTATAATATTGCACTTGGAGTGGTACAGTTAACTATTATGGGTTGCTTTAGAAACACATTATGTGTTATTTATAATATATAATATATAAATAGTTCTTTTTTTAAAAAAAAATTAATGTTTTATATTATTTGTTATATAGATTATATAATGTATCATGTAAACTACGAAGTATATTAAAATATTATATAAAATTTTAACTATCTGTAACAATTATAATTCTAAGAATTTTTTACATGTCATATCGTATTAACTTTAAATTCATCTAGTTAAACTTGTGATAAATTTATAATTAAATTTTAAAAAGGTTTTAATATATTATTTAATATATCAATTAAATTATGGATATATTACAGTATTATTGATATACTAAAAAATATGTTAGAAGATTTAATGGCTTACAATAAAGTTGGAAAGTCGCTTTGCAGCCACCAGACCAGTCTTCGGAGATTCTCTGAGCCATTTAAGTTCCCCCAGAAAAATGGATGATTATTGTTCTACTGTCTTAATCTTCGTATTATCAGGAATGCCAAGCTAGAGACTGTGACTTGATATCAGTTGCCTGCTGGTAAGATAATTCAATCGTTTAAGAAATGAAAATATAGTATATAATTGATGGGTTACCTAATCGGTTGTTAAGGTTTACAGAATTTCAATTCTGCAGTTAGCAATGTCACTTGAGATTCTATATATGTTGGCAATCTGAGACTTTAGATACTTCTTCCATTTTAAATTATATGATTTTTTTTATCTTTTTTTATAGATTAAGAAAGAGAAAATAAGTGATATTTTTTATTATATTCTTAATTAATTATATTAATATAATATAATAAGAGAGAATTATATTTCTGATGAATATAATTTAATTTTTTAAAAATTTATAAAAAATTAAATATTTTAAAAATAAAGAATAGTCAAAAGATCTTATATTTTGAAACATAAAAAATAATATAATCTACAAAATAAACATGCAAATTGAAATTTATGGAGTTGGGACTACGAACATTTGTTTTGTTGAGATTCCGCAAAGTGTTGTAAGGAAGATTGTAAAAGGTGTATTGGGAAGTTCTTTTTCTTGTTTTTATATAAGTAAAATATTTATTTTTATAATAAATATAATAAAAAAAATACCCCTTTATAGAGTTAGTATTTTTTTTTCTCTTTGGAGTACAATTAGATCCAAATTATTAAATAAGTAATCAGTAATTCAGTCATCCTTGCAGTATAATTATCCAGTGCTGATTGCTGCAGAAGACCGCAAAACATTATTGTCAGCTTTCAAAGTCCGAGCGGCATAATTGACTGTTAGGAATATTCACCAATACTTTATATTTTTGGGGGAAAAAAGAAAATTGGATGTAAATATTTTATCTAATTTAACTGCCAATTCATGAAGGTGCATGTTATACTCGTCTTACATTATTAGGAAATCCATGTGCTGATTACATTATTGCCACTAAAAATTCACACTTTTAAAACCAAAAAAAATAAAAATAAGAGAGAGAGAGAGAGAGGGGCCCAACGGATGGAGAGATTAAGAAAATGTTCATTGCTGGTGATCTGTTGTGCAGTCTAATCATTCTTCTACTTATTATTAAATAGCCTGTGGAGGATTTGAATTGATTTTGATTTATCTTTTTCTTGAGTGAAAATTGGGCCATTGGATTGTTGATGAAGGGTTGAGATTTGATTGGATTTGGATTGATTTTGCTTTGTCTTTTTCTTAGGTGAAAATTGGGCCATTGAATTGTTGATGAAGTGTTACGATTTGATTGGAGAATTTCAATTTGGCTTTGTCTTTTTTTGCTTTAATTATTAAATATTTGTGTTACAAATAGTTTGTTAATTAAAATTTTGATGATTTTTTTAAAATAATTTTGTGTCAATAATAATTTCTTTGAGACCATAATATAATTAATAAATAAATATTTTATTTTGATAAATATGTATATGTACAAATAAATTAAAAATCAAAATTATAATACGTGCCTAGAAATAAATATTATTATAATGATACATTTAATTGTTGTCTAGCCTATGTTAAGTACACAATGTAGTACATGAATTTTTATGTGATAATTATTTTGATTTTTCATTCGTTTCACTTCACAATATACAATTTATATTTTTATACGCATGTCAAAATTTTACTCTATGTATTACAAATAATTTAATTTATATATAATTATTCAATTATTTTATATATAAAATTAATTGATATGCACTATACATGTTATGATTTTATAAAAATTTATGAAAATTTTTATTTATGTATTTTTTGTAAAAATAATAGGTCACTGTATCAAATTTAAATTTAATATTAAATATTTGTGTTGCTAATATTTGTTAAAAATTGATGAATTTTTAAAAATAAAATCATTTCAATAATAATTACTTTAAGACCATGATAAAATTAAAAGTAATATTTATCTTTTCTTGGATAAAATTGGACCCTTAGATTGTGAAATGAAGGGTTGTGATTTGACTGTCGCAAATTTTAATTTAATATTAATTATTAAATATTTCTATTACAAATAGTTTGTTAATTAAAATTTTGATAAATTTTTTAAAATAATATTGTTTCAATAATAATAACTTTGAGACCATAATATAATTAATAAATAAATATTTTATTTTGAAAAATATGTATATCTATAAATAAATTAAAAATAACTTAAAATTTAGATGAATGTTTTAAAATAATATTGTTTCAATAATAATTGCTTTGAGAACATAATATAATTAATAAATAAATATTTTATCTTGAAAATATGTATATGTACAAATAAATTAAAAATAAAAATTATAATACATGCCTAGAAATAAATATTATTATAATAATACATTTAACTATTGTCTAACCTATGTTAATTATATAATGTATTAATTAAAATTTTGATGAATTTTTTTAAAAAATAATATTGTTTTAATAATAATTGCTTTGAGACCATAATATAATTAATACATAAATATTTTATTTTGAAAAAATATGTATATGTACAAATAAAATAAAAATAAAAAATTATAATATATGCCTAGAAATAAATATTATTATAATCATAAATTTAATCGTTATCTAGCATATGTTAAGTATACTGACGTAGTACATGAATTTTTATGTGATAATTATTTTAACTTTTTGTGCGTTTCACTTCACAATATACAATGTATATTTTTATACGCACGTCAAAATTTTACTCTATGTATTACAAATAATTTAATTTATATGTAATTATGCAATTGTTTTATATATAAAATTAATTGATATGCACTATACGTGTTATGTTTTTATTAAATTTTATAAAAATTTTTATTTATATATTTTTTTGTAAAAATAGCATGTTACTGTATCAAATTTTAATTTAATATTTGGTTGCAAATATTTTTTAAAAATTGATGAATTTTTAAAAATAAAATCGTTTCAATAATAATTATTTTAAGACCATGATAAAATTAAAAGTAATATTTATCTTTTCCTGGATAAAATTGAACCCTTGCATTGTGGAATGAAGGGTTGTGATTTAATTGTCTCAAATTTTAATTTAATATTAATTATTAAATATTCGTGTTACAAATAGTTTGTTAATTAAAATTTTGATGATTTTTTAAAAATAATATTGTTTCAATAATAATTGTTTTTAGGCCATAATATAATTAATAAATAAATATTTTATTTTGAAAAATATGTATATGTACAAATAAATTAAAAATAAAAATTATAATACATGCCTAGAAATAAATATTATTATAATAATACATTTAACTATTGTCTAACCTATGTTAATTATATAATGTATTAATTAAAATTTTGATGAATTTTTTAAAAATAATATTGTTTTAATAATAATTGCTTTGAGACCATAATATAATTAATACATAAATATTTTATTTTGAAAAAATATGTATATGTACAAATAAAATAAAAAATAAAAAATTATAATATATGCCTAGAAATAAATATTATTATAATCATAAATTTAAGCGTTATACTAGCTTTATGTTAAGTATACAACGTAGTACATGAATTTTTATGTGATAATTATTTTGACTTTTTGTGCGTTTTCACTTCATGATATACTGATGTATATTTTTATACGCGCGTCAAAATTTTTACTTTCATGTATTACAAATAATTTAATTTATATGTAATTATGCAATTGTTTTATATATAAAATTAATTGATATGCACTATACGTGTTATGTTTTTATTAAATTTTATAAAAATTTTTATTTATATATTTTTTTGTAAAAATAGCATGTTACTGTATCAAATTTTAATTTAATATTTGGTTGCAAATATTTTTTAAAAATTGATGAATTTTTAAAAATAAAATCGTTTCAATAATTATTATTTTAAGACCATGATAAAATTAAAAGTAATATTTATCTTTTCCTGGATAAAATTGAACCCTTGCATTGTGGAATGAAGGGTTGTGATTTAATTGTCTCAAATTTTAATTTAATATTAATTATTAAATATTCGTGTTACAAATAGTTTGTTAATTAAAATTTTGATGATTTTTTAAAAATAATATTGTTTCAATAATAATTGTTTTTAGGCCATAATATAATTAATAAATAAATATTTTATTTTGAAAAATATGTATATGTACAAATAAATTAAAAATAAAAATTATAATACATGCCTAGAAATAAATATTATTATAATAATACATTTAACTATTGTCTAACCTATGTTAATTATATAATGTATTAATTAAAATTTTGATGAATTTTTTAAAAATAATATTGTTTTAATAATAATTGCTTTGAGACCATAATATAATTAATACATAAATATTTTATTTTGAAAAATATGTATATGTACAAATAAAATAAAAATAAAAATTATAATATATGCCTAGAAATAAATATTATTATAATCATAAATTTAACTGTTGTCTAGCCTATGTTAAGTATACAACGTAGTACATGAATTTTTATGTGATAATTATTTTGACTTTTTGTGCGTTTCACTTCACAATATACAATGTATATTTTTATACGCACGTCAAAATTTTACTCTATGTATTACAAATAATTTAATTTATATGTAATTATGCAATTGTTTTATATATAAAATTAATTGATATGCACTATACGTGTTATGTTTTTATTAAATTTTATAAAAAATTTTATTTATATATTTTTTTGTAAAAATAGCATGTTACTGTATCAAATTTTAATTTAATATTTGTGTTGCTAATATTTGTTAAAAATTGATGAATTTTTAAAAATAAAATCATTTCAATAATAATTACTTTAAGACCATGATAAAATTAAAAGTAATGTTTATCTTTTCTTGGATAAAATTGGACCCTTAGATTGTGAAATGAAGGGTTGTGATTTGACTGTCGCAAATTTTAATTTAATATTAATTATTAAATATTTCTATTACAAATAGTTTGTTAATTAAAATTTTGATAAATTTTTTAAAATAATATTGTTTCAATAATAATAACTTTGAGACCATAATATAATTAATAAATAAATATTTTATTTTGAAAAATATGTATATCTATAAATAAATTAAAAATAACTTAAAATTTAGATGAATGTTTTAAAATAATATTGTTTCAATAATAATTGCTTTGAGAACATAATATAATTAATAAATAAATATTTTATCTTGAAAATATGTATATGTACAAATAAATTAAAAATAAAAATTATAATACATGCCTAGAAATAAATATTATTATAATAATACATTTAACTATTGTCTAACCTATGTTAATTATATAATGTATTAATTAAAATTTTGATGAATTTTTTAAAAATAATATTGTTTTAATAATAATTGCTTTGAGACCATAATATAATTAATACATAAATATTTTATTTTGAAAAATATGTATATGTACAAATAAAATAAAAATAAAAATTATAATATATGCCTAGAAATAAATATTATTATAATCATAAATTTAACTGTTGTCTAGCCTATGTTAAGTATACTGACATAGATACGTGAATTTTTATGTGATAATTATTTTGACTTTTTGTGCGTTTCACTTCACAATATACAATGTATATTTTTATACGCACGTCAAAATTTTACTCTATGTATTACAAATAATTTAATTTATATGTAATTATGCAATTGTTTTATATATAAAATTAATTGATATGCACTATACGTGTTATGTTTTTATTAAATTTTATAAAAATTTTTATTTATATATTTTTTTGTAAAAATAGCATGTTACTGTATCAAATTTTAATTTAATATTTGGTTGCAAATATTTTTTAAAAATTGATGAATTTTTAAAAATAAAATCGTTTCAATAATAATTATTTTAAGACCATGATAAAATTAAAAGTAATATTTATCTTTTCCTGGATAAAATTGAACCCTTGCATTGTGGAATGAAGGGTTGTGATTTAATTGTCTCAAATTTTAATTTAATATTAATTATTAAATATTCGTGTTACAAATAGTTTGTTAATTAAAATTTTGATGATTTTTTAAAAATAATATTGTTTCAATAATAATTGTTTTTAGGCCATAATATAATTAATAAATAAATATTTTATTTTGAAAAATATGTATATGTACAAATAAATTAAAAATAAAAATTATAATACATGCCTAGAAATAAATATTATTATAATAATACATTTAACTATTGTCTAACCTATGTTAATTATATAATGTATTAATTAAAATTTTGATGAATTTTTTAAAAATAATATTGTTTTAATAATAATTGCTTTGAGACCATAATATAATTAATACATAAATATTTTATTTTGAAAAATATGTATATGTACAAATAAAATAAAAATAAAAATTATAATATATGCCTAGAAATAAATATTATTATAATCATAAATTTAACTGTTGTCTAGCCTATGTTAAGTATACAACGTAGTACATGAATTTTTATGTGATAATTATTTTGACTTTTTGTGCGTTTCACTTCACAATATACAATGTATATTTTTATACGCACGTCAAAATTTTACTCTATGTATTACAAATAATTTAATTTATATGTAATTATGCAATTGTTTTATATATAAAATTAATTGATATGCACTATACGTGTTATGTTTTTATTAAATTTTATAAAAATTTTTATTTATATATTTTTTTGTAAAAATAGCATGTTACTGTATCAAATTTTAATTTAATATTTGGTTGCAAATATTTTTTAAAAATTGATGAATTTTTAAAAATAAAATCGTTTCAATAATAATTATTTTAAGACCATGATAAAATTAAAAGTAATATTTATCTTTTCCTGGATAAAATTGAACCCTTGCATTGTGGAATGAAGGGTTGTGATTTAATTGTCTCAAATTTTAATTTAATATTAATTATTAAATATTCGTGTTACAAATAGTTTGTTAATTAAAATTTTGATGAATTTTTTAAAAATAATATTGTTTTAATAATAATTGCTTTGAGACCATAATATAATTAATACATAAATATTTTATTTTGAAAAATATGTATATGTACAAATAAAATAAAAATAAAAATTATAATATATGCCTAGAAATAAATATTATTATAATCATAAATTTAAATCAGTTATCTAGCACTATGTTAAGTATACTGACGTAGATACGTGAATTTTTATGTGATAATTATTTTGACTTTTCGTGCGTTTCACTTTACAATATACAATTTATATTTTTATACGCATGTCAAAATTTTACTCTATGTATTACAAATAATTTAATTTACATGTAATTATGAAATTGTTTTATATATAAAATTAATTGATATGACTATACGTATTATGATTTTATAAAATTTTATGAAATTTTTTATTTATGTATTTTTTTAAAAAATAACGAGTTCTTTGATATCGATTTAAATTTAATATTAAATATTTGTTTTGCTAATGTTTTTTAAAAATTGATGAATTTTTAAAAATAAAATCGTTTCAATAATAATTACTCTAAGATGATAAAATTAAAGTATAATAATTTACCTATTAGCTACCTATATATTAAATGGATTGTTGAGGATTTACAATTATTTTGTTTTGTCTTCATTTTGGAGTGACTTGTTGAGGATTTGTAATCATTTTGTTTTGTCTTAATCTTAAAGTGAAATTCAGCCGTTAGATGGTCAAATGAATGGCTGAGATTTTATAATTGGGATGACACTATATTGTGCAATATCCAATTGATTTCGTTTTGTCCTTATCTTCAGGCGTTATTTTTTTGTTTAAATCCGTTATACTCCAACTACATCATTATCATGCTCTTTAGCTCCATGAGCTTTTTTTTGTTGATTTTTTAATTTTTTTTATATTATTCATGAAGGGTTATTATTATAATTTATAATATGATAGATTGTGCACATTTTTTCTATTGATGATTCTAGATTATTCATGAATATTTGTGATGTGTTTATTATTTTATTATGATGACTTGTATATTATGATGATTATTTAATATTAATATTATAGATTATGAAAATTTTAAAAAATATATAGTAAAATATTGACTTATGTATAAAAAATTTTTAATACTTCTTTATTTCATTCAATATTCTTTATCAACTGTAAAATTAAATATATAACTTGGTAATTAAATATATGATATGCATTGTTTGTTTTCGTTCCAAATATGTTCTACACTATATTGAATAAAATATTTAATAATATCTAATTATAAAAAATACACTAAATATAAAAACTAAAAATTATTTATTTTAACATTTTCACCCAAGAAAATACCCGCGCATCGCGCGGGCATTTAAACTAGTTTAAGGTATTATGTCAATCACTAGCCATAGTACTAATAAGTATTAAACAATAGTATAATTTGATTTTTGGGCAATTAAGTACCTTTAATACCCCTTAACTATTTTGTAAATAAAAGTCAAGGCTACCTCTGTTTTGAATTTTTGCGTTTGTGTTTTGTTTTTCTTGTACTTTGATTATAATATTTCTAACCTATTTAATCTATTTTATTTACCTTAATACTGTATTAAAAAAATTATCTTAAGATAGGTTCCATCTTGTTTAACACTATTTATATAGTAATTAGACATTTTAGATTAGCAAGATTTCATCAAGAAATAGTTTATGATCGTTATATTAATCAAAAAACTATGATAATATTAAGATTAGTTTTACTATTAATTTTAATAGACTTAAAAATAATTAGTATTCCTTTTTGTCTAAAACTGTATATTTATTTTTTTATTCATTTTATATAAGAAAATAAATATTTAATTTTAGATAAAGTGAGTATTAATAAATAAAAATGTAATATTTTACTGTTTCAATTTTAGTATAACATATACTCACGACTGAATTATAATTAAATATCGATTGTATATGACAAAGAAAATTGTTTTTTAGAATATCAAATTTAAAAACTTTTTAATTATATAAATACTAAATATTTACCATTTTACGGAAAGAGGAAAAAATAATAAAGAAATGGATCCTCAATTTCTAAAACTGATTATTGTTTCTTGTTAGCAAAATGATACCTTAACAGTCTGGGTGTGGAGACGGATTGTTGAATTCCCAGGGCATTTTGGCCATATACCGCTATTAGAAAAATATTATTGAATACAACACGGATTGTAAAATACAAGTAAGAAATTACATTAAGCAAACATGCCTCTATTAGGTGAATACTGTAATCATCGTCTGTCTTCATCCGAGCAATCAAAATATACTTCTGTATTTGTTTCTTTGCCAACTAAGAGAGATTAGGAGTGTAGTTGAAGTCAGCTACACCTTGAGTGAGCTTGGCTCAAGTTCCATTTTTTTGGCTCAATTTTGTTAGCAATAAAAAACAATCAAAAGGTAAATATTAGGTAAAATAGTGGATTTAGTTTTTGAAATTTGGGTCTTGTCATTATTTGATTTCATAATTTTTAAAAATTTTTATAATCTCTAAATATTTTATGTGTTGATAAAGTATTTATACCATCGCTCTCTTCAGTGAACTTTTATCAAAAAATAATAAATACTGAATATGTGATATTTTTGTAAGGATATATTTATTTATATAATAAAAAAATTTTAAAAAATGGATAATTTTTATGACGACTAGTTTAACTTTTGAGATAAAATAAATTATTTTTAAAATTTTTTAATATTAATTAGACAAATGTATCTTTACAAAATTATCATATGTTTATGTTATTTTCTGAGAGAAATCTGTTGAAAAAATGATGATAGTACCATTTTGATAACATATAAAATGTTCAGGAGTCTTAAATATTGAAGAAACCTGATAGGACCAAATGATAACAATATCCTAATTTTAGAGATTAAATTAACTATTTTTTTCTACATATTATATTGGTTTGGTCTTTAATCATCTCATGTTATAAAACTCAAAAAATATTTTTTCAATCTTACTTTTTAACTTTATTATTCTTTTTTTGAGAGGCTTAACTTTATTACTTTAATGAATAATTACATTTGATTAATTGATCACCAATATTTCAAGTTAATGATAATTATTTATTAAAGATAAAAAATAAATTAAAGATTGCTTAGACAAAATCCTTCAAGTAATTTATAGTTAATCAAGAAAATTATTTTATAGTTAATAGAGGACATGAACTAAAAGAAAATATTCATATTTATAACCTATTTTACACCTTAAAACAATAGAAGTTGTGAATATTATTCATCCAAATCTTATATCTCCCTTCATAAATACATTTAAATTGCAACTCAAGTTAAAAAAATAATTATTTTTTTATTTTTTACAGGTATACATTTTAATTTTTTTTTAAAAATTTAGACTTAAAATAAAAAATAGTCATTTTCAGATTGAGTATCAATAAAAAATACATATTGTGAGTTTACAATATAAAAATTTAATATTACTTTTTGTTCATACAAAAAAGGAACAAAAATCCAAGCTGAAGTAAAATCCAGTCCAAAGAGGCTCCAAAGCCGGCCGAAGCCAATAGGAAAACTTAGCCGCCGCCGCATGCAAAAGACTGAACTTTCTTCCCAGCCTAGCTGAGCACTGAATTGTCGGTGGTCCACTCCCTTAGATAGCTAGATCCCAGCACCTCTCTGCATACCTCAGCCCACCGCTCTTCTTCCTTCCGCTTTCTCTTTCACACACAACACACACTCTCTGTATCTTTCTCTCTCTAAATACAGCTACCCCTCTCTCTGTGTGTTGTGTCTTTTTATCTTCATCATACATTCAACATTGCTCACTTCCTTGGCTTGTCTGCTACGAAACTTGACGTCCCAAATGCAGTCATTGTGAGAAAAAGGTTCTCTTGCTTTGGCTTCTGTCTTCATTAATTGTAATTCATTCTTTCATTCTTGGGTATTTTGCGGGTTTCTTGCAGAACCAGAATTTGAATGGTTTTCTGCTTCGCTATTATTCGTTAGTTTGTTCAATTTTGCATCTTTTTAGCTTCAGTTTACAGCATTTTTCGATCTGCAGAGAGAGAAATCAAGTGAATCTTTATTGGGTTTGTTGTCTGGAAACTGGAAGGTGTGGACTTCTATGCTGTGGCAGGTTGATCTAGTGCTTTTCATGGGTGAATTTTACGGGTTTTAATCTGATTTGGTGATCATTATGCGAATCTAGTTCAATCTGCCCTCGATTCAGCTGGTCCAGTACATAAATTGCTCTGGGGTTGATGGGAATTGAGTGCGTATAAGTCAAGTTTACTGACATTAGATTCTTCTGCGTTTCTTGATTAGGATTGTATGTCTGTCTCTTGTTGAGGAGATTAAACTAAAGAAACTTCATTGTCTTTTGGTAATTTGTAATGATGGTTATTTCTATTTTAAAAAATTTCCCTTTTTGACATTCTTGAAATTTCTGGATGGTGGATGTAGTGCACTCTAAGCTAGCTGTTAGCTTCAGCCTCTGAGCTGGAGGAAGGGCAGATCTGAATTAAAGATCTCTGGATCACAGCAAAGCTGGCGGCGACATTGGCCTGGAGGTTCTCTGCTGCCAATGGCAGCAGCCTTTCCAATAGTGACTTGGTAATTCTTTCTAAAACAACCATTCTTTTAGTGGCAGTGTGCGAAGACTCTAGATTCAGATACTGCCTATTTCCACAAATCTCGGTTTTAACAGTCCGTCTGTTGTGATTTCTGATTCTGTTTTAGGTTTCCTTGATCAATTTATTATTAGTGCTTGAGATCAATTACTTCCAAGTCTAATTCTATGGTGGGGATTCTTTGATAATTCTCTTTCCAACCCCTTAATGACTTTTCCAATTGGCATTAGCGCTTTGCATTGGTGTACATAGTTATTGAGAAGTCATAACTCTATTTTCTCTGTATACAATAGAGGGGGAGTATACATGGTAATAGAGGGAAAGGAGGTCTTGAAGTATGATGGATATCAGCGAATTACGTGTTTGTTTGTTAATATTTTATTAGTGTCCATATTTGGAAAAATATTAAATTTCGCAACTTGAATTGTATTTGCAAATCAACCGACAGGAAAACAATCCAAATTTTCTGACTTCTTTGCGAACAAATTCATATTGTTTTTTTGCTGCATGTGAGAAACAGTAGCTCTTAGGAAATTGAGTTTGAATTTGGTTGCACCTTCCACTGTTACGTCAACCAGATTCTTAATATTTTCTTAAATCTCTGAAAAGTAAATCCTATTTTCTGTGCTACCAGAATTGATTTTGTCTATTTGCATTTTAAACTATTTATTTTTGCCTGATTTTTGATTTAAATCTTCTGGCTACTGGGATTATTTATTTAAAAATGTTTCTAAAGATTCTCTTGTATCTTATGCTTGTAGGAAAGAAATGGGGATCTTAAGCCTCATGACTCTGAGCCAGCAACTCCTCATTCACTAATGAAGATGGGTTCAAGGTTAGATACAATTCTGAAGTTTCTCTTGATGCTTATTGGTCTGTGATCTATTATTGCAAGCTTGCAAAGCATTAGCAGCATTGATTACTTCTTCTAGCATTGCCTTGGAATGTAGATTCCTTGTCTGAGATGAGAGAATTACGTCAGGTCCATGATTTGATTCAGAATATTCCCTCAGTTCACAGAGCTACTGGGGTTGACTATTCTTTATGTGAATTTCTGCCCCTTATTTTATGAAGCAGTTAATTGCCAGAATGGTGGCTTTCATGGGAAACTTGTAGCAATACAAAAGATGAACTGCTATATACTTTCTGTCTGCTTTGATCTTTTCCCACGTGGAAAACTGATTGCCTCTGGGATTAATGCCATAAAATAGAAACAACTTGAATAAAAAATGACTACGAGGTGTCCCCATCCACCTTATTATGGTTCATAGAAAAGATGTGACATAGGATAATGAATTTTGAAAATGACAATTTGGATTTCCCCTACAGACCATCTGGAAATATGACAGAACATAGATGCTGTTGACTATACTTAGATTGCATTAGCATTGTGTTTTCTGTGGCTTGGTGTTTGCCATAGGGCCTTCAATACCTCTTTGCTTTGTTTGACATTCCTGGACATAATTTTTGATCACTTGAGGTCCAATTGCAATTTTCTTCTCACTTTTCAGGAGATAAATGCTATGCTAAAAAAATGTTAACGAAACTAGAAATCATAAATATTGTTTACAATTTCCTTTATCCCAGTTTATGTGATATACTGAAGTTCTTATTTCCTTCCTGATAGCATATCTCTTAATATTACGCAGTCTGACAACGCCACATTATCTGAAGGTCTCTTCTATGCTAATTTCTGTATAGGGACAGAAGCAACATGGAGGATCCGGATGGGACATTAGCAAGTGTTGCCCAATGCATTGAGCAACTGCGCCAAAACTCATCATCTGCACAAGAAAAGGAATACTCCTTGAAGCAATTACTTGAGCTAATAGATACACGTGAAAATGCTTTCAGTGCTGTTGGATCACATTCTCAGGCAGTTCCAGTACTTGTTTCTCTTCTTCGTTCTGGATCACTGGGGATCAAGATGCAGGCTGCTACAGTTTTAGGTTCTCTGTGTAAAGAAAATGAATTACGGGTGAAAGTATTACTCGGAGGCTGTATTCCTCCACTGCTTTGTCTTCTTAAGTCAAGCTCAGCAGAGGGTCAGATTGCAGCGGCAAAGACCATATATGCTGTATCTCAAGGTGGTGCTAAGGATCATGTTGGATCGAAAATATTTTCAACTGAAGGAGTTGTTCCAGTACTGTGGGAGCAATTGGCAAAGGGACTGAAGGCCGGAAATATAGTTGATGATCTATTAACAGGAGCTTTGCGGAACTTATCTAGCAGCACTGAGGGATTTTGGTCAGCAACAATACAAGCTGGAGGAGTAGATATTCTTGTGAAATTGCTGACAACTGGACAATCAAGTACTCAATCAAATGTTTGCTTTCTTCTAGCATGTATGATGATGGAAGATGCATCTGTTTGCTCTAAGGTTTTGGCTGCAGAGGCTACAAAACAACTCCTAAAACTACTTGGCCCTGGTAATGAGGCCTCTGTTAGGGCAGAAGCTGCAGATGCTCTGAAATCTCTTTCAGCACAATGCAAAGATGCTAGGCGGGAGATAGCTAATTGCAACGGTATTCCTGCTTTAATAAATGCTACAATAGCTCCTTCAAAAGAATTCATGCAAGGTGAGTTTGCTCAAGCTTTGCAAGAGCATGCAATGTGTGCTCTTGCCAATATTTCTGGTGGCTTATCGTATGTGATCTCTAGTCTTGGTCAGAGCCTCGAATCATGCACCTCTCCTGCACAGGTGGCTGACACTTTAGGGGCTCTGGCTTCAGCTCTAATGATATATGATAGTAAAGCAGAAAATAGTAGAGCATCAGATCCTTTAGAGGTTGAGCAGACCCTGGTTAAGCAATTTAAACCTCATTTACCATTTTTGGTGCAAGAGCGTACGATAGAAGCCCTTGCAAGTTTGTATGGAAACACATTGCTCTCTAGCAGACTTGCAAATTCTGATGCAAAACGCCTACTGGTTGGTTTGATCACTATGGCAGTTAATGAAGTCCAGGATGAGTTGATTAAGTCCCTTCTCATTCTTTGCAAGAATGAAGGTAATTTATGGTATGCTCTTCAAGGCCGTGAAGGGATCCAGCTATTGATATCACTTCTTGGTCTTTCATCAGAGCAGCAACAAGAGTGTGCTGTTGCATTACTCTGTCTTCTATCTAATGAAAATGATGAGAGTAAATGGGCCATCACTGCAGCTGGTGGTATCCCTCCACTTGTCCAAATTCTGGAGACAGGTTCTGCCAAAGCAAAGGAAGATTCTGCAACAATACTTGGTAATCTCTGTAATCACAGTGAAGACATAAGGGCATGTGTTGAAAGTGCTGATGCAGTTCCAGCTTTATTATGGCTGCTGAAAAATGGTAGCTCCCACGGAAAGGAGATTGCTGCGAAGACATTGAATCATTTGATTCACAAATCAGATACAGCAACAATCAGTCAACTCAGTGCATTATTAACAAGTGATCTACCTGAATCTAAAGTTTATGTCTTGGATGCTTTGAGAAGTTTGCTTTCTGTAGCCCCCCTCAGTGATATGTTGCGTGAAGGAAGTGCTGCAAATGATGCTATTGAGACAATGATAAGGATCTTGGGCTGTACAAAGGAGGAAACTCAAGCTAAGTCCGCATCAGCTCTTGCTGGAATCTTTGATCTTAGGAAAGACTTACGGGAAAGTAGTATTTCTGTCAAGACTCTTTGGTCAGTTATAAAGCTTCTAAATGTTGAATCAGAGAACATCTTAGTAGAGTCTTGCCGATGTCTTGCTGCAGCATTCCTTTCAATAAAAGAGAACCGCGATGTGACTAATGTTGCTAGAGATGCATTGCCATCATTGATTGTGCTTGCTAACTCTTCAACTTTGCAAGTATCTGAACAGGCTGTGTGTGCCTTGGCAAATCTTCTCCTGGACCGTGAAGTTTCGGAAAAAGCTACTTCTGAAGAAATTGTTTTGCCCGCCACTAGAGTGCTCCGTGATGGCAGCATTGATGGAAAGACTCATGCAGCAGCAGCAATTGCTCGGCTACTCCAATCTCGTGAGATGGATTATGCCTTAACCGACTGTGTAAATCGTGCAGGGACTGTGCTTGCATTGGTGTCTTTTCTTGAATCTGCGGAGAGTGGTTCTCTTGCTGTGTCAGAGGCTCTAGATGCACTTGCTTGCCTGTCAAGGTTGTGCAGAGCTGATGAGCACGTGAAACCTGCATGGCTGGTTCTTGCTGAATATCCGGATAGTATTAGCCCAATAGTTTCATGCATTGCTGATTCGACACCCTTGTTGCAGGATAAGGCAATAGAAATACTGTCACTGCTCTGCCGGTCTCAGCTTGCTGTTCTAGGGAACACAATTTCCTGTGCCTCTGGATGTATTTCAGCAATTGCAAGAAGAGTCATTAGTTCCTCAAGTCCGTGGGTAAAGATTGGAGGAACTGCACTTCTTGCTTGCACTGCAAAAGTAAATCACCAAAGAGTGGTGGAAGATCTAAATGCATCAAATTCATGCACTCCACTCATTCAATCTCTTGTTGGAATGCTGAACTCCATAGAGTCTTGTCATGGGGAAGATCAGAGGGGTAAAGATGCCATCAGCATTTGCAGAAACTTTGAGGAAGAAGCAGAAACCAATACATCCACCATCTATGGTGCCAATATAGCTGTCTGGTTGCTTTCTGCTCTTGCTAGTCATGATGACAAAAGCAAAGTCCAGATTATGGAGGCTGGAGCAGTTGAAATTCTCACTGAGAAGATCTCCCAATCATTGTCACGGTACTCTCAGGTATTGAATTTGGTCAAAATATTTTATTTTCATGCACATTCACATATTGTTTGTGTTGCATCTACTAATTGGCTTTTTTTACTGTCTTGAGACACACAGAAAGTTTTGCTTCCGTTTTTTGCCATCTGTCCATGCATCAACTGTTCAATAATATGGATTCTAGTTAAACAGTTCTTTTCACTTTCTGCTGCTAATTGTTGCAGAATGATTTTAGTGAGGATGGTAGCATATGGATTTGTGCCTTACTACTGGCAGTATTATTTCAAGATAGAGATATAATACGGGCACATCCAACAATGAAAGCTATACCAGTGCTTGCTAATTTTCTTAAGTCAGAGGAGTCAGCAAACAGATACTTTGCTGCACAGGCTGTTGCTAGCCTTGTCTGTAATGGTAGCAGGGGAACTCTTCTATCTGTTACAAATTCTGGGGCTGCAGCCGGACTTATTTCCTTGCTTGGCTGTGCTGATGTTGATATACGTGATCTTCTGGAATTGTCTGAAGAATTTTCTTTGGTTCATTATCCAGACCAGGTGGCTCTTGAAAGATTGTTTAGGGTTGATGACATAAGGGTTGGTGCTACTTCAAGAAAAGCTATCCCAGCCCTTGTTGATCTGCTTAAACCGATTCCTGATCGACCTGGAGCACCTTTTCTGTCTCTTGGACTTCTGATTCAGCTTGCAAAAGACTGCCCTTCAAATAAGATTGTTATGGTGGAATCTGGTGCACTGGAAGCATTGACTAAATATCTTTCACTAGGCCCTCAAGATGCAACTGAGGAAGCTGCGACTGATCTACTTGGCATTCTCTTTAGCACAGCTGAAATACGGAGACATGAATCTGCATTTGGTGCTGTCAGTCAACTTGTAGCAGTCTTACGTTTGGGTGGAAGGGCAGCAAGATATAGTGCTGCTAAAGCTTTGGAAAACCTATTTACTGCAGATCATATAAGAAATGCAGAATCCGCCAGACAAGCTGTTCAACCATTAGTAGAAATTTTAAATACCGGTTTGGAGAAGGAGCAACATGCTGCTATTGCTGCGTTGGTTAGGCTACTGAGTGAGAACCCATCGAGAGCCCTTGCAGTTGCAGATGTTGAGATGAATGCAGTAGATGTACTTTGCAGGATTCTTTCATCAAGTTGTTCGATGGAGTTAAAGGGGGATGCTGCTGAGTTGTGTTGTGTTCTTTTTGGAAATACAAGAATCCGGTCTACAGTGGCTGCTGCTCGTTGTGTTGAGCCGCTTGTGTCTCTTCTTGTTACTGAGTTTAGTCCTGCTCATCATTCTGTTGTTCGTGCACTAGATAAACTGGTGGATGATGAACAACTTGCAGAACTAGTTGCTGCACATGGTGCTGTTATTCCACTTGTTGGCCTTCTATATGGTCGGAATTATTTGCTTCATGAAGCTATCTCCAGAGCTCTTGTGAAATTGGGAAAGGACAGGCCAGCTTGTAAGATGGAAATGGAGAAGGCTGGTGTAATTGAAAGTGTACTTGAGATTCTTCATGAAGCTCCTGATTTCTTGTGTGCTGCTTTTGCTGAATTGCTTAGGATACTTACAAATAATTCTACCATTGCCAAGGGTCCATCTGCGGCAAAAGTGGTTGAGCCTCTTTTTATTTTGTTAACAAGACCAGAGTTTGGTCCTGATGGACAACACAGTACTTTGCAGGTTCTTGTGAACATTTTGGAACATCCAAAGTGCCGTGCAGATTACACATTGACGGCTCACCAAGCTATCGAACCGCTGATACCATTACTGGATTCTCCTGCTTCAGCAGTGCAACAGTTGGCAGCTGAGCTTCTTTCTCATGTGCTTATGGAAGAGCATCTTCAGAAGGATCCAATGACTCAGCAAGTGATTGGTCCCTTGGTAAGAGTACTTGGTTCTGGCATACCTATTTTGCAGCAGAGAGCTGTGAAGGCTCTTGTTGGTGTTGCATTAACTTGGCCGAATGAAATTGCAAAAGAGGGTGGTGTTGCAGAGCTCTCCAAAGTGATTCTGCAAGCTGATCCATTGCTTCCCCAAGCCTTGTGGGAATCTGCTGCTTCTGTCCTATCCAGTATCCTGCAATATAGTTCAGAATTTTATTTGGAAGTGCCAGTAGCAGTTTTGGTGAAATTGCTGCGTTCCGGCTCAGAAGGCACAGTCAGTGGTGCTTTAAATGCTCTTCTAGTATTGGAGACTGATGACTCTACAAGTGCTCAGGCAATGGCTGAAAGTGGTGCTATTGAGGCATTGTTGGAGCTTCTTAGATGTCATCAATGTGAGGAAACTGCTGCAAGGCTACTTGAGGTATTGTTGAACAATGTCAAAATTAGAGAAACAAAAGCAACAAAATCTGCAATTGTACCACTATCACAGTATCTTTTGGATCCACAAACCCAAGGTCAGCAGGCAAGGCTACTTGCGACTCTTGCTCTTGGAGACCTATTCCAAAATGAGGCTCTCGCTCGAACTTCAGATGCTGTTTCAGCCTGCCGGGCATTAGTAAATTTGCTTGAGGATCAACCCACTGAAGAAATGAAGGTGGTATCTATTTGTGCCTTGCAGAATCTTGTTATGTATAGCCGATCAAATAAAAGAGCAGTTGCAGAGGCAGGTGGGGTCCAGGTTGTGCTGGATCTGATTGGCTCTAGTGATCCAGAAACTTCAATTCAGGCAGCAATGTTCATTAAACTTCTTTTCTCCAACAACACCATACAAGAGTATGCTTCAAGTGAAACTGTTAGGGCTATAACTGGTAATTTTCTTTACTTTCATACTTACCAATTCACTAACTATAATTGGAGAAAGTGGATCAGATACTTTTCCCATCATGAATATACTCATAGCCCGAACCAGCTTATAACACTCTTGGATGCTTGCAGCTAGCTCTTTATGTTGCTTTCTTGTCTAGATCCTATTCTGATGCTTTGTTTCCTTACATTTTATTCATTTTGGATCATGCTTTTAGTTTTTCTATTATGAGCATTCTGTTTGGTACAAAGAGATTGGATTTATATGTCCACCTTCCTGGTCTAGACCATCTGCTGAGTATTATAAAATACATAGTTGATTATTTCCTTGAGATGAGTGATATCCTTTAAAACACTCCCAGATTCATAAAATTTTACTATTTTCTTGCCATGTTAGAATATTATTATGCAGAGGGAACCAACTATGCGCTTATGCTGAGATCAATTGCCACACATCCTTGCTGCTAAATTGTTCATTTTCCCTAAATATATTGCTGCTTCTGTCGCATATCATGGTTAAATGAAGAAAATAGTGCATATGAATTGCTCTCTAAATGCTTGAATCCTTAATTCTCTGGTCACACTTCTTAAAGAATTATTTCTTTTTGTCCTTACAAAGTCTCTGAGGTGCTGACTTCTTTCTTTGGCTTGCAGCTGCGATTGAGAAAGACTTATGGGCTAGCGGAACAGTGAATGAAGAGTATCTTAAGGCTCTAAATGCGCTATTTGGCAATTTTCCACGTCTAAGGGCTACGGAACCTGCAACTCTCAGTATTCCACATCTGGTTACATCTCTAAAGACAGGGTCGGAGGTAACTCAAGAAGCTGCTTTGGATGCCTTATTTCTTCTTAGGCAAGCTTGGTCTGCATGTCCAGCCGAAGTATCTCGTGCACAATCAATTGCTGCTGCTGATGCTATTCCATTATTGCAATATCTGATCCAGTCAGGTCCTCCTCGGTTTCAGGAAAAGGCAGAATTCCTGTTGCAATGTCTACCAGGAACACTTTTGGTAATAATTAAGCGAGGTAACAATATGAGGCAATCAGTTGGGAATCCAAGTGTCTATTGCAAGCTCACCCTTGGAAATACCCCACCTCGACAAACTAAGGTATGATGCTTCCTCTAGGACAAGAATTTCAAAAAAATTGAAGTATATGGTTGTAACAATTGCTGTATCAAAAATAGAAGCAATTTGCAGTTTGTTTGGTACATGATCTCCTGCAGTGGTACTTATTATTGGTTCCCTGATAGCATGCTAAAAACAACTGAAGTACCATGAGCCTTGTGAAGTTGAGACTGTTCGGTATTGAGAAGTGTTGCCATTGCATGCTCAAAAGGCCCTTATTTCTTTTTACTAATTATTAAGTCAGAATAGAAGACCCTTAAGATTGCTTTAAGGCTTGTCTTAACATGGAAGTATATCTAGCATAGAAATCTGGGTCTTTAAGTGGATAAAGATGTGGTTCAATCTGACAGATGATTGGGAAACAGAACATGCAATGATCTGGTAAGGCCAAAAATATTGCAATATGGAACTGGAAATATTTTAAGAGAGGTTGATAAAAAGGTCTTTTTAATTTTTCCTTCCATAAGTCACTGGGGGAATGATTTTTGGATTATGCCTGTCAACCTTGGTAGTTGGTACGGAGATTGACCTAATTGACAATATATGCTATAGTCTCTTCCTTTTCCTTTAGAAAGATGGTTCTGCATATTTACGCAGAACCTTAATAAATTAAGAATAGAATGTTTAAGCTTTAGCTTTCGTTGACAAATTAAAAATGAAAGACAGTAAAAGAAAGATTATCTTTTCCCGACTACATCTGTACCTTCAAGGTCTCTATTGCATGTACAAGAAACGCATTTCAGAACTGTGGCTCTTTATTTTGGCCTCCAACTTCCTATTTCATTGTTTTTTCCGTATGACTTACTCTTCTATTTGTATGTTTGTGGCAGGTTGTATCAACTGGACCTAATCCAGAATGGGAGGAAAGCTTTGCGTGGTCCTTTGAAAGTCCTCCGAAAGGACAGAAGCTTCACATATCTTGCAAGAATAAGAGCAAAATGGGGAAGGTAATTACTTCCTAAGAAACAGAGTTTTATGCACTTTGACATGTTTTTATGGCAGTTCTTCTCTCTTCTGCTTCTGACCAATATAATGAAATCTTATCTACAGAGCTCATTTGGAAAAGTGACCATCCAGATTGACCGTGTGGTGATGTTGGGTGCTGTTGCTGGAGAGTATACTCTATTGCCAGAAAGCAAAAGCGGTCCTTCAAGAAATCTTGAAATAGAATTTCAATGGTCTAATAAGTAGAAACCATACGAAGATCTTGTTACCAAATTGCGAATTAGAGAGCACACATGATATTTTTTTTGGTTTCTTTTGAAGAAAAAATCATTTTTCCAGTTAATTTATTTTAGCAATGTACATAGCTTCTTGCAGAGATTCATTTTTTTTTTGTAGCCTTCATCTAAAGCAGTCAAAAGGCTGTGTCTTTGATGTATTCTTTTGTATTATGATCTTGGTAAGTATTTTAATAGATTTGATGTAACTTTTTTGTACTGACATTCGTGTGGACTTACAAAAATTGTGAGGAAAAACGTGCTCCTGGATGTTGTGAGTACTTATTTCTGTTTGCATGTAAACAAAACTGAATCGTCTCAAGTCACATGTATCCTTCGTTTCCCATTTGGCCAGGTTTCTGGGCAGTGGTTTGAGACACAATTTTAACTATTATCATGCACTACTTGAGCTATACTTCCTAGGATTGGAAACCTAGAAAAATGACACCATATCAGCTAACGTGATCTTATTACCTTGTATATTGTCGTTCTTGCCCCAGATTTGTGGAGTTTCCTTTTTTATTTATATTTATTTTTTACTTTGCTATCTGGATTGGTTTTGGCCTGTTTTGCAGTTGATGATGTTTTCAAAGATGGGTTCTAGTTTTCTTTTGTTTTATGTTTGGTGTGTCATCTGCACGGCTTTTAGTTTTTTTACTTACTTCTACTATTGATAAAAAATTTAAGAGAGTAATTTGACTATAAAAAATTATTATGATATTTTTATTAATTAAATATATTAATAGTAAAATTTACATGTTAATGAAATTTAAATCAAGAAAGTAAAAAAAAATTAGTGGTAAAATTTTTGTATTAATAAAATTTATTTATCTCAAATTAAGAATATTATTAAAAAAATTTTAATAAAATATATAATTATTTATTCAATTAATTTTTTTAAAATGTAAATATTTAATTATGAAAAGAGGGTATAATATATATTTTCCTCTCCCTCCCATTACTCTTGTTATCCTTTCAACCCTTTCTGACCGTCATTATCCAACGGTCCAAAATTAATTCTGCATCAAAATTAATTCTGCACATGCTTTTTGAAGCACGTGCAGGACCTAAACCGGACTGCCATCCAAATAGAGCCTTGGGAAAGATGTAGAATGATCCTCTGCAGATCACGATGAATGGAAGAGTACTCTAGTACTTTAGTTAAAGAAGAGTACTTTTTTATTTTTTTTAGGAAAAGAAGAGTACTCTATTAGTTTATTATTTTTATTGTTGTTATTTATATTACTATTAGCATTATTATTAAAAATTTAAAATATAAGTGCTATGTGAGAGTTACACGAGTTAAAAGATAAATAAATAAAAAATAATAATTATACATAAAGAATTAATAAAAAATTCTTAACTAAGTTTTTAACTACTAAGTAATAATATTTTAACTTCTCTTTAAATATATTTTACAATAAAAAAATAAGAAATAATTATTATTACTAAAACTCAAATACAAATATATTTAATAAAAAAATAAAAAATATAATAGCATGAAAATAAAAATAAAATATTAATATTTTTAAAAAATCAAATAAATATAAAAAATTATTATATTGAATAAAAATCTCAATACTAGTATAACTTTTAAAACATCTAACACGTGCAAATATTGTACGTGCTTTGTGCTAGTATACTCAAAAGCGAAGATAATTCAAGAACTAAATTGAAGAATTTCTTTCTATTTCTCTCTCTCTCTCTCTTATTGTAAAAATAAGAATTAAATATGTTAAAAAGTAAGACAATTCATGGGATAAAGTATTCAAAACACCCTAAATAAATGAATGAAAGAGAGAAAATAGAATGAGATAAGGGAATGAATAATACTAAAACAAGCATAATGCAATTTATATCTTTTGACAAGTAGTTTTGAGTTAAAATAAGGGTTCTTTTGCAAAGAAGGGAGCAGTTATTTCAGCATGCGAAGGATTTACAGATAGACCAAGTCTAAAAAGGCATGGGGAGGGTGTATGGTTTGCAAATTAGGGTTATTCATAATTTGGTGCAACCAAAAAATCTAACTGAAATATACATTTTGGTTCAATTTTTCGGTTTAGTTTTTTAAGTTGGATTCGGTTTTTGATTTTTATTCTCAAACCGAAAACGGAATCGAAAATTTAATTTTTTTAAAAAAATTATATATGAAGGCGTTTTGATAATGCATTCTTTAATAAAAATTATTTTTTTAAATAAAATTACCTAAAGAACACATTACCGAAATGCGTTCTTTTTTTCTTCAATTTTGATTTTTAACCAAATCTAATCGAACCGAACTGTTTGGTTTTTTTTAAATTCGATTCAATTTAATTTTGTAATTTTTTTTAAAAATTAAATCAAAAATTAAATTATCTTATCGAAATTGAACCAAATAACTGAATGAAAATAGAACTAGGAGCGGGTCCCAACCTCGCTTATCTCTACCAGTCCCAGTCCCGACCTCGCTTCCTCCTACCTGTCTTCGCTCCCAACCTATTCCCACATTCGGGATAAAATGAATCTCCATCCTTGACCCATCTCCAAGTGGATAATTGGAGATAAAAGTTTACACTAGGTCAAATGAGGAATCATAGATAAAAATTCCCGTGGAACAAAAAATAAATAATTAAAATTATTTTATTGCTCTTGTATAATATTTAAAGAAACATAACTCAAATTTAATATATATATATATATATATATATATATATATATATATATATATATATATATATATATATATATATATATATATATATATATATATTCATTCAAAATATCTGTCAAAGTCACTTGAAGAGTGGTTTGAAATTATCAAACTATGATGATGGGAAGAAAGTGGATCCTACTCAGTTGAAGAGTCTTGTTGGAAGCTTGAGATATGTCACATGTACAAGGTCACATATTTTGTATGCAGTTGGAATAGTGAGCCGTTTTGTGGAAGCTCCTACTTCTACTCACATGAAAGTTACTAACTGCTAAGAGGATTCTTCATTATTTGAAAGGAACAATGAAGTTTGGATTGTTTTATTCTCCTTCTAGTAATTTCAAGATAAAGGAATTTAGTGATAGTAATTTTGTTGGAGATGTTGATGATATAAGAAGTACTACCGTTTTTAGATTTTTTATGGGAGATTGTCCTGTGTCATAGAGTTCTAAGAAACAGCTACTTGTTACACTTTTAACTTGTGAAGCTAGAAACGTGGCAGCAACTTCATACGCTCGTCATGCATTATGGCTCACAAGATTATTAATTGAAATTGGCTTGCCACAAGTGGAAGCTACTTCAATCTTTATTGGCATTTAGAGCGAAAGAGCTTGTAAAGAATCCAGTGTATCATGATTGAAGTAAACATAAAGATAAAAGGTATCACTTCATAAGGGGCACAATGCTAATAAGGAGTTAAGTTGAAGCATATGAACACACATGATCAAGTGGTTGACATATTCACAAAAACATTAAGGTTTGAAGACTTTTAGAGATTGAAGCAAAGACTTGGACTTCAGAAAAAATTTCAAATTAAGGGGGAGTTTTTTTAGAGATAATTTGAAATTTCTAGAAATTGATTTTTCTAATACTTAATGAATGTTCTTAGTAATGGTCAATATTTCTAATCTTGGTTTATATATTCTAGGTATTGGTATATGTTTATAGTCTTGGTAGATGAAATATCATTTATTATAATTATGAATTTAGTTTGAAAATAGTATTTTACAATTTTCTTATAGGCCAATAAATATGTATTCACTATATACCTAACATAAGGAGTGAAATAATAAGAGAAAAGTTTAGAAAGATCTCTACTTTCTTTTCTTATTAACACCACTAATATCTAACAGATGTATCTTTCCGCTCCAAAGGTTAGCCTGGAAATTCTTGAGAAGGGGCTAATTCCAGTTCTCGATCATGCATCTGAGCAAGGCCTAGTGTTGAACTTGCAAGATGCGTTCAAGAGATTTATGCTTGATGCTACTTGCATGACTGTCACCGGCTACAACCATGGTTCACTTCGCATTGGATTGACAGAGGATGTAGTCTTCAAGGCCCTTCATGATATCAATGAGGGAATACTTATGAGGCATATTATGCCTGATATATTTTGGAAGCTCCAAAGTTGGCTTGGAGTTGGGAAAGAAAAAAAACTGCAAGAAGCATCTAAAATTCTTGACGCAGTTGCAACCAATTACTTCGAGAATAGGACAAAAGATCTTTGCTTATGCAACGACAATCAGGAGGAGTTTCATGCAATCAATTTTTCCCCACTTCGTGAGCTGGAATCTATGCTTGGGATTCCTTATAATAAGGTTATGATAGATAACATAAAGACTCTTCTTTTTTGCCTGGACTGACACAACTAGTTCCCCTCTCACTTGGTTCTTTTGGCGTGTTCTTGAAAATCCAGTAGTGGAAAGAAGGATTAGACAAGAAATCAAATGGAATTTATCACCGGTTGAAGCTAAAAAGTGCCTCTTTATCCACCCCGAAGAGTTGAATAAATTGGTTTATCTTCATGCAGCTCTACTCGAAACGATGAGGCTTTACCCTCCTGCACCATCTCAGTCAAGAACCGTTACACGCATCTCGGTGTTCTTCCGAGTGACCACCAAGCGAGTTCAATGATGGGAGTGGATGTTTCCTATTATGCAGTAGGAAGGATGAAATCCATATGGGGAGAAGATTGCCTTCAATTCAAACCAGAAAGGTGGATCTCAGAGAAAGGGAGGATAATTCCAATACCATCAAACAAGTTCGTTGCTTGCAGCTCGGGACCTAGAATTTGCCCTGGAAAAGGGTTGGCTTTAAACAGATTGAAGGCGGCTGCTGCCACAATTATACACAACTATGATGTCGAGATCATAAAGAATCATCCTGTAATTCCTGCAGCAGCAATAATTCTCGGCATGAAATATGGTCTGCAGGCTAGAATAAGTAAGAGATCAGCAATGTGATGAATTGGAACCACTATCTTGGATTGGAACCATTGGGAACCTTCCATCTTAACTACAACTTTGAGCTGTTGATCTCAAATATTTGTCAACTGATGTCGACATACCATGTGTGCTTCCCTGTCATTTTGCTGTACAATTTCACATTATCCGGAATAAAAACTTTGTTTCCCGAAGTATACCTAGTTAAATGTGCTTAACCGACACCTTCTTATTAGTGGTATGTTTTAGTTTCAATTGATATTCTAATCTCTTAATATAAATAAATGAATCTTGTACTCTTTTCATCCATGAGTAAATGTCTAATTTGCTATTTATTTTACATAGAAAGGTAGACATTCAAATTTTTAGCGGAGCGAGGGAGTACTTGTTATTCCAACTATAATGCTAATGTGCGCACACATAAACGATTGAAGAAGTAATTATGATTAAGTCACATGAATGTTCAAGTGTTTGTAGTTCAGACTACTGTAATCTTCTTTACCTATGAACTAAATCTTTATCGAATTGTTAGGAAATCCGCGGTGTATCAAATTAACGCTGCTAAAACGGCCTTGTACAAATTCCACCTAAAAGAATTGGCCACAGATTACTCCACTGCTATAATGGCAAGACCAGCATCTTATCCTTCTCTTTCCTCCTTTCTCTTGCCGAAATTTTTCTTCGCTAATTCATTTCATTATTTTCAGTCTCTGTACTTGTTTCAAACATACCAAATCTGCATTGAAACACTGAAACAAAGCCTCCTCAGGTCATTTCTAGCGATCAATTTCCAACCTCATACTCAAGATTGAAAACCTCCAAAGACAAACTCAAACCCTGGAAGTTTTAGAACAGGAAAATGAGTTAAAGGTTGAGCTTGATGAACTCCTGAAATGAGAGCAAATTCTTTGGTGGGAACAATAAAAAACTGGTCGGTTAGATGAGGGAGATGCAAACATCTAGCAAGAAAAAACACCGTGGGAATTCAGAATGGATCCCTTTAAAGACTAGACTATCACACAGTGGTTACCGGAACTCTTAGAACCAAACAAGAAGTTAGCTTCCTCTTCATAGCCATGGAATCTATTTGGTGCTACGGAAGTAAACTCAAGCTACATGAACCGGTGCCCACGCAGGCGAAATTAGCAAGAGCAGTTCATAGTAATGCAATGATGTATTAGGATGCAAGTATTAGCAGAAATCTTACAGCCAAAACTGTCTCACCTGATGATACATGAAAACCTCTCAAGATCAATTTTGATGCAGCTGTGGACGGAATATTTTTTGAAGGAAATAAACATCTTTAATTAATTGAGACTAAATAAAAATACATATTTTTAGTCTTGATGGAAAAGGGGTGGTTGATTGTTATTGGGCAATTTGAATTGGACTACATCTAAAATCATTTTAAATGATGTTTTAGCTCACTTGAAGTAAAACCCAACAGTTATTGGACTACATGCAGTAAGACCCAAAACTAAAAAAGTTGGGTCATCTTAAATTGAGCCCAAGATCAAATTAAATTAAAATATATTAAATAATAGATTAAGTCTATTGTGCTCAACAGCAACTAGCTCACAGTCTGCTCTTTACCCCAAAAAAGGAAACTGTCCTTAAGCATGAGGTCCTTCTGAAGAAGCTTCAATTTGCAGACAAAGCTTCCGAAGAAGAAAGTTCTCAAGACGGCTTAAACAAATACTCAAGACGCTCTTCGTGTTCTTCAAGGCATTCTTCATTCCCTCAAATTGGTGTTATTTCTAAGAAGAATTGGAAGATTTTCCTACAACTTATGAATTGTTGTAGAAATTCAGTGCCACTTCCAAAATTTGATAAATAAGTATTTGTATCACTATTTTTCTTATCTCTAATTTGTAGACTTAAAATTTATTGCATACAACAACACTTGACCAAGATGGAAACATGATTAGTGCTTGTCTTATCAAAGATGATAAAGGTGAAATTAGGAGGGACTTGGACAAAGAGAGGAATATTTAGCCTAAATATAGTAAGAGCCCTCAATGGACACTCTTCAGCTGAAGAATGGATGATAGATTGTTTGTGCAGACAGGGAAAAGGATTTTATAAGCAAGAGGACCTCTTTGGGAAGTTGGTTTATACCAATAGGAACTGCAATGCTCATGCCCATAACTTAGCCTCTTGGGCACAAATGAACAATGTACTTGGCTATAATCCCCTGTCCCGAATGCCCCCTGCTACTATCGGCGATAGAGGTGGCACTAATTGTACCGAACCTATTTTTGAAGATGAAATACAAGGCAGATACCGCATTCATTTAAAAAGAAAATAAGCTATTTTTTGTTCTCTTAATGTTGTTAATTGGAATATACAAGTATATACAACCCAACATAAAGATAAAGATAGAATTCTCATTAAAATGTAACATATTAAAATGTTGTAAAACAATGCTCAGAAAGGAGTTTGGAAATTATCTTACTCAACTTATTTAGTCGGTAAGTCACTCGTTATTAGATTGGAAGGTTTTATATGTTTCTCGTATCTCCTTTGTCGTAGTGTGAGATTTTTCTTTTTTTTTCAAATGGCATAATAGAACTAAAAACAATAATAAGAATACTATTATTTCAAAATTATTATGTGAATTATTAACAAAAGATTTAGATAACATAGAATCTAAAGAATAAAAAAGTAACAAAAACAAAGCCTGTTTTCGCATATATTTCTTGAGGTGATAGCACTCCATAGATTTTTCATTTTTACTAAGCATTGTAGACTTTTTCCACTTCTGCCTTTCACATAAACTACGGTGGGAAAATGATCAATTTATCTTTAAACTTAAGGGCTTGTTATATTATGGTTTCAAAAGTTTTTTCCCTACTATTGTGGTCCTTAAAGAAACTATGCTCTTCCAACCAATTCCCAACACCATCCTTCATCACAATCTTTAGTTGGAAAAATCTGTACTCTATTATCGTAATATCTTCTAGAGGCAAAATAAACACACTATGTTTTTTAAGCGAAATTTTGGCCATTTTTTAATTCTTTTATTGCTCTATTCTCTCCTATTTTCCTGTGTTTTTTCATGACAATTGTAGATGAATTTCTCTAGTTCAGTTTATTTGTCATATTGGACCACGTGTTTGTAACGTGAATGTATTTTAGAGAGAAACATATAAGATGTTTATCTTTCTCTCTAAAAGATATCGAGTGCAACGTTGTTTTTTCCAATCAAAAGCTGTAATGAAGGATGGTGCTAGGAGTTTATTAGCTAAGTGCAACTTTTTCGAGGACCATAATAACATAAAAAAATTTTAAGGACTAAAGTGTGTTAGACTCCTAAGTTTGAGAATCAAATTAGTAGTCATTTTCCCTACTATAACTCTTTCTCCATTAAAAAAAAAAACTTTCTCCATTCTCTCCATTTCAACTTTGAATTGGCAATGAAGTCCCTATTTGATCCAAATTGCATCAATTTAAAGTTGATTTTTCCCAAAAAGAAAACTTTGCTAGCTTGGAACAAAGCTCGAGCATAAGCAATATTTCAAGGTCGGGACAATATTAGGCACTATACATCGATCCTATACCCCCACCCAGGCTCAACCTAAGCTCTATACACCTAAACCTATGTTGGAAAACTAGATTTGAGTTCAACTTAAACTTGAAGGATAACTCATGCGGGGAAAAGGATTGTCAATCCTGTGAGGAAGAATTTTGCACACAAACTAGTTAATGTTGGATAATAAACTTAAAAACTTGATCAAACCGCCTAGGGTTGGGTTAGGCATATAGGATGTAATCTAACCTATTTTGCATAGTTACTGGAAAGATAAAACTATAAAAGTTTTTGTCAAAAATTTCAGGCACAACAATTAATCGAGATTGGTATTGGTATAACTTATATGATGCATACAAATTAATAGAATTAAACCAGAAAAAATTAATCAATTTTATCATTTCTTTCTTGAAACTTATCGTTTTTATTAGATTAATTACTATTAAATAAGTACAACTTATTAGTTATAAAATTAGTACCTTTTTTTTTTTTTTGAAAACTAGTACCAAGCTTTTTGCAATACATTTTCTAGTAAGATAACGGAGATTGGTATGGAGGATCTAAGAAACCCCTTTCATTAAACACCTACATAACAATAGCTAGCCAAATAGTACCAACTTTTGCAACAACATTTTCTAGTAAGGTAGTGGCGGACCTACGTTTGGTTTTGGATGCCCCATTAATTTGTTTTAAAAAAAAAGAGTTAGTTATATATTGTTAAATAACATAGTGCAAAAAAATAATAATACTTATAAGGTGGCCTCTCCAAAGTGACAAGTAGCCTCATTTTTCTTAAAGAAATTTGCCCCCTATTTCCTTCTATTTTATTACTATAAGAGATGCGTTTAAATTTTTTTTTTACTTGCTCAAATTGTTGAAAATTTTAATGTAAATTCACTTATATATGATCTTTATATCTTAGAAGAGCAAAGATGTATATGTTGATTAATTATATTAATATTTTATTAATTAATTATGAATGATAATGATATAATATATTAAATTTTGGCTTAGGTGGAACTAAGGAGATGGAAGGTGCTAACCGCCTCTCTAGCACTTTTAAAAGCTTTGTTATAAGAAATAATTTTTAAAACTTTTACCTTTTTTTTTCTAAATTTGTTGTCTAACATTTTTTAAAATTTCTTTATATAAAATTAAAAAAAAAAACTCGCACTTTTAAAGTCAAAATTTTTGGTCTGTTTATAAATATTGATCCCTAAATTTACAATCCTGTGTCCCCCTAAAGATAACCCTTTTCACTAAACACCTGCATAACAATAGCTTGCCAAACTTTAACATTATCTACCAATCGGCCTAAGACAAAGTTGTAGTCGCTTGCCAAGGTTGAGGGTAATCGCAGCCAATAAAAATTAATTTTTACAAAGAAGAAGAAATTGAAGAACGTGTTCTCTAAATGTTTGCTACAACCTTATTTGCTTCAAACACTTATATATCTACACACAAACACAAATTAACAGATCATTAGAGCGTATATATAAAATTTAGGTGACTATTGAGTAAGCCAAGGGATGGCTAAATAAAACAGGCTTTCCAAAGGCGACGAGGCCCTGTTCGGTGGTAAAAGATGAGGTATGATTAGGAATTCAGTTCCTGCCAAAGAGGTCTATTCTTCCCGATAATATAGATAAATATTTTAAATTGTAGTATAATTTTATTCATATTTAATTGATTATATAATATTTAATAACATTGCGATTCATTTGGTACTTATGTACCTCTTGCGTATGGTACAAAAAAAAGGTTGATCAAACTCTAACTAGATGTTAGTATTTAGATTGAGTTCCAATGTAGAGTAGAATCTGATGCAAAATTTTTATTTTGAATTCTAATTTTTTATAAATAATTTAGTTTTATGAAATTTAAGATAAAAATCTTGAATTTAAACTCTATCTAAATACGCTAGTACTTCGTTAGAAATGAAAAAGAAGAAGATACGAGAAAAACATTTGAATATTAGCTTTAATGTTAATAATTTTGCTCCGGTTTTCATCTAAATCGTCTTTTTTATTTATTTTGATGAATATATGAATGAATTCGTCATTTTTAAAAGCCTCAAGATTTTTACATGTATTTTCACATTTATCTTCCTGCTAGTTTAATTTCATTTTCTCCTATAAAATCCAGATTCAAATAGAATCCATGTAGAAATAAAATTAGTGGGGAAGATATAAGCGGCTCGAGTCTAAATTAGATTCTCAATGCCAGCCATTCTGCTATACATCAAAGTCAAGACTGAAATTAAACTTCTACTTGTAGGGTAGTTGTGAAGAGATTAGGTACACCGGAGAATATGAGATACGAATACACACATCACGGTGATAATAATAGCTTAATCTTGAGAATCTAACTTGTAAATGTGAATGTGTAGGATCTACATACTTCTCGATGATTTGTGCAACATTTATTAATTTTTTTCTCCGTATTATCTTATAAATAGATCACATTCTTGGAATGTTATGGTGTACTAGTGCCTCAAGTCAGAAGCCATTTGATATGGTGACACTGGTAGCCATGATTACATCTTTTAGCTTCATTGAGAAAATAGCAACAGCCTTAGTTTGCTTTATCGTTCTTCTTTTTTCTCTTAAATGGATTGGACATCCGAGGGACTGGACTCTGGTCGGAATATTGTCGGTCTGGTTCCCTTCTCTCGGCCATATCTACGAGAAAATGGCAGAGAGTTTAGAACGACATGGTCGAACTTTTGTGCTCATAGGTTCTTGGTTTTCAGGACAGGACGTGATTTTCACGTGTGATCCTGCAAATCTGCGTCACATAATGAGCACGAATTTCTCGAATTACCCCAAGGGTCCCCTGATGAGAAGTATTTTTGACGTCTATGGAGAAATGCTATTCATAGCAGATCATGATGAATGGAAGAAGCACAGGAAAGTAACCAATGCATTTTTCTATGACCAAAGATTGCATCGTTTCGGTCAGAAGTTGAACCGGGAGATCATAGAGGAAGGGTTATTTCCGTTTCTTGATCATGCTGCTGAGGAAGGCCTTGTGTTGGACTTGCAAGATGTGTTCCAGAGGGCGATGCTGGACGCTGGTTGCATGCTTACCACAAGCCAAAACCACCGTTCTCTTCGAGTTGGATTGCCATATGATGCAGCCTTGGAAGCAATAAACGTGGCAAATAATCAGATTTTCATGCGCCATATCCTTCCTGAAAAAATATGGAAGTTCCAAAGGTGGCTGGGAATTTGGGGAGAGAAGAAAATGAAGAATGCGTGGGAGGTTCTTGATGAAATTTCTGTAGAATATATACGTAGAAGAAAGAATGAAATTTCTAGGACATCCGTGGATCAGGAGGACATGGATTCAGTTAAATTTTCCCAAGAAGACGTGGTATGGAGATCAATAAATCCCACTGACAATCTGGTGAGGGACGCTGTGAAAGGTATCTTGTTTGCTGGAACAGATACAACTGCTACAGTTCTTTCGTGGTTCTTCTGGCTTATATTGGAAAAGCCTAGGGTTGAGCAGAAAATCCGTGAAGAACTTGAATTGTACTCGAAGCAAAATCATGGTGAAAATTGTCTATACACCGATCCAAAAGAGTTAAACAAGTTGACATATCTGCATGCTGCTATATATGAAACAATGAGGCTTTTCCCTGCTGTTCCATTTCAGTCTCGGACTGCTACCCGGTCTGATGTCCTCCCGAGTGGCCATCAAGTCGGTCCGAACACTAGAATCGTGCTCGCTTATTACGCCATAGGAAGGATGAAATCGATATGGGGAGAAGATTGTCTCGAATTCAAGCCAGAAAGATGGTTGTCTGATAAAGGCGGGCTGATTCCGGTGCAATCAAACAAGTTCCTGGCATTTGGTTCAGGTCCCAGAATTTGCCCAGGGAAAGAGTTGGGATTGAACAGGGCTAAGGCTATAGCTGCTGCTATCATACCCAAATACACTTTCAAGATAACGAGTAATAACCCAGTAATGCCTGCAGCTTGCGCTACTCTCTACTTGAAAGATGGCCTGATCGTTAGGGTAAACAAAATATCATCATGAGCTCTATTTCTGTTGTACCGTTTGATGCCCTTTGGTATTTTACCATACCAATAATGTATATTCTCGTGAACTTGTTTTATGGATGAGGATCATGATATGATATGTTTAATAGAAAGAGCTATAACGGTAGATTATGATTTATTCTCTAGAAATAGTAACCGGTAATAGAAGTCCATAGGTATTGTATCATTGTATGAATTGAAGTTCCACATAAGCTCTTAAGTCGTGCTGGGTTGGCTTTTCAGGAGAAATGTTCCTTTCAATTTTTCTATTTTGAATTACGCCTATCATTTTACAGACAGTTTATTTTTACAATTTATATTCCAACTCAACAAAAAAATACTCAATTCAATCTCACCCTAAAACTTTTAAACTAATTTAGTTTGTAGGTCTGAAATAAATACAAAAAGTTTCTAAAACCACTAGGACTTGATTTGGAAGTTGGTAGGATTTTAAAAAATATATTGACTAGAAATTTTAAGATGGTAGGACCTAAAAAATCAAAGAACAAAGAAAATCTAATCTCTCAAGACTCTCTCAAGTCCTCATTGGACCAATCTTTGACTTCATACTACACATAACTTTAGATACAAACTCATATATATAGAGCTTTCAAGGCTAACTCACTAAACCTATCTACATTAAGAATTCTATTTCAAATAATAATAGGAATCTACTAAACCAAAACTTAATATAATAAACAAAATTAATAAATCTTCTAACCCTGCTTGTTTTAATATTGCCAACATTGCCTCCCTTAAACCAAGCTTGGCAGGAAATTAGGTCCAATTCCATCACGACCCAAGATTTCCAATGTGTACTCTTTAGCAGTGAACACCTTACGTAATACTAAATTTTGAATAATTTTCATCTTCACACAAGAAAGTGGACGAAC